>CM032230.1:22310000-22910000 GCA_019009955.1 Riptortus pedestris | reverse complement strand
TTATAAATCAACAAGAATAATAAATGAAAATGTGCAATACTAGCTGTATTGGTATCACTGTATGGGGTTTCAAAGGACATAAGAAGGGCAAAGAACAGGACAGAATCAGAGTTTAATGAATTTAGAAAGTCAATTAGCCACAAAACGAAAGAAAGAATTCTAGAGACTTAAGAAATATTTTCAATAAACTCAGGAATATGAATAAATTCCTCTATTAGCTGATTTCCCTCAAGGGAAATCTGCTAAAACGGATACTCACAAAGGAAAACACGAGAGCAATGCTGGTGTGGTAAAAAAGAACATATCTGAAGCAATGCCAAACCACTGGGATAGAATAGAATAGAGATGCTGATATCATCCATGATTTTAAGACTAGGCTGTTACGATATATAGAAAGAATGGAAACCTGTTGCACACGACGATGTTACATGATATCCCCTCAGGAAGCAGGCAAAGAGAGAAAGACTTCTGAAGGGAAACATTGGAAAATAGGCATTATTAACTGAAAACGCCTACTATTTTGGGAATTGGTGGAGAATTGGAATTATCAATGACCCGATCAAAAATAAATATAAGAAGGATATGGCCTTAAATAGTGAGGGATATTGAAAGATAAAGTGTATATTGGCTAAACTGAGGGATAACAGTAGTGTGTGTTACCCCTTCCTTGATGATGAATCACGATATTTTTTTACTGTATTGGAGATGATGGTGTTCCAACAAAATATGCGTGCTTGAATATTATTCTTTTTAAATAATATATAAAAATACATATTTTATCTTTAATAGAATTCTGTATGTTACTAGTTATTGTAAGCTACAATACGTGGATAAATACGATGTCTGTATTCTGTTGCTCGACTTTAGGGAGGAAGCACTATGGGGTATCACTTCAGCGAGGTAACGTTATGAGTTTTGTATCCATGAAAAATGTCCAAAATAAAACGTATCCTACCTAGGAAATGTCCAAGACGGCGTGTTACGTTCCCGATGGACTTCCAGGACGTCTTGGGAAAATATAGGAAGGCTGTATACAAGATTAATCCCTGAGAAACGTTTTCGGAAATCGCGTCCTGAGTACGACCTCAAAGGCCAGAGCGAAACAGAACTGCCGACGATAGCGGAGGAGAACACTAACACTAGTCCATCATTCTGCAGAAATACCTCGGAAAAGTTAAGTATTGTAATGTTGATAGACTGTGAGTTACGCTACAACTGTGTATTATTCGCCATATACTGATCATTTTCTAATTCAAGAATAAATTAATGTTCTATCAGCGTTTATTAATCTGAAATATTACCAAAAACAATCGGTTGTAGAATTCTAGAATAATTAATGATAAAAAATGTATATTCCTAATTGTGTTTGAAGTCAACAGAAGGTAAGGAAATATTATCCTTTACAAATATAAACCACTAGCCCATGACAAATTGTATAAACAACATGAAACTGTTTGTACATAATGTATTCTTTGATCTAAGCCAATCGTTTACTGTTGCACTTGTACGTACAAAAAAATATATATCGTTTTTCGTCGGTTAAATTCCACTTTGTCATTGGCTCACGAATTTATATAAGTTCTATATTTTATACTACGAGAATCGAAGCCCTCTCTCTTTGGCCTATAAAAGTCATGGTAGTTTAGGTGATATAATTTACAATCAAATCTCTAAAATATTTCATACGCCTCAGGCCTCTTTCTCTCCCCTTGCAGGGCATTCTTTCTTTTTTCTCCCCCGAATGCAAATGTATCGTCAATTAAATACCTCTATTTATGGGCCCAGTGGACAATGTGCAACTCGAAGCCGAATCGAAATGTCACAGTATTTTAAAAGGTTTAACTCCGTTTAGGCCGCGGCTACCGTTAACAAGAAAGGATAAGAAAAGTTGTTTTCGAAAGCTGTTCTTTATGCGGCTCAATTTAGATTTAATTCAGTACTGTCTGGCCTATATACTCCAAGGAGACATACATTACTGTTCAAATGCTTCTTTATAATTCACATCCTCGTTCCGCCTTCTTTAATGAGCGCTTAAACTTTTTTCTGTTCTAAATTTGTAGGGCTGTTTATACAATTTATTTTTTTGACTTACAAAGGCAATTTGCACCACGCGGTAAAAGCGTATGTAAATTAAATGTGTTCAGTGAATGGAGGAAACTTTGATACTTAAGCAAAACATGTTTACCACTTCAAAGCTATATACGCCACCTAAGGGCACTCATTTTTATTTTATATGATAAACAAGCCACACATCAAGATTCCAAGAGAGGCCACAAAAAATTGTTTCAATATATATTGTATATGAAAATTAATTAACAAGAAAAGTAATGGAAGAACCGTGTGAGTATTTATTTCTGCCCCATTCTGATCAGAAAATGGTGATAAATTATCGATAGCCCGTTTAATTTACCTTTAAGAGGATTATACAACCTTAATAGCTGATTTCCTCTAAGGAAAATCTGGAAAAAAGTCCGTCACGCAGGGGATGCGTAAACTAAGCAGATTCCCGCCATACTACTTATCTCAGCTCACCATACATTCTCTATTTCTAAATAAAACTCGGATGAGTGAAGGGGAAAACAAGGATGTACTGCTCTGTTTTAGCAGATTTCCCTTTAGGGAAATCAGCTATTGAGGTCGTACTCATGACGCGAGTTTTGAAAAATGTTCTCAAATGTCCATCGATCCTACCCAGGTGATGACGAAAATGAGGTCCGTTCAAAATTATATATATATAGATATATATATATATATATATATATATATATTTGTCCGTTAACGCTCTAGTGGTCGCAAGTTTTGTTTGATCGTTACCAAAATTCATATTTAAGCGTTTTACGTAAAAAGAAAGATCAAGTTCGTTAAAGGCTGAAATCGGACCAGTGGGAGGGGGGTTTAGAGGGGGATTTTTGACAATTCGAAATATCTCCGTTATTATGCGTCGGATGGAAACATTGTATAGAATCAATCTTATTGTTAATTAAATTTACTATAAATATTGTTATATACATTTATTCTGTATCTTGTTAACCGAGATATTTGCATTTGTATTGTGTGTGTGGTCGACGGAACCCCGCCATGTTCCGGACTCTCCGCCGAGAGCTCTGGTGGCCGTTTCCAGAACTATTCGTCCCTCGTGAATAGGTTTAGAGATCCCTTCCTACTACAGCTGTTATTAGGCGGATGTCTCTATTGTAAAACTTCACGTGGGAAATCTGCTTAGTTTACGCAGCCCCTGCGTGACTGACTTTTTTAAATAGCCCCTTAGGCAAATGAAGACGAGATTGTTTTTAAAATATTTCATGTGAAATGTATAACATCGGTTGAGAATACCACAAAATGAATGGTGTTCATTGTCTGTACATTAGTAAGTACATGATAAGGAGGCTAGAATATAAAAGTCCGTCCTGTAGAGGTTGGATTAACTAAGCAGACTTCCCACAGCCTGGTATACCATACAAATGATCTCATCTCACCATATATACAGACAGACGCTACAATTAGCAGATTTCCCTTAGGGGAAATCAGCTATTGAGGTGGCGCGGTTTTTGAAAAATTTCTTCAAATGTCCATCGATCCTACCTAGGAGATGACGTAAATGAGGTCTGTTCAAAATTATATATATATATTTGTCTGTTAACACTTTAGCGGTCGCAATTTTTGTTTGATCATTACGAAACTCGATATTTAACCGTTTTATGTAAAAAGACAGATCAAGTTGGCGCTGAAATCGGACTAGAGGCAGGGGGGGGGTTCAGAAGGGGGATTTTCGAAAATTTGAAATATCTCCGTTATTATGCATCGGATCCGAAACTTGGATAGAACCAATCTTATTGCAAATTAAATTTACTATAAATACCGTTATATACATTTATTCTCTATATTGAATATTAACCGAAATATTTGCATTTTGATGACGTCTGTGGTCGGGTATAGTTCGGACTAGGTCGGCCGTTTCCGTAACTACTCGGCTCAGGTGGAAGCTTGTTTTAATTAACTGAAAGATTTCTCATTACCGTTTGGTGGTGTTGTGTTACCAGTATGCAAATCCCTCTATTGTAAAACTTCACATGGGAAATCCGCTTAGTTTACGCAGCCCCTACGTGACGGACGTTTTTATATATATGAGTCAGTGTGTGAGGTTACAGGGAATCCCTGTCACCCTTATGTTTTCCTTTGTAGCCTTCTCAGCAGTGTCATCCCTTATATGAGGTTTATTGCTTTCTCTCACTCTTTATGAGCCTTGTTCTTGATCGTTGGATGGTCTTGCACCTTATGCGGCTCCTTATTCGTTCCTTTTCTCTATCTCCTCCGACTTTCTTCACCACTCAGGTCTTCAAGGCTCATTTCCCACACTGATATTTAATATTTAAAAGGAATGGCTCCAAACATTTCCTATAAATATTATTTACTGTCTCACCTTAATACTTATCAGTCCCATAAATGAGCGGTTTTGTGCAATTTATTCATTCCTTCAGCTTGAGGACGTGTCTGTAACTAACGAAAATCTAGAAACGATCTAAATCAAAGACAGCTACAAGGGAACTTCGTGGACAAAGGGGCTGCGTAAACTAAGCAGATTTCTCTCGTGAAGTTATGCAATAGATAAATCTGCATACGTGTAACAATTCCGCCCTGAATATTAACTGAATAAATACAAACGATAATGAAAAATCTTTCAGTCAATTAAGGGCCTTCCTAAGGGAAAGTGTCTGAATTGTAAACAAACAGGTCAGCCAACCTCTCACAGCTGAATAGATAAATAGAAATATTCTTTACCGGAAAGAAAAAGAATTACTGTAATATATCTGAATAAAACATATTAAATTTATCGAAAACTATTTACTAAATCTAATACTGTAATTTATAATGAATCAGAGTAACTTTAAACTCAATTTCTCAAATTTTAGTAATCCAAGAACTAAAGAGCGGGGGGGGGGCGTGTCAACAGAACGCATTTACATCTCGTATAATAAAGGTCCCTTCAAAACAATGTTTGGTATTTAAGATTTGAATATAGAGGGTCATCATATAACAGAGTATTGTTTATGTGACACTACTAGAAGTAGGGGTGCTGAGGGATGAAAAAATGTAAATATCTAGGTTAATACTCAAGAAATGAGAATAAATGTAACAATGTTTATAGCACATTCAATTTGCAATAAGATTGATTTTATACAATTTTTCAATCAGACGTATAATAACGGAGATATTTTCGAAATCCCTCCACTCTAAACCTCCCCTTCCACTAATCCGATTTCAGCAGTCTACGAACTTGATCTTTGTTTTTACATAAAACGTTTAACGTTAAAAGTTTGTTAACGATAAAAAAATATTGCGACCGCTACAGCGATATCAGACATTTATATATAAAATTTTGAACGGACCTCATTTTCTTCATCTACTTGGTAGGATTGATGGACATTTATGAAACTTTTCAAAAATTGCCTCATGTGTATCACCTCAATACCTGATTTCCCTTAAGGCTTCAAGGCTTATCCATTTCCGTTTGTTATCACCTACTGAGGGAATACAATGGATCCTATCACGTTAAATTGAACTGAAATGAAGTGCATCCATATCCATTAAATGTTAACATAAATAATAAGATACGTCAAATTTCGTTGTTTTCTAAATAAATATACATTATGCCAATTAATTACTTGATATATTATTTAATACCATTTATTTATAATACCACCGGTCCGATAACGAACTTTATCTTTATTTTTGCATAAAACGTTTAAATATCGAGTTTGGTAATAATCAAACAAAAGTTGCGACAGCTAGACCGTTAACAGACAAATTAGATTTATATAGTTTTGAACGGACCCCACATTCGTCGATGGACATTTCAAGGAAATCTGTTAAAAAAAGATTATTAATTGTAATGAATTATTCAGGTGTATCAGAAATTTCAAACTCACAGTACTTGGGGATCATGTCGTCCAGGCAGCTGAGCAAAAGCTTGCTATTTTGCGATTTTTCACTATTTTTCTGATGTTATTATCAGAATGATTATATGAATACATTGTTATCGGGAATCATACAATTATATAATATCCAGACAGTAAATAACAAATAATGAACTTAAACCTTGACTAGTGAGAAACTGTACGTTTTTCTTTAGTTCTTTGGTTCATTTGAGCCAATACCAGCACGCAACAGAGAGAAAAATACACGGCTTTTGAATACACCCTTTTATTTTTCCTTTGTATAGTTAAGCAGTGGGTGGTGCATTTAAATGCACGATTAATGAAGAGCTAAGCGATAGGGAGCAGAGAGACAGGGATAAATTCTCATTTTCACTTCAATATTTAAATCCAAAAATAATAAAGTACTTTGCAAACTTGTTTGACTTCAAGGATCATATCATGCAGACAGTTTAATAAAGTGTAAAACTTCTTACACCTAATCTGTACTTTTATCTTGAGATGGTAAATATGATAAGGAAGACATGTTTATTAAGGCTATAATCAACAAGTTCGGAGCAAAATATAGCTATGGACGGTGAAAGAAAACACACTGAGATAACACAGTTCTTAAGGATCCAATTTTTATTTTCTGTTTCTCACACTCGCAGTTATTACCTGAAATATGAGTTGAGAGGAGAAGGGCTTGCCCCAACAAGTCATACTTTATATATTAATTATGAAAATACACACTTTTTTTTTGTGGTCACCAAGTCTTGGCGTACTCACTAAGTCATTTACTTTATGTCCCTTCCTTTATAAATAGGATTCGAATCCGTAATAAACCCTACATAAATAGAAATAAAAAATGTGCCTCGAATTGAATGCAAGAGGGTTGGTCAGTTATACTAGCATTTCAAGAAGTACTGTCTAATTTATTGACATATTAAAGCATAATTTAAAACAAATAAATGTAACGCATGTCTCATCGACAATTATTCATAACAGCATGAGTTACCGAAAAGAAAGAAAGAAAAAGAAAAAAACTACTTTTGAAATAAGATTGACCATGGAAAGCGATCTTTACCTCAATGACTCAATAAAAGTTCGTCACACAGGGGGAGAGTAAACTTAGCAGATTTTCCATGTGGTGGAATGACACACTAATACAGTGGCACCTCGATAATCCTACCTCCGATCATCCGAATACCCGGAATAACCGAGCATGTCGCCAGCCGAACAGCGAACAAGGGTTATCTGTTATTCGCTTGGTTTTCTGACACAACGACGTCAGCATTCCTTTTCTTTGTTTCGCGGCTGAGTCATGCTATTGATTAGTTGACAAACTTCTGCAGACCTCTCAGTTCTATATAATACGTACTGTATTATTTCATGTTGTGTAATCGTTGGCGCTCAAGCTTGGGAAGAAATGAAGAAAACCACTGTATAATAATTGTGGAAGAAGGTTTGTCCAAGCCTAATCCAAAAGCCAGAAACTCAAGGCATTCCTGAGACAGACACTTCTCAATCCATTGAAAGTGATATCCAGTCTTCTGACATTTAGGAATGACTAGCTGTTTTGGACCATTTAACCAGATCTTCAAGATGAGCAAAGCCATGACCTCTTCGTGCAACAAGCTTGTGCTGAACAAGAGGGGGAGTCCAACGAAGAAGAAAAAAATCTGCTAAAAGAGGAAGACAAAAAGACCAGCAAAGGATAATTTCAAGACTGCCCTAAAGTACTTGGAACAACAATCAACAGCATAATCCATGGACGTTATGTAGGGAAAGAAGAGGCGCGACGCTGCCACTTAGTCAAGGCTTAAGAAATTTAACCAAAAAAAAACATTTTTGATTTTTTAAATAGCTTTAACATGATTTGAGCATGTTTTCATTCTTTACTTACTGTATAGTTTTACATTCTTTACTTGGCTTTCGAACATTACAGTATACTGCATAGTCCTTAAGTATTTCGAAGAGCTACTGTAATCTCATCTGACCATATATTTTAGCAGATTTCCCTTAGAGGGGAGTATTTTCGAAAATTTGAAATATCTCCGTTACTATAGGTCGGATACAAAAATTGTATAGAATCAATCTTATTGCAAATTAAATTCCATTAAATTCTATCTTGAATATTAACCGAGATATTTGCATTTGTATTAAATGTGGGGGGTAATGGGCGAAAGTGAGTTTCCCGTCAAAAGCTAGTTCGGCCGTTTTCGTAACTGTTTGGCTCTCGTGAAATTTCTCTATTGTAATACTTAGGGGGGGGGGGATCTGCTTAGTTTACGCAGCCTCTTCGTGACGGACTATTCTATTTCTAAGTTGAAATCTAATGAGTAGATGCTAGAAACAAGAAAACACGAATAGCTTGCTTAATATTTGAGTTACGATGCACAGCATAACAATTGTAGAGCATCAATAGTTTATCAAGATTGGTTCTATAACAATTTTCGAGCCGACTCATAATAACGGAGATATTTTGAATTTTCGAATTTCCCTCTCCCTCCTCAGGATAAGGAACACATGTACACAACAACATTTATAATTAATTAAATTTGTATGTATATGTATTATACATTAGAATTAAATATGTGTGTATGTATATATATATATATATATATATATATATATATATATATAGCTTTGAACGGACCTCATTTGCATCGTTTTCTCGGCAGGAACGATGGATTTTGAAGAAATATTTCGAACATCGGGACATAAGGATAACCTTAATAGTTTCCCTTAAGAGAAATCTGCTAAAAATCAGGATATGGGTTTGGAAAGTCTCTCAACTTTATCTTGGTGGTCTTTAAAACCAATAAATGAATTAGTCTCAGGCATATTGATTAAATTTTATATAGATGTTCATATATATGCATATTAACATCCGCTTTAAGGCTAACTGGTACGGGCCACCTACTGGCTAACTTACTTGGAAATCGGACTTTATTTATTAAATATTGGAAAATATAAACTTATATATATTTTAACTATATGTTTATATTTGTTTTCGCTTTATCTCTTGAAGTTATTCAATTATAATTTTTGTCCTCTGAATTAACTGAAAAGATAATTTTATACCAACTATAGTCAATGTGTACAAAGAATATGTGACATTAATTCATAGATGAACTTGTTGCTGGTTCGACCCTAGCATCTGCATTTCCATAACATTTTTGCTATCAGTTATTGATAACCTCTTAACCTTAGCCTACTATATAGTCTGCACCTTCTTAACTATGGTGGGGGAAAAATCCTCCCCTTTTATGAACTTCGGCTCTTTTCCTCTTTACCAAATATTCAATCAGATGGTTATATTTCGATCTTTAGAGGTGGGAGGGGGGACTGTATGGATTACGTTATTATATTTCGCTTAAGAAAGAAGGATACGATTTTCGAAAACAAATTTCAAATGTCATCGATTTGGCCCAGTAAATGATGAAAATGAGATCGAAGATGAAATGAAAAAGTATATATGTGGTTCTTGTCTGTTACTGTTCCAGCGGTCGCAACATTTTTGCATCGTGTCGAAACACCATAAATTAGCATTTCATTCGAAACCAAAGATCAAGTTCGATAACAACCGAAATCGGACCAGGTAGAGGAGAGGGGTGAATTGAAAATTCAAAATATAATCGTTATTAGAATACGACTGTAGTATATAATAGTATGATATTGTAGCAAATTTCATGGTCAATGAATGTTGTTCTATGCACTTTTTATCTATCTGGAATATTAACAGAGGCATTTTCTTTTTTTTTATTCACTCTTTAGTAAACCCCCACTTTTAGTCGTCTCACGTTAACAATAAGACAGCACAAAACTAAACGTCTTATTCCGAGCTTAAATAGCAATTATGTGTCAACGGATATCTACTATGAGAGAAACAAGGCAAATGACATCATCAATCAAGACTTTACGTTCTTGACTAGAAAATATTTGTTAATGGCTAAAATCGGATCGGGATTAAGGGGGTGGGTCAGATCTAGGGGGGGGGGGCGTTACAAAGTTATAAATACCTCAGTAATTATGAGTTACGAAAAATGCCATAGATACAAGTTCGCTTTACAATTGCTGTTCTACGCTTATTTTCATGACTCAAATATTAAGCGAATTAGGCTTGTTTTCAGCCTTCGGTATTCATCGGATTTTTACCAAGATATATAAATTATAAGGTGAGACGTGATCTCTAATGTGGCATATCTTCACATGAGAAATCTGCTTAGTTTAAGCAGCCCCTGCGTACCGAATTTTAATTACTTTCTAGTCTCCATATCATGTCTATACTAATGTAACTAACAATCAATACCATTGATTTTACGTACGTTAAAACATTTTACACGAAATATCTTAAAGCAATCACGTCCCCGTTGACCTAAGGAGCAATTAAAAAACAGAAAAAAAAATAAGAAAACAATTTCATGATAAGAGAATTATGTTTTAAGCTCAAGAGATAGTGAGAGGGAAGAAATATTATTTGTTGGTTTGTTTGTGAATCAACAGCGCACGAGATATGATGCAGACGAGATAACGCTTTCTTATCTAATTTTAAAAGCCGGCAAATAAAAATCTGATTTTGAGGTACATATGTAGCGCCAACGTGATTGAACGATATATCAACACTTCACAAGGGCATTTTATAGGGCCCCGAGGAAAACGCCTGCAGATTACTTTATAGATATCTGTTATTTATGTTATTAAATAAAATACTCATATTAAAACATGTGTATATTTATTTATAAATAACCACAATACAAAACGTAATTTGAATAAAATCTGTGGACAAAAAAGTCCGTCACGCAGGGTCTGCGTAAACTAAGCAGATTTCCAACGTGAAGTTTTACAATAGAGAAATCTACATACTGGTAACAACACTCTGCCCAATAACAACTGTAGTAGTGAGAAACCTCTAAACTTATTCACGAGGGACGAATAGTTACGGAAACGGCCGCCAGAGCTCTCGGCGGAAAGTCCGAACATAACCGACTCCAGCCGACCACACGCAGAATACAAATGCAAATATCTCGGTTACTATTCAAGATACGGAATAAATGTATAGAACAATATTTATAGTAAATTTAATTTGCAATAAGATTCATTCTACACCATTTTTCGATCCGGCGCATAATAATGGATATATTTTGAATTTTAAAAAATCCCCCTCTAAACCTCCCCCCACCCACTGGTCCGATTTCAGCCATTAACGAACTTGATCTTCCTTTTTACATAAAACGATTAAATTCCGAGTTTGGTAACGATCAAACAAAAATTGAGACCGCTAGAGCGTTAACAGACAAATATATATATATATATAATTTTGAACGGACCTCATTTTCGTCATCTCCTGGGTAGGATCGATGGACATTTGAAGACATTTTTCGAAAATCGCGTCATGAGTACGACCTCAATAGCTGATTTCCCTTAAGGGAAATCTGCTAAAAAAATCAGAAATGTTTTCCATTATCTTACTAAATAAATTCCTTCTCGTACCTTCTCCTACATAAATAAGAATGTAACATATTTCTACTTGTTCCACATTCTTTCTTATTCATTCGTTTGACTGAAGGCCAAAGTGATTCCACCCTTTGGATATGAGTACCTTTCTTTAAGTTAATGAAGTTTTTTGATTGGTTAACAACGTGATGTTTATACCTGATGCCTTTGATTTGCTTTATTCCCTCAATAATCAGGATATATTTCTTTTGCAGCAATCAGAAGATATTATTGCCGCAAGTCAAATTACAGCTTTGATGCAAGAAGTCAGCATTACAGCTGTTCTACTTCCGTTATAATCGAGTTAGGGGGAACATTTGTAGAACGACTGTTATAGAATATTACATTTCCAAAATGATTGGTTATTAAAAACATTTTCCAATCCGAAGAAGAATAACGTGCATATTTTGATTTCTTATTTTACCTTTTCTCCCACTTCCTCTGGTCCGATGAAAACAATTTGTTGTAGTCAAGCTTGAAATCAGAAGTTACGTGATATATTGGCTTAGTAGAGGGGGGGGGGTTAACTGCATACTGAAAATTAAGAAATTAAAAATTCCTGGATTAATTTTTATTTATTTTCTTTTGTTGGCATTATAGATCACTAAAACATATTAAGCCACCTCGAGCTAGACTCGAGTGATACGTGATCATAGTTTTTACTTAGTGTGTGGTCAACCCGATGTACAACCTCCGTTAACCGTTAACGAAGGCAGACCTGGGAAATGGGATGTTCCTAGTAGAATGACAGCCTGCCTGGACGGGATCTAAGGAGTAAGGGGATCAGATTAGCCATGTGAGTTAAAGCGTTGGCTTTAATCTCGCATGGTAAACCTAGAGTAGCGAGTTCGATTCCCGCCTGGAATCCCGCAAATAGGAATTTATTTCGTGACGAACTCATTAAATAAAATCCTTAGTCCCACCCTGGATAGAAAAGGGTAGTAACCTGTTGATAACCCGTCCCAATTAGCCTAGCAGCAGACGTTAATAAATAAATAATAAAAGAAAAAGGAGTCATAATTGTGTCATCCCTAGGGGCTGTCAGGCTCTCACAGTGGTTTAAGCACTGCACCACTAACGCTCTCTGGTAGCGAACTTGTGAACTAATGTTCTCCCTTGTCGGGGATCAAACCTACACCTATTTTTACTTTCAGCTTACTGGCGGTAGTGGTAGGTGTATCCACACCTTAATCCGCACGGCCACCCGCGATCCCATAGAACAATACTACAAAAATAAGTATAAACCAGTTTGGATTTTGGTCTTACCCTGTCTCGAAATGTTTAGTAGCCTCTAGTTAATCTTTCTCTTTTTATCATAGTTGCGAAATGCTTGATAGATAAGGAATTTGGTATGTCAGATATGAAAAGAATGGCCTTGTTCCTTCACAGTTATTTATTCTACGGGACAGAGGGCTTTCAAATCAAAACTCTCCATCATCAGTGCCCTGATATTCACAAGGATTCTACTGGAACCAAGGATTCCTTATGGACCTTGGAATCCTTGGTTCCAGTAGAATCCTTGTGAAGAGGACACTATTGACGGAGCGTAAGGTCTGAAAGCGTGGTCACATAAAATAATCAACTGTGAAGGAACGAGATCTTTGTTTTCTTATCTGAGATCGATATAAACTCTTTTTTTAAGGTACTTTTGCTATTACGTCTATCAAGTCCTCAGCATTGACAATAGTCTAACTAAACATGGGCAGACAGGACACTGCTTAACACAAACATTTTATATATACTCTATGGCTACACAATTTTTAATCAAAATATAGGTCAAAGATAACAATGAACAAAATTTTAAAAGGATGTAATTGGCCAAAATCACCTAAGATATTATTTAATAAATATAATAATGTTCTCATAAAGTTTATCTAAAGTATAAATATGTAGCAAAAATGCATTAAAGTTTTATGTTGGTTACGAGAAATGAGAATAATAGTTCAATATATTTTGCCTTAAATGGACTCTCAAATTAAAGAAGAGCAAAACCGTTCATACGATGACTTCAGTATTATTTATTTTATTTTTCGATTTTATTTAGTTTAGTTTATTTTGTAATTATTTTATTTATTTCACAATTTTACTTTATTTTATAATAAATCATGCCCATTTTTAATATTGTTATGTTTATTACAAAAATAATAATCCTAGATTATTAGGGTACTTTTGGATTGCAAAATTAAATACACAAACTTTAGCGTTATTATCACAGCACAATTTATTTGACGACGCACTACAATACTTTTACACACTAAGTAAATTATCCTTCCCTACTAGTCACCATATGGTCTAATAACTTCACATCTTATTGCACAGTATAGTAACTCACGATCACGCGAATCACTGATGTTCACAAAACACAGCACTGCACTGATGTTCATAAAACACGGCACTGCATTGATCTTTACTAAATACTTCACTGCAGTGAAACTGAAAAGCACTATTCATCAAAAACTCCACTGAACCCACTGTTATTCGCTAGTAAGAAAACAGAACTATCTTTTGGGCGAGCTGGCCGACTTTTATAAAGCCCGGTGCCTAGAACTGTCCAGATGCTGAGAGGATTCTAGACTTGACCCTGGCGCTGCTCCTGCAGGGATGCATTCATTTTCTTGGTACTTCTTGAATACGTGATTAACCTGCGTAATTTTCAAGTACGCAATTTTTGCAACAATATTATAAAAACTCAATTTAAAAAAATCTAACCGTACATGTTATATGGCAATGGAGCATGTACTCAAATAAACGACTTCTCATTGGGTTAGTTTAAGGAGAAAACCGAAAAAAAAATCTGAAGTCATCATTGTTAAACAAAAATTACAGTATTTCCATTTGAAGAAGTTTAAATCAGTAAATTGCTTTTAGTATATCATTTCATCGTTAATGTTAACTGTAGTTGATAATAATTGACTAACAATTGATCAGTAATAGTTATTGATTCGAGAATTCCTTCTCACGCCATACTTTCCCCTAAAAGTGATTTTCTGACATTCTAAAAGCATATTGTAACATCTTTAGATAGGAGCACCCTGGTTCAGGTAATATTGTCGCAGGCAAAACGCTTCCCCTGATGACACCTAAAGACCTACCGCAAAATATGATTTGGGGTGCACCACTAGAAACGGAATTTAATCTTAGAAGAGATCCGTATATGATCTGTAGGAATGTTCCAAGACAGAGCCTACACGCTAGTCCCTCTGATAATAGACAATTACAGTAAGATGACAAGGTCCTTCCTGAAATATAATGAATTTCTATGCTTATTAATCTATAAATTAATTTGTATTTTGTTCTTTATTGTTTACTAATGGTTCGAGTTCCAACTGAGCAGTATGAATTTATTTAGTAACGAACTCATTAAATAAAATCCTTATTCTGACGTTAGCAAGAAATGGGTGTTTCACCTGTAGAAAACCAGTCCAATTAACCATTGTAGCAAAAAGTGCTCGTTAATAAATAATTGTAGTTCCTCTACAGTTGGCCAGGCCCAGTTTTGTTGAGTTTCTCAGTTTTCAAACCTCTCCTCTTTTTATGCAGATTTCCCTTAAGCCTTGATTTTTCAGCTTTCAGCAAAGCCCCACTTCTACTCATGTTACATGAACAACACTCTGTTATATAATAACCCACATTATTCGAAGCTTAAATACCAAATATGGTTTTCAAGAAACCTTTAATATACGAGATACATGCAAATATGCTCAGATGACCCCCCCCCCCCGCCATCATTTTAAGTCCTTGGACTACTAAAATTTGATTGATTGAGATAAAATTATTCTGATTCATTATAAATTACAGTACTAGATATAGTAGATAGTTTTCAATAAATTTAATATATTATGATATATTTCAGTAATTGTTTTCTTTCCGGTGAGAGGTTGGGAGGTTCCTTATTATGGTTTGTATTTATTCACTAAATATTCACGGTGGTGTTTTGTTACCAATATGTAGATTTATCTATTGTTAAACTTCACGAGGAAAAACTGCTTAGTTACGCAGCCCCTGCGTGACGGACCTTTTGTTTCGGTTGAGGCCTTATCCCTTTCCCTCTGTTTCCCTACGACGTTACAAACTAAAATTATCCTGTTGTTACTTCTTCAGCGAGCTAGGATGGTGACAGGTTTCCTTGTTCCCGTAGATCTTGTACTTTTCTTTCCTCTATATCTCAACCTTCAGTACTGTTCCTCTGAGTGTAAATGCTTCCAGAGGGAATACAGATTTATTATATTTTTGTTTTGTCCCATTTTCTTATGTCTAATTGGTCTGTATTTGTTGTCTGAGCTTACCAGCGCCTTAAAACATTTTTGAATTTACGCGACAATAATTATCTACCAGAGGATATCTTTTTTTTCTCTAGTTTTTTATTGTTATTCGTTATTTTATTTCCACCCATGGTGGTCTGGTTTCTATAACTATAGCCCACAGATAGATTGGATTTGTGTATTGCGGAATAAAAGAAAATAGAGGGTGAATAATATGCTGTTAGATTAAATAACGACGTAACCAGTTATTATTGTATTTAAGAAACGCTGTGAATTTAATTGAAGCAAGCTGGTTTTAGAGCCAAATATAATGTGAGCACTGCCTTCATGATAATTGAGCTCACCACCGCTGGAAGCCGCTAAACAAAAGAAAGGAAAGTAAAAACCGGGAACTTATGGCTGAGGCCTTCCTCGCAAGAAAAAGAAGATCTTGGATGCCCCCGACTGGCCACCCGAATACCGATGAATATGAAATTTTATAAGCGGTTATGGCAAAAAAATCCAGCTGGCTTTGGAATGTCAAAGTACCTCGGCAAAAACTTAGCACCCGCCTCAATGGTTCTTAGGCTACGGTATTTAACAGCCGCCCAACAAGGAAATCCACTTATGACGGCCAAAAAGAGAAAATGTAACCCGAGAGGTGAGACCTGTCGGAGAAAGAAGTCTTGAAACAAAGATGGAACTGAAATCGGTATGTTCTTTCATTCCATGTCTCTCTCTTTTTTTCTTTTAAATTCCAATGATTCCAATTATTAATTTTCGAGAAAAAAAAACACTGTTTGGAAAGATAGTAGGTTTTGCCTCATCCAACCAAAGCCAGTTTCACCAGGGAAGATATGCAGAAAGAAGGCATTTTATTAATATCTTAGGCTTGTGAAATTTCGGGTGCTTTTGAATCATATTTTATTAATCTCAGGAAATTTTGAAAGCTTTTGCTCTAAAAAGGAAATGAAGATGAGAAGTCAATAGATAAAAACAACATATTCATAAAATTGATTTTATTTAAAATAACTTCACGAAAATACGGGTTGACAAAAGAAAATTAATATCCTTCGAAATGCATAACGCGTCTTCTCCCAATGTTTTATACCTCTCTGGAAGACTGAGACTTGGTGACCGTAATTGTGACCCCTGGAAAATCTTTTCAGTCCATATTCAACCACTTAAACTTCTCCAGTGACCATAAATTTGGAATATCTAATAGAATGCCATACATTTACGACGAATTCCTGTAAAACATTAAATGTTAATATCGGTGAATGTTTCGACTTGATTCATCCTTTAGCCTAAAAATCCATAACACATGTTCATCACAGGATGATGTTGTCATGACAACTGTAAGCTTAACAAGGCCATGAAAGTACAACCATTCGAAACAGAAACGCAACTATTTTGTATAACAATAAGCGTAAATAGCAGACATGACCAGCAATAACAACCGTTAACAGGATTAATATTAAGCCCCTTGTCCAAGTTGTTTCAACCTGTGGTCACCCCTAGACCAGGATGTAATGGTCTAACTTCCCGAGGGGACCATCCCTATTCGGAACTACGCCAACTCGCAACCTTTGACTTTACAGTCCAACGCTCTAACCACTGAACCGCCCCAGTTACATTACATCACAATAATAGTTCTGCTTGAACCCCAGTACCATTCATGAGTGTAGTCCCACTTGTGGCGCCCAGACCTTTTCACCATTCATCTCACCCAGACTCAATTACCATGTTTTCTTCTCAGCACTTGAACAAAGTTGGATAAATTAACATATATTTAAATGAATTTAATCGGACTCAATATACAAGATATTCACTTCATCAACGGATTTAAATTCTTTTAATTTATAACTGTCCCATTGGATATACGAGTATGTTGCCCGGTAGACAATTTGTGAAGCTTAAGTTACGATTCCCAGAAAATGCTACTGTAAGGCTTTAAGGTGGACTCTTCAGATAAATATTTTAGAGAGACAATATAAAACCAATGCAGTTATTCCGACCATCGAATTTTATTCAATGCGGCCCATATCCATACAGACAATCTGTAAATCAAGAGATTAGATCTGGAAGAAGATATCTGCTAACAAAAGCCCAGGGCTTCCCCGCGGCAGCAGCCAGACAGTTAATAGAGCCTTGAGTTGATATAGTGTGCACCGCTATTAACATATATATAGGCATTCCCTAAGCATATATACTGGGCATGCTTCTATTCGTCCTTTTTTCTCCCCCCCCCCTCCATGCTGTTGTTATTGGTCTCAGTAAACAGATAGACGGACGGCTATGATTGTATGTTAGCTTTCAAGTAACGAGTTGTAATCTTCTTTGGATATCTATGAAGCATATAACTCACTGATATAATATGCATGTTATACTAATAAATAGTAATTGAAATTGCTACATTTGAATAGGAAGGCTTTGAGGATTCGTATTTGTCCGACCGTTGAAATAGATACGTCTATTAACAATGTAAGTAATCACAAGTAAAATTACATTCAAGAACCGGATAAACGTTATTATATTTACAAGTATATCTAAAAGTCCGTTCACCATTGTCACGCAATTAGCACATTTTCGGCGTGCTTGGTTATCAAGAAATTTCTGTTTTATAGCCCTTTGCTCTCTATTTTCCAAATACCAACAAGGTGTAACACTCAGTATATTTTAAAAATAATTAATAAACTCCAGGGTAAAGAACAACTTTGTAAGTGGAGAGGCGACCAAGACCGGAACACATTTTTGTTTGAGTTCTTTTTACTGGAACTCTGTTCCACGTGAATGTGGAAGGTTACCTCTAAACTTCTTTTAAGGACGTTCCTATTCTCTTTCATTTTAGCAGATTTTTTACCTTTTGTCCGTCTCCTTTGTCCAATTTTAGTTGTGTGTCTCCAATTTCTGATAGCTTTCCCGAGAACAGATTGTGATTGGGTTGTAGAAGGGCGAGAATATAAAAATTGCAAATTTCTACGTACCTATTGGAGATACAATGAAATAACATAAATCATAAAAATATTTATCAATCTACGCTATTTGTCGATCCCAAGCATTGGAACAGAAATATCCTACAAGACTTTCAAATGAAATACAGCCCAAACATATTGTTTATCTAATTTGATAGGAGTACTAGGAAATCATGTGGTGCACACATACTGCATACGGTGAAGTAAAAATTATGTCAATTTCCATCATCAGACCAATATGGACATCATATTTATTTCAGATGTTTATTTCCTAAAACGTGATGAATACAAACTGAAATAACCAAATTACCTTTGCGAAGAACTGGTATTGAGCTAAGAGGTTGTGATTGTGAGAATAAAAAAGAAAAACCCTAAGTATAGTATTCACGCTCCAGAAACCGTGAAGTCGGACAATCAATGAGTAGAATTATCTCAAATTATCAGGATAAAAATAACTTTATTTTCATTTGATTACTATGATCGATAGTACTACCGTATTCCGTTGGTTCGATTGTAATATCCCCAGTCATCTACTTTATATACGACAGACTCCACTAATTATGACATTATTGTTTTTTATTACTATGTCTGAACGCACGGGAGGAAGAAAGTGAAAAAGAAACAGAGATTGTTGTAAAGAGCGAGAGAGTGTGGTGAGAGGGGAGGCAGAGATTTTAATGTCTGTGGATAGGATCCCCTAGGGCTGGCCTAGCTGTCAGAACATAATTGTCTATGATGATAGTCTCATGGAGGGAGGGCTGTGCCACCTACCTCTCTACAGGTGTATATTTGGAAATTATTTTAATTTAAGAGCCCCCTCATCAAAGTGGGCGTTTTTATCTATTCTATGTGGGTGGTCAGGTAGGCTTGTCCGAAGTCGGTGGGCGACTTCCTACAAAGAAGCTTCATATTATATTTGATCCCAATTTTTGTTGTTACTGAAGAAGACTGGAATTGGCAAAAGAAAAAAGGTGGTGTAATTTGTCAGTGGTGTCAAATTTGTCAATGGAGATAGCTGTTAATAGCTGAGTCCAATACATGATCGGCATTTCAACGCAAGGATGTCTTTCTTCTTCAAGCCTGCAATATGAGCACAACACAACGCTGTTCCAGAAGAATAATGATGTACCTACAATTTTGTGACTAATTGAATTTTAATGCTTAATGATATCACAAAGCCTTAAAGCTTATGGTGGGACAATGGCGTGATTGTCTTTCGTATTCGTAAACAGACAAGAAGTAAAATTTTAACAGTTCTGCACTATAAAGAAGTTCGTCACTCAGGGGCTGCGTTAACTTAATAAATTTCCCCCGTGCGTCACGTATTTGCATTTATCTCAAACCGTAAAAGTTCAATGATAACAATATTTCGAATTTAACCTTAGACTAAGGTTAACTAGGTTAACTTTAACTAGTGTCTGTTGTATAATTATAAAATGAAACACTAGTCTTATTGTTAATTTAACATGAGTAGAAGTTTACTCGTGGCCGAAAACTAAAAAATGTAAATATCTCGGTTAATAATCAAGATAGTGAAAAAGCGTACATAACCATTTTTATAGAACATTACATTTGCAATGAGATTTATTCCATTAAATTTATCGCATAACAACGGAGGCTTTTCGAATTCTCCCCCTCTAAACCTTTTCCCTCCCACTGGTCAGATTTTAACCGTTAACGCACTTGATCTTCATTTTTACATAAAAGTTTAAATATCAAGTTTGGTAAAGATTAGACAAAAATTGCGACCGCTAACAAAACACACACACACACAAAATTTTCAAAGGACCTCATTTTCGCCATCTTCTGGGTAGGATCGATGAACGTTTGAAGAAGTTTGTCAGAAGTTCTCATCATGAGTACAACCTCACTAGCTGATTTTCCCTAAGGGAAATCTGCTAACAAGGAAACATTTTGGGGGAACAATGACTTTATTGACTAAGAAAAATTAAAATTAAAAATGATTTATTCGAAGTCTAGCAATAAAAGTGAAGTATAACTGCTATACATGCTCCTTTTTCATTATCATCAGTCACATAACTATTTTGCACTGTTAGTATTTGAAATAATTGTTTTTTTTCTTTTGAGTCTTCTGTAAAATTGCAGTTTTATCAGTTGCGTCCTTGATCTTTTAGAACAGTGATTAGGTGTATTCGTATCGCAATTTTTTGACTGATAATCAGTCACAAAACTGGTGTTATTTAAATGACCCCCCACATTTCCTAATTACTCTCCATTATAAGATGTGCCAGCCTATATAAAGTTGTAAATTATTTATTCCTGTGATTTAATGGGTTCCCCTCATCGGCAAAGAAATAAATGTCTTTCTACTTTGTAAAGTTTTACTTCTGGAATCCTATTTCGGGGATCAGCACACTATAACAATCAAATGCTAATAAAGTTAAATCAATCTAATAAAGTTAAAGTTATAATCGCTATAGAGAATGGTATTATCTCGCAAAAACAGGAATACTGTATGAAAAAGGTGCATTACTTGAGACCTCTCTGCAAGAAATGTTCTTTTTATAAAAACTGCAACTTGTTGCTGATTATTTACGAAGCGTGGAGGGGCACTGATTTCTCTGCCTCTGTTAATATATAATCAAGGAAATTCAGGTTACTTATACCTTTCACGTCATTATATACTTCATCAGAGGTAATCATATCAGACATGGCGGGCTAAGCCAAGACACGCCTTTGACTGTTTAATTTGAAATAAATTATATTTCGTGTTCCTAAATATCCTGACAGCGGAATGATTTTCAGCCTTTTTCATTGGTTGGAACCGCTTGGTTTAAATATAGGCATGCCAGCCTTTCAAATAAACATTTTGGAATCACACCTCTACTAGAGAAAATAATTGGGATAACTGCAATTCTTTGTACACACGATAACTGAAAGCACAATTTACTGCATTTTTCCTCGTTTCCTTCAATTGTGCTGCAAAGGCTGCAGTAAAATAAAGAATAATGCCTTCCGACCAAAGTGAAGCAACTGAAGTTAATTTCAACACTGCCTATCAATAAAATCTCTGTCTTTCATTATATGCTTCTTAAGGATTTCTAAATCTGAAATTACTTAGTAAGTTTCCGGTTTTAATACAGATTTACAAGATCCTGTTAAGCCACTGAACAATTCCTAAGGATAAGGTAGGAACATGGATTATATATAATTAGCCCTTATTTTATTGCTGAAGTTTAAAGCTATACTTTAAACTTGAGTTAAGGTGTTGGTCTTGATTAACATATGAAATCTAGAGCCATGGGTTCGTCTACATTGAGGGCAATAAGAACTTATTCTCTCTCTTCTGTCATATACTCAGAAATAAAATCCTTAGTCCCTTCTCAGCTAGGAAAAGAAAATATTCTGTAGATAACTCGTCCCAATCGTGCAAAGTGTACGTTAACAAAGCATCCAGCTATTACATTTTTGTTCCATATTTGAGTGGCGTTGAGCGTGTGTTTGTACAATAACAAGCCGAAATACCTACTTCAACATACTGCTGCCATCACTGGAATGCATTGGCACGATGTCATCCAGTCACAAACTGTCCTCATTTTCTGCGACTATTTTTTTTTTTTTTAAGTGAGACTTCTTTTCTTCCCCTTTGGATTGAATCTGAGAACCTTTCTGGAGCTCCTCTCTTTATCTTCAATATTATAGACCAAGAGTATACTAAATTACTTTTGTTTCTTCTGGTAGGTAATTTTCGTCTTTTATTATATACTTACGCGTTAAATGGATTTACGCATTGAAGTAACTCAAAAAATCGTATTTTAACATTTAAATAGTAAAAGAGAGCAATAAGGTTTATATTCAACAGAAAGGCGAGAGACTCCTGTCCTCATTCAGGACTCGAAAATAATGGCTTTTCCTTCAATATATTTATGCAAAATCATGAACTTGTTTTTTTCAGAAATAGTATAACCCATAATCAAAAAACAAGATACAAGAATATGCTTCTAACCACCAACCACACACATAAATATTTCGGGAAAAGCATAAGAATTTTAATAATAAGATGTTAATATATTAAAAATTATTCCTTATTTAGAAATAAATTGAAAAACCTCATGTCTGAAGTATTTTTTACACACACGACGAATTGTATCCAAAAAATTCAATTATTTAAAAGTCTATAGAGAACTCGTCCAATTTATCCTTAGTAGCAATAAGATATTTTAAAATTTGATTGTGACGTGTTATTGGTCTATAATCTTCAGATTCCAGAAGCATTTTTTATAATAAAATAGTGTTAAATTCATTAAATAAAGTATTTCCACCAACTACTTTAAATTCCATGGGGGGCAGGAAGTTTCCGGTGGTTTGTCTTTTAGAGAGCATATTAGATATCATATATTGTTAAAGTTAGTGGCATTGGTTTTATCTTATCTGTGTGTTTTTTAAAGTCATCAAGCCATTAGACAGGTTTCTCATATTATATTGGATTTTCCCAAAGCAGTTCCAATAATTCCAAGTGCTATCTATATGTAGATGTTGGACATAATTTTTTATGTCTCCTGCTAGTTTCCTTCACTTTTTTTCAAAAGCTCTTGTGTTATCTTTCCTTATTTGTGATTCAGTTTGCCTTCTTAAACTATTTCTCTAACAAATAACTTTTCGAATTTCTTTTGTTTTCTTGTATTAAAGCACTATGAAATACTATGACATCATCAAATTTCGATTTCTATATAAACCATTATTCATGTTCTTAAAAATGATTCGTTATCTGAGCTCTGTGTTGATTAACAATAAAGTATGTAATTCACAAATTCGTTAGGTATATTTTCCTCCTTTTCTTCTAATTCATGAGTTGCTGGGATCAATTCTAATTTGGCTAAAGCTAAAGCACTAAAATGTTTGCTGCAGCAGATGGGCAGCAGGTTTTGTTTTAATGGGTCTTCTAATATTTCACCAGCTAATTGTAGACAAGTATGCCTGCAAAATTTGTGCTTTTGTAGGGTACTTCACGAGATCATTAACTAGTTAATGTCAAATTTAATCCAATTAGTGGACTCGTCAATCGTAAATTCGGAAGTATACAGTACTGAAGATGGTCTTTTGAGATACGAAACTACTCTCCTGAAATTCCACTTTACAATATTATTCTTTCTATTAAATCTAATTATTTTTAATAGAATAAAAATTATTTCAAAATTTGCTTTCCTTCATTTATTAAAAGAATTATTTTCATTTATTCCATTTTCACTATCATGTAAAAGTGAAAATGATTCCTCGTCATAGTGAGGACAACTGTAGGCTGTATTTCACTTTCTATAAGTACACTTCAAAAAAAAGGCCATTACCAGGAATTAGATTTCACATGGAGGGTTAAAGTCTCAGAACAATTAAATAAAAATATCAAGAATAAGCGCCCCCACAAGCCGTACACTGATGATGATTGCACATTTCTGCACAGTAATAATTTTAATCTGAATGTAAAAATGTCTATCACTCAAGGACTGCGTAAACTAGGCAAATTTCCCACATTTTAGAATGGCACACTATCCATCTCATCTCACAATCTATTTCCTATGAGTATATGTGTGAGTTTCCGGAAGGCTGAAAGCTGAAAAATTACAATGCCTCAGTTGATATTGAAGATAGAGAAACAACGTATGTACTATATTTTATTATTACTAACGTTTACTATTTGCTACTATGACTAATCTGGACGGGTAGTCTACAGGTTACCACACTTTTCTAGTATATATTATAACAACATTTACAATACGATTCGTTGTACACAATTTTTGATTAAACGTACAATAACGGAGATATTTCTAATTGTCGAAATCCCCCACTCCCATTAGTACGATTTCAGTCATTAACGATTTACTTGATCGTAAGTTTTACATAAAACATAAAATTATCGAGTTTGGTAAGGCAGAAACAAACATTGCGACTGCTAGAGCGGAGTCACACAAGCAGAGACATTCCTGATACTCTTTCCTTGTCTTGCCAGTGCCCTACAGACTGCCTATCAGTCAGAATATTGATAACCTTTCCAACAACTTTATGCTCAGCTAATTCATGGGCTGCAGCCAAAATTGAAAAAATTACGTCTCGAAAAACTGTTGGAGTGGGTCCCAAGACAATCCTAAGAAATAGAGAATATAACCATAACTCTCTAGCAGTGGTTTGTGCTGAAATAGAAAATAAGGATTTATTTCATATCGCTTGTTTCATCTTTAGATCACATTTCAAAGTTCATCATTTTTTCAAGGAATCATCATTTTTGTCGTGAAAGACGTGAAAAAAAGTCCGTCACACAGTGGCTGCATAAGAAGATTTTCCACGTTTTACAATAAAGAAATTACAGGAGAGCCGAGCAGTTAAGGAAACGGCGAACTAGCTTTTGGCGGGAAAGTCACTCTCATCCGTTAGCCACCCATATTTAATAATAATGTAAATATCTCGGTTAATATTCAAGATAGAGAATAAATGTATAAAACGATATTTATTGTAAATTTAATTTCCAATAAGATTGATTCTATACAATTTTTGATCCCACGTATAGTAACGGAGATATGTCGAATTTTCGAAAACGCTCCCCTCTAAACCCCCCCACTCACTAGTCCGATTTCAGCCGTTAACGAACTTGATCTTTCTTTTTACATAAAACGACTAAATGTTGAGTTTGGTAACGATCAAACAAAAATTGCGACCGCTAGAGCGGTAAAAGACATATATGTATATATATATATATATATATATATATATATATATATATATACACACACACACACACACACACACACACACATCAGTTTTGAACGGACTTCATTTTCGTCATCTACGAGGAAGGATCGATGGACATTTGAAGAAAAATTTCGAAAATTCCGTCATGAGTACGACCTCAATAGCTGGTTTCCCATAAGGGAAATTTCCGTTACAACATTTTCAGCATATTTTATTCAAACCACCATATCTGAGCCATGACTAAGATGCACCTCTGTCTCCGCAGCCCTAGTTGAGAATATATGAGCGTTTAGCCCTGCAATTGAATCCAGTTTGTGATGACCATTAATCGAATTAAAAGGCGTTTCCGTTCTTCTTTTCTGCCTTTTTTTTTGCCCCAATTGCTTAACATTGAAGGTTTAAAAGGAAAATTTGCCTTATTAATTTATTTGATTCTCGAAATTCTTTGATCATGAAACATTTAATGTAGTCAGGCCATTTTTCCTATTCAAAGGAATTCGAGAAACAAATACATTATTAAGGCAGATTTTCCTTTTACACCTTCGATGTTAAGCAATGCGAGACATTGCATCACAAATTGCACAACCGAAAAATAATACAAAATTCTTAGACATTACTTAAATGACATTTGAGCAGATTATATTTTTATTAATATTGATTAAGCGCTTACTAGTATATAAATATTCATAATTTATGTAAGACACTAATTATTCTTGTGAAACCAGGCAAGTTTAATTTTGAGATTAATATCAACGAATGTGTCAATAGGAATTCTACTGAAGTTAGATAAAGAGACGTAAGTACGACTTGACAAATATTGGTATTAGTCCTATCACAAGTATCAATACGTATCATCCTCTTATCTATGAATAGCTAATGTTGAATCAAAGGAAGGGACGGACAAACTCATTAAGTAAATTGAAGTACAAATATTTCAAAAGATTACTCAATTTTATGATTGACATAGGTCCGAGTTAATTGAGATATTCCTGTATTTGGAAATGAAGCATAAAGTCCCTTCAGGAATAACATAAATAAACACTGGGTTCTTCCAGAGCAGTGTTGTGCCTCCAATTCACGGGCCAAATCGAACACACAGACTGCTGATATAATGGAGGAAGAATGCCAGGCTGAGTACTGGCAAGGACTCTGGGATCTTTCAGGAGTAGAGTTCTACTACGATTAACAAACCATACGTTGACACAAAATAGAAATAGAAAAGTCCCTCACTCAGGGGCTGCGTAAAATAAGCAGATTTCCCACGTGCAGGGATGACACACTACTAATCTCAACTCACCATACATTACTTGGGTTAAAACAAAATCGAATGAGTACATGTAGGACTTTACAGAAGGCTGAAAACAAGAAAGTGCGAAAAACTCTCTTAATATTTGAGTTACGAAAACGTGTATAAAATAATTGTAGAACATCACTAGTATCACAATATTGGTAATTTAACATTTTTCAATCCATTTAAAAAAAAAGAAAAAAAAAAAGATAATTAATTTTGGAATTACTTCCCCCTCTAAACCTCCCCCCCTCCTAATATATGAGTCTTGTTAAAGTACCATGACAAAAAGTGAGGGATTACTAAAGCTGAAAAATGTAAAAATTCCGATTAATATACGAGATAGAGAAAAAGCGTGTAGAACAACATTTATAGAAAACTGAATGTACAACAAGATCGATTATATACAACGTCTCGATCTAACGTGTAATAACGGAAATATTTTGAATTTTCGAAAGCACGGATCCCTTTAAATCCCTTCCCCTCCTATTCGATTTCAGCCACTACCGAACTCGATCTTCAGTTTTACATGCGCATATATCAGGTTTGGTAACAACCAAACAAAAATTACGACCGTAATTTGTAGGTTGGTAACAGCCAAATATATATATATTATATTATATATATGAGTGTGTTTTTTTTACTTATATATGAGTGTGTGTGTTGTGTGTGTGTGGTGTTATTGAATTAGGTACATTATCCCTTTAAGGTGGGACAAGTTTCTCATCATATATAAAGATTACAATCCTTTAATAAATGTGCAGGTAAATAAATTAAACTGTATGTTATATAATTACAGCGGTAATAAAATTGTTAACGAAATTAATTTATTGTATATAATTATTTAAATTGATGGATTTCATATGTATTCATAGAATTTGAGGTAATTTTATTACGAACATAGTATACAAGTGGGGCTCAGGTTAGCCATGTGAGCTAAAGCGTTGGCCTTAATCTCAAATGGTAAACCTAGAGTGGCGAGTTCGATTCCCGCCTGGACATTAGGATTTTATTTAGTAACGAACTCATTAAACATAATTCATAGCCACACCTTGGCTAGAAAAAGGTGGTAACCTGTAGATAGCCCGTCCCAGTTAGCCGTAGTTGCAAAACGTGGACGTTAATAAATAATTTAAATTTATTATACAGGTATAAATGTTTTTAAATATTACGTAAATAAATTAATTGACAAAATATTAGACAATGACAAAAAACATTTGACGTATCCTATTATGTTATTTTAACGTTTAATGGAAATAAACACATTTCATTTTAATAAATTTCATTTCATAACTCTGAGACATGGTTTTAAACTCCAAATTAGCAAAAGAAAGGAATATAATTAATTACACACCCTTTATATAAATCTTTACTACCACTCTGGGAGAAAAATAGGGTTAACGTTACTCAATTTTATGTGTTAAGGTGAGGCCACTATGAATTATCGGGACGGGTTATCTACAGATACTCTTTTCATGTCAGAATAGTAGACCAACTTCTTTTTTTAGAAAATTCATCACTAAATAGATTTGATTATCCTAAGGGTTACTAAGTGCCTTACGATCTACCCCTTAACGAATTTTACTACCTAAAACCAACCCCACCGGTAGATAACCATGTTCTTAAAGTGGAGATTATTTAAAAATGTATAGCTAATCCCTAACGTTTACGTCATTTTATTCAAATAAGATCACTATATCATGACCAAACGAATTTTTTAAGTTGTTATTAATTTTTATCATTATCAAAGTAATTTTGATTGAGGTACAAGTGACATTGCATTGCGTAACAGCAAATAATACTTGATTTTATTTGAATTAAATTAATTTAGTTTTCTGGATGACGTGTCAACATAAGTACAAACACTTGTACGATATATTATTTATAGTAAAACAAATAATTAAGTTATTAATCAAATTAGATTTACTCATTAAGTTTTGAGATGCATTGTATTTCACTTTTATTGACCATACTGTTCCTGTACATTTTAATTTTATCCTCATATTAATTTTTATTAATTATAATTTTATTCTCTTTATTTGAGAAGTGATACCAAGTGAAATACATTGGTTGTGTTACAAAATTGTATTCCCAGTCGTTACTGTTGAAGCTTTACTTGCAAAACGATTAGTCCTATCAACTCCAGGAATGCTAGACGATATCAAACAAGGGTATAACAATAATTAATTAAAATTAATAGTCAACCAAAAAATAAAAATAAATCAGAAGGAGAAGATTAGAAACACTATAGAACTATCTAAATTAAAAGCAAAAACTACTTCACTAAACTGGCAAAGGATGAAAAACACTCTGAATTCTTAAATCACAGGAACTATGTTGCTATAATACTCAGAAGAGAAATAAAAGTCCGTCATGCATGATCTCCGTTAACTAAGCAGATTTCCCACTTACGCCACTTATTTACGTTTATCTTAAAAAGTAAAATTTCAATGAGAACAATATTTGCTATTTAAGTTTTAAATAAAGTGTTTCATTATATGATAGAGTATTTTTTATGTGACAGGAGTTGGAAGGGGGTTTTCTGAAGGCAGAAATCTAAGAAATGAAAATATCGCAGTTAATATTGAAGTTAGAGAATACATGTATATAACAGCATTTATAAAACATTACATTAGCAATAAGATAGATTCTATAAAATGCTTCCATCCGACTCATAATAACGGAGATATTTCAAATTTTCTAAATCCTCTCCCTCCCACTAGTCCGATTTCAGCCGTTAACGTACATAAAACTACTATATATCAAGTATGGTAACGATAAGACAAAAATTACCGCCAGAGCGGTAACAGACACACACACACACACATATATATATATATATACAATTTTGGTCGTCGTCTACGAGGTAGGATCGATGGACTTTTGAAGAAATTTTTGAAAATCACGTCATGAGTACAACCTCAATAGCTGCTAGGGAAATCTGCTAAAAGGGCGATAAGAAAGATGAAAGACAGTATTAAATGTGAACGAAGTAGATGCAATCGTGTGAGTTAATGCGTTGATCTTAGAACCTAGAGTGGCAAGTTCGATTCCCGCCCTGGGCAATAGGAATTTGTTTGCTAACAGACTCATTAAATAAGTTCCTTAGTTCCAGCCTGGCTAGAAAAGGGTAGTAGCCTGTAGATAACACGTCCCAATTAGCCATAGTAACATAAAGTGGAAAAGTCCGTCACTCAGGGGCAGCGTAAACTAAGCAGATTCCCACGTGAAGTTTTACAATAGAGAAATCTGCCTAATAACAACTGTAGTAGTAAGAAACCTCTAAACCTATTCGCGAGGCACAAATAGTTACGGAAGCCGCCTATATATATATATATATATATATATATATATATATATATATATATATATGAAGGGCCAGGGGGAAAAAAGATGAAAGTCACTTTTTCGTCGATTTTAAGATATTAGCGCTATCAAGGGGCTATGAAGGAGTAATATCATCTGGTAGAACAACAAGGAGGGAAAAAGATGATAATTGACCGAAATGTGCATGAAAAGATTTGGGGTAAGGGGGAAAATAGATGAATGTCACAAGCAATATTTTGCGATCCTGTGCTGGGCAGAATAAGAATTGTACCCTACTTCGTTACCTTCATCATTTAGTGACAGAGAAGCATCGTTTCGATAGTGTTGAAGTATATTTTCCTATTCGAGGGCATTCATACCTCGAATGTGATAAAAACATGAGTTACATCAACCAGAATACTTACGTTGAGTTGCCCGATGAATGGAGGGATGTTATAAGAAATAGCAGAGAAGGGTCGTCGCCCTAATGCTGTGATCAACTGCCAGCAAGAACTTTTCAAGACATGAACAGAATTCTTGAATCCTATGTACTTGAAAAATTGTCCCTTTCCCACTAGGCCCGTGCGTTGTTTAAAGGTCATGAATCCTTCAAAAATATTTCACCAAAACACTTTTTCTGGTTGTTACATTGACGCTGAAATACTTTGGAAACCACCAAAAAGGGGAAAACCGCAAGAAAATGTCCTGCTCCACGTAGACCTTTAACTAACCTGTATGATAGACCATTGTTGATTTCTCAACCTAAGTTCAACGACTTGCAACAACTAAAAAAAATTTTGGTTAACCCTGCTGCGAAGGCGTTCTTTGAGAATTTGCCCACCATAAATCCAGCAGCTATTCACGATGACAGCAAAGATGTATCAATGGATTACCCAGATGAATAAATTTTCATAAGATTTTTCGTTCATTGTCAGTAAAATATAAGTTGTTCATTAAGTTTTTTTTCACCTTCATCATTTCACCTAGGAGCTACATGTGACCGCATATATTGATTACTAATATCTATTAGGAATTAATACACTAAAAAAAAAGATATGATTATATTACAAAAGGAGTAATTGGAAATCAAACTTTGTTTTTCATTTTTCTCGAAATCACTTTTTGGTCACTTTCATCTTTTTTCCCCCTGACCCTTCATATATATATATATATATATATATATATATATATATATATATATATATAAAATTTAGAACGGACCTCATTTTCGTTATCTCCTGGGTAGGATCGATGGATATTTGAAGAAATTTTTTGAAACTCGCGTCATGAGTACGACCTCAATAGCTGATTTCCCTTAAGGGAAATCTGCTAAAAAATGTAGATGCAAATTGTAACTTGGATATTCTCACAAATCATCGATAATGGACTATTCGAGCTTGTTGTTTCCAATTTATGATCCTGATAATTAATATCTCTGTTGAAGCATAACTATTATGTAATATTATGTTTACATGTGTTTATGCTTACAAATGGTAACACTCCACGCGAATGTCACTGCCCTCATTTTGCATTATATCTGAAGAACAGTTGATCATATAGAAAAAATAAATAAGACCAAACCTGTTGAGTATTGTAATACTTATACGTTTTATGGGCATTTAACGAAGAAGGACACTTAGGAAACAAGATAGCTGTCCGTTTTTCTACCTTTGATAACTCTAGGTGTGGGCACGAGACTTTATGAGGCTTTTTAGAAGACATTTTGAAAGCCCAAATAAAGGTTGTTGCTAATTTCTATCCCAGCTTTGTTTTTTATACCGTATTTGACAGGCTACAAGGTAAGCTAGAATGAGTCCAGCCTACCTCACACTACTTTCCATCCAGAAGTTCCCATGGTATTACTAAATTGTCTAATTTAACTGAATGAGGAAAAAGAGTAATTTAAAATAAAATAACCTTTCTATAAATTAATATCCCTCAATTTCAAAAACATAAAATTGACTCAAGTGGCCCATACTGGTCCAATTTTGTAGAAACCTGACCCATCTTCATGTTATAGATTTAATTGATTTACCTCTCAAATTGCTTACAAATGCAATTTAATTAAATTTTAGTGTCTAAAATCATCAATAGATTGCTGACTGTTTGGTGTGGCTAATTTAAGAATCTTCTCAAATCATACCTCTAGACTCTTGATATTATCATCACTCATCATAAAAAGAAATTGTTTGGGCAAAATTGTGCCCAAGATAGTGAAACCACCTGTCTGTTGTAATTACCTGGATATAGCATTTTAAATTAATTGTTTAAGTTCCTATTTTAGTAATAATTAAGTTAATAATACATTTAACCTACTTCACAAAACTGGTGAAATGCTTAAGGCATACGGTTTTAAACGACAATAAATTTAAATGACTTTTTAAAAGGAATATGCTTATCGGCAAGTAATTCAATCAAATTTATCGTCGGAAACCTGCGGCTTAGATTTTGAAAAATGAATAAAAATTAGGAAACCGTTGTCATCAAGAGCATTATAATCCTGTCATTTTTACCGTCCATCTGTCACAGGCATTAAAGATTAGTTGATCAAACATGCTTTTAACAAGCGAGGTTCTTATTAGTAAGTTACTTCCATAAAATAAATTAGGAGAACTTAGTCAATTATTTTTTATGGCCCCCATATTATGATATATCATTGGAATGATTTCGTTAAGTACTCTAAACGATTTAATAAACTCAAATGGCTGAAATATGGGCGACCAGTATTTTACTGCCATCCCCTTTAGAACGTACCGTTCTACAACTATATCACACTCTATTGGGTCTCATATTAGCCATGTGTGTTAGAGCATTGGCCTTAATTTCACATGGAAAACCTAGAGTGGGCGAGTTCCATTCCTGTATGGGCAAATTTTAGTGACAAACTCATTAAATAAAATCCTCAGTACCCACTGAGCTAGGAAAGGGTTGTGACCTGTGGATAACCCGTCCCAATTAGTTATAGTAGCAAAAAGTAGACGTTAATAGATAATAATAAAAATATATAAAACTATCACAGCTGTTAGATGATTATGATTGTATTTATACTGCTCCACAAATATTTCTTTATTTCTCACACCTGTTGGAATCTTGTGATAAAAGCATTTTCCAGTTGATGGGAAATTCATTGTATTTATACTTTATTCATTTATCTATTATTTATTAACGTCCACTTTTTACAACTAAGGCTAATTGGGGCGGGTTATCTACAGGTTACCACCCTATGTATACTTTAATCTTCAATAGTATTTATACTGTGAATTAAAGTAAGTATTTTGATAAATTATTTTATAAATAATTGGTTTGAACTTGATAAAGCGTTTAAATATTTCATTGAATATAATAGGACCAGAATGACTAAGAAAGCAAGTCCTACAAACTAAAAGGAATTGATTTGTCTAAAAATGACAAATAGCAGAGTAATTTTGGTATTAGCTAATATGCGCATTACACACTACGAACAAGATTGATTTTGTAACATTTTAGCAGATTTTGCTTACGGAAACCAGCTATTGAGGTTGTATACATAACACGATTTTCGAAAAGTTTCTCAAGTATCTATTGATCCTTCCTAGATGATAGAAAGTTAGGTTCAATTTTAAACTGTCAGCATAAACAATAAAGATACTCCTCTATCTGATGGATTAAGAATTTGTATAGCCGATACCCAACCTTCCTTTCCTATAATGTAATTTTCTTCTGTACATTATGTCTCTTTCTTAAATATTAACCGAGATATTTACATGTTCAGTCCCCTTTTAATTACCTCACGTTAATAATAAGTCAATATTTCATGAAACATCTTCCCAAACTTAAGTGACAACCATTGTTTTCAACGGACCTTAATTATGTGAGATACATGGAAATCCGTCAGGTGACGGCGCCGTCAATTAAGAACTTACGTTATTGGCTCTGAAATGTCTCTGAACCTCTCTATACTATATTATAATTTCATTCAACGATAAATACTGTATTTAGTATGTAGTATGGACAAAATCGGTCCGGCAACAGTGGGGTTTTAGAGATGGGGTGAATTTGAAAATTAAGATCAGTTATTATGAGTTGTATCGAAAAATGTTATAGAATCAATCTTATGAAACTATCGATTCTTTAAAATTGTCCTATATATTTTCCTTTAGCTCAATTAAACAGTTAGTTATGCGTACTACCTATTCTGCAAATATCACTTTAGAACTTGGAAGTATTTTATTTTATTAGTTCTTATGGAACCTAGATTAGTTGACGCACAGATCAAGATTACCTGGCTTAATCCCGTCTCGCTACGCGTACTCTAATGGAATAGCTTTTTCAATTTTATACCAAGAGGCCCTCTATCTTAAGTGCACATGTACTCAGGATAGAGTCAGTGGCCTCGTCTTCAAATATACAATACAGACCAATTTCACTCAGTAATACAATATATACTCAGAATCATTATAAATATCAGGAAAATATGATCATAAACACGTTAAAAAAGATTAATAGATTGGATGAAGAACCGAAGACAATAATGTACTGATAACACCTGTTGGAGTTCATGGAAAGGACGTCAGAAACCATAATCTTAAGGATAGAGTGAAATCTTGTATTTTTTTTTCTTATATTATTTCTCCACATCCTAAAGCCTATTATATAATATATATATATTACATATAATATAGTATTGTTCGCTGGTTGGAGGCTCGGCTCTTGATTATTCATTTATCTTTTCTTATAATTCCTACCACGTTTTTAAATTCCTTATCTCAACAAGTTTACTGATAATTATGATACCAGGATCGACATATCATTTTAATTGTTTAGCAAATACTCAAAAGCCTGGATGTCGGACTAATCCAAGGTAAATCAAAACGCATCATTTCCTGATTTTTAAAATAGCCACTCTTTTTATAGTTTTACCAACCGTCTCCAAAAAGTTTCATCTTTTAATAAAGTGTATGTTTTAGTCGAATAAAACATAGCTAAAAAAGAAGTGGGCTTCTCTTCCAGACCTTAGTCTATGCAAAGATTTTTTATTATCTAGTTTTCCTTGAAGGATGAGAAAAATGAGGTTCGATACCGTGACCAAGAAGTCCTGAACCACGGAAGCTCTCAGGCGATGGAAGACTGTAACTAGGCCATTGGTTTCTCATTATCTTCTGCACGAGAACGTTCAACAAAAAGGCAACAGATAGAGCCTAGAGTATTCCGCTCAAAGGCACATTTGACATCCACTTCTACGCAACCCGTAGCCGGAAATGGGTCGTCTAAAACTAGGCCAACCCTCATTGGTTAAATTGCATTGACAGATATCGTCTATAGTAGTGGAGATATTCGCATTTTTACATTCAACTCTTGTTTATAACTACTCCAAATTAACAAACTTAAAATTCAATTTCACATGAAACACAAAAAATATCGACTTTCGTTACGATAAAACGATCATTACCATCTATAAAGTGATACATCAGTATAATCTTCAAGAATCACGACGTCTCTTTCATTGTTATTTCCTAGAACTTTAGTTCAATTCATTTTTCTAACTGAAATATTAACAGAAGTAGTATTATTCTGGGTTACCGTAACTTGAGACATCTATAAAATACGAATAGTTCTGCTAATATTTTAATTAGAAAGAATTTATATTACTAAACTTTTAGGAAATAACTTAATGAAAGAGAGACGTGACGACATCAATACTCCCCTATGCAACTCATTTTCACAGCAAATATTTATCTCACGATGTCTGATTAAAACCCACGAATCTTTATTATCTTAGGACTTTTAGAAAGGGAGAAACTTGGAATTACAGGTGGCATAACATCTATGAGTCAGGCATTTCAAAAATGAAACTGTTCTTTTAATTTAACTGGGTCATTGTTAATATTATAAAAATGAGTATGAGAAATACGCTTCTTTTTGCATCATCTGCGACATGGAATTTCATTCTTTACTTCTTTTTTTTCTGATTTCTATTGAGTTTGTACTCATAACGCGATTTCTGAAAAATGTCTTCAAATGTCCATCCGTCCTACCCAGGGGGTGACAGCAAAGAGGTTCATTCCAATATATATATATATATATATATATATATATATATATATATATATATATATATGAATATTGATTTTTTTAATAATTTAAATATCGTTCGTTCATTAAACCGGCACTGAAGATGGAGCTATTGCTCTGAAAGTGCACAATGTTTTAAAAAACCGCATTGTGGATGAAAACAGGTCAATTTTGTACATCAGGCTTGATTCGCTCCTCTGCCGCACGGCTTCCCTGGAAGAGTCTAGTGATATTATACTTACGAGTTAGACAAAAAAAGAACTCCGGCTTAGAGCCCAATTAACTAAATCTATAGAAAGTTTTGATAATTACGGATGCCAGCATGGAGAATCGAATGAATCACACAAAAGAGGCTCTACAAAGGAACGGGAAGATTAGTAAGTTTTTAATGACGTCAGTGGGTTCTCCTTTGAAAGACTCCGCCGTTTTTTACAATCGCCTGTCATTAAGTACTATGAACGATGCAGCCAGCGAACACTTTGTGTCTTTTTTTTCTTCCTCTTAATACCGAATTATATCTTTAATTAAAGCTTGTTATGCCTGACTTGCCGACTGCCTCTGGCTCTTGTCTTAGAAAATTGATTCCCAAAAAAGTCTCAAAGCTTATGATCATTAATAAAACAATAATTTTCTTGGGTTACCTTCAAATATCATTATTTTTTCTTAACTAATTTATTAAACGGCGGGTTACGAATTAACTTCTCAGTGAATCAACTGAGTTAACGAGCACAATCTCTTCAAAGCTACTTATCCTGCATAAGGAGGCTTCACGAAACTTTCCATGCGGGGGTTACAAATTTCGCACGTTCTAGTAATGCATGGATTGATTAAATACCATATCTCCTTACAATTTAGCGAATTTCTCTTCAAGGGGACCTACATATTACTGTATATCTCATAGCCTCACTCTGGGACAAAGAAAACTTTTCATTTTAAATCCCCTAGATGTCATACATACACACACACACACACACACACACACACACACACACACATATATATATAAAACGCTTGTGCATGTACGTCTGTATGTAAGTGAGAGATATTGTTTGTTAAATACATAAGTTCCAATTTTAAAATGCCTCTATTTATTGCAGCTTGCTTCAGGAATCTTATAACATAATAGTGCTGTAAAATGAAGTTTCGTGAACAAGTGGTTCTTTTCTGTGTGGTTTCACTCTGGGTTTTAATTTCGCAAGATAAGTAAGTTGGTATAATGCGCCACATGACAAATTAACCTCAGATAATTGTGCATAATGACACAATTTAGGCTCCTCTTGAATAAGAAAAAGCTATCTATGGCAAGTACAAACAAGATAGGGAACACCGATTAGCTAACTTCATATAGTTCCATAAAAGTCCATCTTGCTGGGCTGTGTAAACTAAGCAGATTTCCCGCCTGCTGTTACGACACACTACTGGTCTTAATTCACCATATTCTCCCTTAAGAGGAAATCAGCTATTGAGGTCGTAATCACGAAGCTATTTTTGAACCATTCCCTCAAATGTCCATCGATTCTGCCTAGTTGGTGGCGGTCCGTTCAAAATTATATATATACACACACACTTGTTTGTTCAGCAATTTTTGTTTGGTCGAAACCAAACTCGATATATAAGCTTTTCATGCAAAACTAAAGTTCAAGTCAGTCAAAATCAGGCAAAGGGAATTGGGGGGGGGGGTCCATTAATAATCTTTTCATAAGCGTTTCATGTATTTGGGTTTAGAGGGGGGATTTTTAAATTTCTAAATATCTCCGTTATTATACGTTGGATCGAAACATTGTATAGAATCAATCTTATTGTAAATTGTATTGCCTATAAATGTTTTAACATACTTATTTTCGCCAATATGAATATTAACTGAGATATTTGGATGTTCTAGTTTTCAGCCTTCAGTAAACCCCCACTCCTACTCATCTCATATTAACGCTGCTAAACATGAACCTTTTTATGATCAGCTTAAATACCACATATTGTTTTTATGATACTTGTATTATGCAAGATACACGGAAATTCGTCGCATGATGACGTCATCAATTAGGATTTTACGTTCTTGTCTCGAAAATGTTTATTTGATCTATAATCCCACTTCTACTCATGGGATTTATACTTAGAATTAGAGAATACATGGTGAAATGAGATTAGTCGTGTTTCTTGGCAGCACATGGGAAATCTGCATACCTTGCGCAACCCCTGCATGACGGACTTTTTCACAATTTCAATTTAATGATCCGATGATCAAAATTGGGTTGTCAATAAAATAATTTTATTTTACGTATAAATGCGTATAAATAATTGATGGCCTCATATCACAACGTATGTGCATATATCTCATCTAGTAAATATTTGTTGAAAACAATATTGGCTATAGAAACTTGGAATAAGACTTTTCATAATATATAAGTGCGATGACTCTAAGTGGGGGATTACTGAAGACTGAACCTAAACAAATGTTAATATCTCGGTAAACCTCAAAATAGGAATATAGGAATATTTATAGGACGTTTAATTTAAATAATGTTGGATCTATATAATTTTTCAATTATTATTATTATTATTTATTATTTAGAGCTCCGCAACTGTGGCGACTTGGCTGTTCTTAAACATGGGGGGGAAACAAAACAAAACCAAATAACAAGTAAACAAAATAACAAAACAAAGTAACAAGAAATAATATCAAACAAACAAAAGAAACACGAACACAACAAAATAACAAGAAACATGTAAACAAAATAACACCAAAGGAACAAGAAACACGAATACAACATAAAAAACAGGTGTTAAATAAATAAGTGAAAAGAAAATTTGGTGACTTTGAAACAAAATTATTCATAAAAACAGTAATAATAAATTTCAATAAAAATTTAAACACATCACACACACACACACACACACACACACACACACACACACACACAAACACACACACACACACACACACACACACATACACACATGCACTCACACCCATTAAAAAATTTTAAAATATGGAATTAAATATTCTGAAACTGCCCAATTGTTTTTAAATATGTTAGAATCGTGGCAATATCTGGGCTACCCTCAGTCAGTAGTTCGTTCAAGTCGTGTGGAATGTTTAAGTAAGTTCGTAATCTGCATTCTGTTAGTAGGTGTTTTATGGTTAGTCCAGTGTTGCAATGAGTACAAGTAGGCTTGTCTTTTCTGTTCATTATGTAAGAATGTGTCAGATATGTATGTCCAATACGTAATCTTGTAAGGATGACTTGGTCTCTTCTTGAATATACGTTCTGTTTCTTTGTCCATCCAGTAACATTGCGTTTTGTTTCCAATAGTTTGTATTTTTGTTTGTACAATCTTGTGGAGGTCTGTTGGTGTTAGTGTAGTTATGTCAGTAGTAGTCATTTATGTTGCTAGTTTTGCATGTTTGTCGATATCAGTCATTTGTTTAATGTCCTTGTGTCCGGGTAACCACAACATTTTAAAATTCAAGTGTTTAGTGCGTGTAATAGTTCTAGTATTTTTGTAATTAGTGGGTGATTAGAGTAGATGTTTCCCAAGGAAAGTAAAGAACTTAAAGAGTCTGTGCATAAAATTACTTGGTGTGATCTGTTTTCTAATTTTGAAAGTGTTAGTATGATGGCCTGTAGTTCTGCAGTATAGGTACTTGATTCGTCGTGTAGTTTAACTTTGTAAGTTTTATTTTGGATAGTGGCGGCTGAGCCCGTCCCGTGTTCTGCCTTAGATCCGTCTGTGAAAATGAATAGAGTGTTAGGGTTTTGTGAAGTTACAGTCTTGAAAGATGTCTGATAAAATTTTGAAGAAAGAGGGTTTGATTTTTGATATTGTGTTAGCTTTAAATCAATCTGATAGTTCTTTACTCTCCAAGGGGGGAGTGTAAGAGTAGTGTTATGGTACATTGGTGTTTGATAAAATTGATTAATGTTGTTATTTTGAAGGAGGCGGATTAAAAGCGGTTTCTGTTTGGGACAGGTTTGAGAATATTTATTTAAAAACATGTTATTTAAAAATGTATTCACACATGGTTTGTCTAATGCCTTTGATTGGGATAAAAATTTAAAACTCAGCATTTGCCTTCTATACTCCAGGGGAGGTTCCTCAGCTTTTTTTCAATCCGGAGATATATGAAATTTCCGCTTTCCTTCCCCTTTAAACCAACTATATACTAAAAAGTCAGTCACGCAGGGGCTGCGAAAACTAAGCAGATTTCCCGAGTGAAGTTTTACTATAGAGAAGTCTGCATACTGGTAACACCAATGTGTCGAGAGCCGAACAGTTACGGGAACGGCCGAACTAACTTTCTACGGAATCGCACGAACAGAACCGATAATAGCCGAACATATCGCGTCCGTTACCAGCAAACACTTCAATAATAAATAAGTCCTCTAGACATCGAAATAGCGTAAAAACGTGTATAACAATAATTGTAGGACATTACATTTGCAATACTTCTATACAATTTTCGATCCGACGCATAATAACGGAGATAGATATTAAGAACTTTCGAAATTCTTTCCCTCCAACCCCCCCCCCTTCCCAACTGGTCGGATTTCAGCAGATAACCAACATGATCTTTCTTTTTACAAAAAACGATGAAATATCGAGTTTGGTAACGATTAAACAAGAATTGCGACCGCCCGAGCGGTAACAGCCAAATATATATATATATATATATATATATATATATATATATATATATATATATATAGATAGATAGATAGATAGATAGATAGATAGATATATAGATAGATAGATAGATAGATAGATAGATAGACAGATAGATAGATAGGTAGATACATAGAATTTTGAACGGACCTCATTTTCGTCATCTACTCGGTAGGATGGATGGACATTTGAAGGCATTTTTCGAAAATCCTGACATGAGTACAAACTCGATATCTCATTTCCTTAAGAGAAATCTAAAAATCTTAAGTGGGCACAACTTGGCACTAATGGGTTTTTATCTTTTATCTCTTTATTTATTTCACTTATGCTTGTATGTAAGAGAACAATTAATGGAAACGTAATATTCTTCTTGGTTCAAGAACAGAAATCCCTTATCTGAATAAGCTCGCCGGCTTTTAAGAATATCTTATAGCGGCCATACTTCAAACTCCACATCCTATAGCACCGAGATAGAAGCCATCGTGTTTCTTCCTTCAAGAAAAGAAGAAAAATAGCTGCTTTATCCTGGAGCCGCAGTACTGGAGCGATCTCCATCAAATTTCCATAATATCTTCATCAGAGGTAATAGCAGGTGATTAGCTACCAGTTATCTGTCGTTATGGTAACAGCTACACTTATTCAAGTCCCCCGTCGCTGGCTTTTTATTGTATTTAATGACCCACTTTTCCCCCACGCTCCTTCCATATATCTTTAATTGTATATGTTTTTTTTCTCCTTCTACATCTTATATATTCAATTCCTTTGAAATCGTCATTCATTTATAGAGCTAAAATATTTCAAAGTCGATGAGCAACTTAAAATTCGTTATGAAGGTAATACATTTTTTCTGTCTTGAAAAATAAGAAAAAAAAATTATTTTATTTAAGAGTAAAATATGTCGTTTAATAATCTGAATAATAATACTCGTACTAATTGCAGAAAATGGTTTTCTTAGCTCTTTTTATTGCTCACAAATTATTGTCATTTTCTTTCTTTGCACAGTTTAGAAGTTTATGAATTATACAACACGAAAAAAACCATGGTTGTAACCATTAACCAGCAGTGCCATTACAATATCTTCTGAAATAAATAAATACGAATATTCTCTTGAGTGTTTAGTTCATAAATTTTTATCTTTTTACTCATTGTGTTATTCAAATTTTCCTCATCTATAGATCCTTGCTTATTAAGGATCACAACTACCATAAATACTATAACCTACCATAGTTTTACTTAATGGCGTATAAGGGGTCGTGACAGATATGTGCTCTGAAAAAAGAGAAATGATTCTGTCAATTTTAATAACGTCCCAATGGAATGCTTCTGAATTGTAAACAAATAGGTCTTCCAACCTCTCAGAGCTAAAGATAGATAGAAAAAGTCTTCTCCGGAAAGGAAAACAATTACAGAGATATATCTGAAAATTACATATTAATTTTATTGAAAACTACTTACTATACCTAGCATTGTAATCTATAATGAATTAGAATAACTTTTATCTCAATCAAACAAATTTTAGAAGCCCATGAACTTAAAACTGGGGGGGGGGGTTCACCAGAACATCTTCGCATGTTTCTCGTATAATAAAGGTCTTTTGAAAACAATATTTAGTATTTTATTTAGTATTAAAGCTTCGAATAAAGTGATTTATTATTCAACAGAGTATTGTTTATGTAACATGTGTAGAAGTGGGGGTTTGCTGATGGCTGAAAAATGCAAATATCTCGATTAAATAATAAATGTATATTACAATGTTTTAGTACATTTAATTTTCAATAATATTGGTTCTATAAAATATTTCGATCCGACCTATAATAACGGAGATATTTTGAAATGTCAAAAAAAAAACCCTCGCTCTGATCCGATTTCAACCGTTAACGAACCTGATCTTTAGTTTTACATAAAACGTTTAAATACCGAGATTACAAACAATCAAACAAAAATTGCGACCGCTAGAGTGGTAACAAACATATATCCGTTTATGCGTGAAAAGGTAACAAACAAACAAACAAATAAACAAACAAACAAACAAATAAATAGAGGTTACAATTTTATATATATATAGATATATAAAGTTTGAAGCGACTTCATATTCGTCATCTCCTAGGTAGGATCGATGGACATTTGAGGAATATTTTCGAATTTCTGTTAAGTGCCATTTAGAGTTGGGTTTGGACCTTTACTCTTTGTTATTGTTTACTAGTACTAGGACACACACCATGCTCAGGATTGAGTAAATTTGGTTCCAGACACGTGCCAGTGGTTTGTATGTGCTTTTAAAAATGAGTGAACACTTCAATGATGGACGAACTCCATTTAGTTTTGTCCATTCTATTTATTTTGTATATTTGTAAAATTTTAATATTTATTTAATTTTGTAAAATTATATTCCAACATGTTAAAAGATGAATCCCCATTGTAGTGGCGTCTCAAATAAATAATAATCCAAGTGGAAATTGCGACGGATTTTCTGGGCTATCGGCAGTCGAAATGTTCGAACGATTGTTTACCACTGAAGTCTGGCAGCTTCTGTGTACAGAGGCCCAGAGATATGCTATTGTAAAAAATTCCCAAATTCCATTCCGCATTTCTCAGCTGCAATCTAGAAGAGAACTGGGCCAAATATACGTCACTCGCTATGTAATAGCACGATGACATCCAAGGTCTTCGGGAAGATAAACTTCTTCTGAAAGAATCATCAGTGCAATTCGTTTTGTCGCTAAGACCACCTTGTGTGCTAGACGGAGGAGAAGTAAAGGAAAAAAATGCACTGGAATAAACTGCACTTGAAGAGTGTGCTCAATGTGCAGCAAGTGTGAAGTAGGTCTTTGTATTGACTGTTTTCAGTCATTTCATACGAATATGTAAATAACTGACTCGGGATTTGGGCTGGTTGTTAGAGATCCATCATCCTTCTGATCCTTCCGTTGTAAATAACTGAATTTTGTACTAAACTAAATCTAATTTTATTTTCATTTTCTCAATAAAATAGTACTTTTTGTTTTTTTTATTTTATTTATTTATTAACGTCCACTTTTTGCAACTTAGGCTAATCGGGACGGGTTATCTAAAGGTTACCACCCTTTTCTAGCCAGGGTGGGATTTTAGGACGTTATTTAATGAATTTCGTCACTAATTTCCTTTGCCCAGGCGAGACTCGAACTCGCCACTCTAGGTTTACCAGTTTTTGTTTTATGATTCAGTTTATCTCTTCTTCTACGCTTCAATTTTACAAATGTGTTCAATAAATTGTTCCTGAGAATGTTGAACATTGTCATCATTCGTGTATTCCTAATGACTGACTCTGAGTGCCCAGAGTGCTAATTTGGGTACACCACTTTTTACAAAAACTAAGCTGTCAATATTTTTAAAACATTTTTTCAAGTGCCCTAAGATAAGAAAGTTTTCCGAAGTACCAAAAAATTTTTCAAGAAAAATGTTTTGGGGAAAAAAGTTAGTGTCACTAATGTGTTAAGGGAAATCTGCTAATACATGAATTGTGAGGAAAAATAATGAAAGTGAAGGAGCTGAATGAATACCGACTATGTTTACTGTTTGCTGGGGACTCTAGTTAATTATATTTGTAATGAAATATATCACTGTTAACCTATTTACCTAGCATTTGAGGCCAACATGCTATTTACGACCTTGTTTTTTCTTATCTTTTCCAAGATTTCTTTAACTGATAGTACAGACGTCAGTCAAAATTTTAATCGTGAAAACACATAAAGAAATGTTTCCATGACTACTCCGTAGAAATATCTTGATAGCCAAGTGATAATTGTTGTTACGAGGAAATAGTTGGTGCTGATAACAATTTGCGTAAATGGCTCTATAAGGCGGTGGATATGAGGGCGTGCGCTACCTTCAGATATAACGGGAGGAAGGAGCTGTTTTTATTTCTTTTTACAAAGCAAAACAAAAAATTAAAAAAAAAAAACTGCCATAAAAAAGAGACGTGGCCTACAGGTAGGTGGGGAAAGGTACAGTCGGCGTCCAGTATAGACCACCACCTGCCACCCACTGACTGTACACCTTCCTATACCAACAGCAGTGCTCTATTCCTCCGTGGATTAACTCGCACTGATGCAGCGGGGCTGGGTTCACTAAGCAGATTTCCCACGTGCGTCACGTATTTGCGTTTATCTCAAAATTAAATGGGAACAATATGTGCTATTTAGGCTTCAAATAAAGTGCTTCATAGGATAACAGCTTATTGTTAATATGACATGAGTAGGAATGGGGGTGGTTTACTGAAAGCCGAAAAATAAAAAAAATGGAAATATCTCGGTTAATAATCAGAATATTGAAAAAAAAACCGTAGATAACAACATTTATAGAAAATTTAATTTGCAATAACATTGCTTCTATACACTTTTTCGATCCGAAGAATAATAACAAAGATATTTCAAATTCTCAAAAAATTGAAGCCTAAATACCAAATATTGCTCTCATTGAACATTTACTTTTTGAGATAAATACAAATACATGGCCCACGAGGGAAATCTGGTTTCTTTACGAAGCCCATGCGTGGCGGACTTTTATTTTATTAGTTCATTACTTAATTAAGTTCTATTGCCCAGGTGAAAATCTAACTCACGACCCTGGGTTTACTAAGTTATATTAAGTCCAACGGCTCAACTCACATGGTTAGCCTGGGCCTCCTCAATAAATATGAATCTTCCCAAATTATGAGTCAATTATAAATGCCTTCTCAAAGACTCAGACAACGGATTTATTTATTGACTTTTAGTATTATAAAACATAAATTTTACAACGAATGAGTTAATTGTGGCTGTGGTTGTGTATAACGTATTACTTAATAACACCTTATTGTCGAATTTTCGATATAATAAATACCTTTTATCAGATTTCCCTTAAGGGGTATTGATTTTTTAATGTAAAAAGAAAGATTAAGTTTGTTAATGGCTATGATGGTCCAGTGGGAGGGGTGGGTTTAGAGGAGGATTTTAGAATATTCAAAATATCTCTATTGCTATATGTCGAAACGAAAAATTGTAAAGAACAAATCTTACCGTAAATTAAATGTACTATAAACATTGTTATATACATTTATTCTCTATCCTGAATATTAACCGAGATATTTGAATTTTCAGTTTTCAGCCTTCAGCAACCCCCTTCCTGCCCCCCCCCCCATTCCTACTCTTGTCATATTAATAATAAGATCTTATATCATGCATGAAGCACTTCATTACAAGGTTAAATACCAAATATTCTTAAACTTCTACTTTGTGAGATATACGTTCTGTTGATCCCCACCCCTTCTTTTGTTCTTGGACTACTAAAATTTGAGTGATTGAGATAAAAATTATTCTGGTTCATTACAAATTACATTGCTAGATATAAAATAGTTTTAAATAAAATTAAAATGTTAAATTCAGATTTATTTCAGTAGTTGTTTTTGTTTCCGATGAAGAATATTTCTATCTGTTCAGCTCTAAGCGGTTGGCAGACCCGTTTGTTTACAATGCAGATGCTTTCCATTGGGAGGTTATTAAAATTGTCTGAAAGATTTCTCATTGCTGTATGTATTTATTCACTTAATTTGTCGGTGGTGTTGTGTTACCAGTATGTAGATTATATCTATAGTAAAACTTCACATGGGAAATCTTAGTTTACGCAGCCCCTGCTTGATGGACTTTTTTAATTATTGTTATCTACTATTATTTATTCTGCACTATATTCTGTGATCCTCTCTAGCTGAGGGAATATTCTAGAGTGGTCCAGCTAGCTGCCTCTGCATATCCAAGTCTGGGCCAGTGGGCGTACCGGAAGCTGAAGTCCCTCAGGCAACATGATTGGTCAATTTATATCTGAACATAATAAAAGGTCCTTATACTGCCATTAGTATATGTTCTGCTTCTATAATTCCCAACGGACATATTACTCAAAAATAACAACAATCGAGCACTATAATAATAATAATTATTACACACCTTTAAATGGCAGTTATGCGCAATCTCGCCTGCTAATCTACGCTATTCCTACATTATTTATTGGCCTGTCGAGTAATAGAACCTTATTCCAATTAGTCCACTTTAGAATTTATTGCGGTGGAATTATGCAAATTGCTAAATTGGAAGATGTACAGTATAAGAGAGTATTCATGTTAACAGGATTCTCTTAAGGAAACTCAGCCGTCCAGGATGTCCTCATGATGCCATTTTTCGAATCTCGTAGATGGCGAAAATAAGGTTCGGTTAAATTATGTATATATTTATATATAAAGCCCAAGTTTTTTATTTAAATTCGGAGGAGATAAGTTTGTTTTGTTTTTTTCACATTTCAGATTATTCTAAGAACAACGGGATCAATATTGAAAATTTTGCCTGCCAGTTTGTCTGTCTGTCTGACGGCTCGGAAGATATTTATGAACATTTATATTTGTGAGTCAACTATCCCATTATATTTGTTAGGTACAACAACATAGGCTAGTTGAGAATTCTAATATTCTATTAGGAGGTAGGTAGTTACTTCGACAGGAAACCACATATTCGCCAATATCTTCATTCATATTGGTTTTGTCAAGAAAATGTAAAGAGTAATTTTTTTTTTAGAATGACGATTTTGGTCCTAAAACATTATTTATATTTATGAATTTCGCGTTTTTATATTTTGGAGCTCCGATTAGCTATTTGAGTCAAATCCTAACCTAGTAGTAGGTAAACCTAGAGTAGCGAGTTCGAATACCGGAAGGGCAATAAGAATTTATTTATTGGCGAACTCATTAAATAAAATCACTAGACCCACCCTGGCTAGAAAAGGGTTGTAGTGACCTGCAGATAACCCATCCCAATTAGCCATAGTAGCAAAAAGAGGACGTTTATAAATAATAATATATTTTATATTTCAAAGCCTAAATTCATGGTAGAAATGACTGGAACCTATGCCTGGAAAACAGCATGAGCCTAGAAGCCTATCAATCCAAAAAAGTATAAGCTACCGTCTACTCGGAGCTGGAATCAACTCTTTAAATGACCGGTTGACTGAAATCGATCACAAAATAATTAATGCAATCTGCGAGATCATCTCGCTGTTTATCAAAGTAAAGGTTTTCAAGTATGGTTTTCTGGGGTCTAATTTGTCCGTAAAGGATGTTAGCAACTTAGAATTGTAGATAAAGGAAGAAATAATATAATTTTGCAACCAGAAATATAATTTTGCTTGACAAGAGAGCTAAGAGGTTAAGAAGGCGGAGAATCTTTTAATAAGTAACCCAACCAGCTTCTGTAAAAGACAATACATGTGATAGTGGAGGACCAACCACAACGAACTTGGACCGTGGGATAAGATCATCAAAGCTTGTAAAGCGAGTATATAAGTGTAATAAGTATCTAAAGTTTTTATAAATATAATAACAAGAAAATGGAATAAATATCTATTCTAGTTATAAAGTATGTTTAACATAATTTAATTAATTTATTGCCATTAATGTATCATTTTTAACATACAGTGGTACCTCGTTAATCCTACTCCGATCATCTGACTCCCGAGAATAACCGACCAAGTCACCAGCCTGGTGGAAAACCAGGGTTATCTGTTATTAGCTTGGTTTTCTGTCAAAAAGACGTCACCATTCCTTTTCTTTCTTTCGCGACTGAGTCATGCTATTCATTAGTTGACAAACTTCTGCAGACCTGCTCAGTTCTGTACATTACGCATTTTACTATCCCATGTTGTGTTATCATTGCTACTCAAGATTGGGAAGAAATGAAGAAAACCACTGAATAATAATCGTCGAAGAAGGTTTGTCCAAGCCTAATCCAGGCGGCAGAAACTCCAGGCTTCCTGAGTCAGACACTGCGCAATTAGTCTGTGCCCTGCAATCCATTGAAAGTAATATCCAGTCTTCTGACATTGAGGAATGACTACCTGATTTGGACCATTTAACCAGAGTTACTAACGAAGATCTTGCAGATGAGCAGATCATTGTCCTCCTCGTGTAACTAGCATGTGCAGAAGAAGACGAGGAGTCCAATGAAGGAGACAGAGAGAAAGGCGAAAAGATCAGCAAAGGATGATATTGGCACTGCCCTAAAGTACTTTGAACAACATCAACCATGGACGTTATGTGGGCAAAGAAGTGGGGCGACGCAGCCACTTAGTCAAGGCTTAAGAAATTGAAGCAAAAAGCAGTTCTGATTTTTAAATAGTTTTAACATGTTTTCATTCTTTGATTGCTATATATTTTTGTATACCTATTTGGATTTTGTACAGTACAGTATAGTTCTTAGGTATTTTTGACTTAATGCATCGTTTAAATACATAAATGAATATCCAGCTTTCCAACATCCTCTGGTCCCGCAGGTGAGGTAGAATCAAGTACTACTGTATGATGGAGGCATAATTCCGCGATATCCACTAAGATAATTTAAACTGGAGAAGGACCAATCTCTTGCTCGTTAACCTGTTGTTGAACAATAGAGCCAAAGTGGAGGTAGTTGGCTGCCTGCTGGGATGAAAACAAACTGGCTGCAGACAGGTGGTTGGATAGCCATTACACTAGTGTTAGCTGTTCAGTGATATATGATTTATCTCGCCGCGCCCTTCTATATCTACAGATCCAATACTACCTGCTCCATGTGTGCTTAGACCAGCCAGGCCTTCGTGCTGCAATAAAAAATCTGATCGCTATAACAAACTATATATTTATCTATATAGCTTTCAACGCATGATAAAAGGGTTTGGAGGTGGTTCTTGTATGTTTTTCATGACCCTCTCAGGATTTTGTTAGGATATGATATCCGTCCTCTAAATCAGGAATAATAAAATGATCCTGAAATGAATCCTACAGATGAAGCCTCATATTAAGCAGAGCCCAGAATGAATGAGTGGCCTTTTCTGAATTTTGCAACAGAATACAAAAACATGAATTTTCATAATTTTTCATTTACTTTTTAACTCTGTAGTTACGTTATCTAACTATTGTAGAAACCAAATAAATACATATTCAATAAATTAATAAAAAATATTCTATAAATAATAAATAAACAAAAATATTCTTGGAGCTCATTAAAAAATATTCTAATAATTAAATAAATAAATAAAACATAAAACTATTGTAGAATTTAAATAAATAAATAAAAAATATTCCAGGAATTAAATAAATAACTTAAAAAATATTCCAGATATTTATTATGTAAATAAAACAATATTCAATAATAAATAAATAAATAAAAATATTCTAGGAATTAAATAAACAACTTAAAAATATTTTAGGGATTAAATAAATGAGTAAAAAAATACTCTATAAATAAATAAAAAATATTTTATGAATCAAATAAATAACAGAGGCTCAGGTTAGTCTTGTGAGTTAAAGCGTTGCCTTAAATCTCACATGGTAATCCTAGAGAGGCGAGTGCGAATCCCGCCTAGGCTAAGGAATTTATTTAGTGACGGAATTCATTAAATAAAATCCTTAGTTCCACCCTGGCTAAAAGAGAAGGCAACCTGTAGATAAGCCGTCCCAATAAGCCATAATTGCAAAAAGTGGACGTTAATAAATAATTAATTAAAATAAGTAACAAGTGTCTAAATAAATTTTAAAAAATATCCTAGTTATAAAAATGGCATAAAAACAATATTCTAGGTTTCAACAAGAAACACAAAGGAAGTACTGATAAAAAGTCCTCGATTAATTTGAAACCCATAATCAATTTAATCGGCTGTTGTTGGAGATAAAACAGTGCTTCGATTAAACAATTCCAAGAGAATAAAACTAAAACTAATAATTTTATAAACAACTAAAATTATTAACGGCAAGTGATTTCTCTTTACTTATACTATACTCTTCCTCAATTTGTTTCTAGTTATTCTGGAACGAATATTTTTAAATACCCTTCTTAATTTAGTGGCAAGGGTCACCAATGAAAACGGCATTCTTTCCCAGAAGAGTTTATTCAAAACTGCCCTTCATGTTTCGTGGCTTACATACCACCTCTTCAGGCATGTTTCACGTGCAACACGATCATATTTATTAGATCTTCCAAATGTCAGTAGAACATAGTTTGCCTTGCATATTAATCGACATATCTATTGAAAATCTTCCCGCTGAAAAGGGCAGGACCATCTTTGAAAACGAGGCTAAAAAATATTATTAAAAAAGTGTGATTGATATGATAGAATATGTCCAGATCAAGACATCGTCTCATAATGTGTACTCTAATCACACTAATTTTGAAAGAACTGGATTCTTGAAACGCATAAATCCTATTTTAACTTTCATTATACATTTCTTTTAAATGTTTACAATTTGTATTAATTTTTTTCATTCGGAGCCCAATATTGATATATGTTTAATGACAAGGGTCATCAATCAAAGACCTCCTCAGTGCGGAAAGAATTGTTAGTAGGAACGAGCATTTCAGAACTGAATGAGATAATAGTGTTAGGTTATTATTACCAAAACCAGTAATAAAATGCTTTTAATAAGAGTTCTTTTGGATTGCAAAATTAAATACTCGCAAGTTTCACAGTTTTTATCACTGCACAATTTATTTGGATAATGCACAATAAACTTGGTAATTATTCTTAATTACTACTCACAGTATAGACTGATAGCGTCACTGTTCTTCAGATTACACAGTCAAACAATTCACTCACGGTCACTGAAATTCACAACAAGACGGCACTGCACTGTCCTTTACTCCGCGGCACTGCACTGTCCTTTACTTCGCGGCACTGTCATAAACACGGCACTAAACTGTTACTTACAGTCACGGCACAACACTGTTCTTCTGTTCTGCACTATGACGCACTGTAGCACTGATGTGAACATCAAGACAGGTGAGAATAAAACTGACTCGCTCGCGGCAGGCCCTCTTTATATAGCTTGTTGGCATACATCAAAGGGGAATTGTCTAGTTCATTCGAGGCTGGGCTAGACGAGCCTAGAAGCGTCTGGACCCTCCGTCGGCCTCTTTGATCTACGTCACACTTTCCAAATACGCGACACTCTCTCTCTCTCTCTCTCTCTCTGAAGGATTATTTATCTATTTAATTTTCGCATATAGTAAAACCACGAAAAATGTAGGGCAAAGGTTTGCGGGGAAAGAAATTTGTTTTAAACTTATCAAGATCACTACATATTTTATAAGTGCTCAGTAAATTTAGCAATTTACATTGTCACCTTCCGAGCTACATACAATAAAAACTAGAATAAATGAGGATTTTTGTCTAAAAGATAAAAATGTCACAAGTCAAGCATAAATAATAATAATTAAACTACAGAAACATATTTACTTAGATATTGAACTTTAAAATATTTATTTAATATAGAATAAATTATAATTATCCCACCCTGGCTAGAAAAGGGTGGTAACCTGTAGATAACCCGTCCCGATTAGCCTAAGTTGCAAAAAGTGGACGTTAATAAATAAATAAATAAAATTAATATTTTAATCATATAATCAATATTGATCTCTTTTAATTGCATGATAAAAATGATAATTGTAAATTATCTACTTCAAGTAAATATTTTAATGTTAAGTATGGCATTGTTAAGATTTCTCTAGTTCAATTAGTAGGTTTTGTGCATGACTTTTGATGGAAATCTTTATCGTTAAACCAAAATCCTTATTTATTATTTGTAGCTCTAAATATGGGAGTGTAAATTGCTAAAAGCTTAAAAATAAAAACTGTTTATAAAAATGTATTATGAGGGGCCATTAAAATTGTTAAAATTGATAAACCTGATTCGTCCCCCTCAGCTCCAACAGAAATAACAATGAATTTGATTTTAAGCTCAGCGTAGCTTTGACTGACCACCTCGAGGTGATTCATTATAGAAACTGTATTTCCACTGTAAAATGTTGAAATCTGTCTAGAATGGAATAATTCTAGACGGGCCGGCAGGTGTCTATAATGGCTCTATTAAATTGTTCCCTGAGGTCATCACGGGTTGGTCCGGACGGAAGCCGAAAGAGGTGTGAATGATGGTCCAAGATACCGACTTGGGTGGTCTTTGTACCTGTATTCCGTAGGGCAGAGATACATCAGGATAAGGAATGCTGGAGAACCTACAAGAATGATATCCTGGCACGCTGCAATTTGGACGAGTTACGGGCCGAGGGTGTGCCAACCTAAATTAGTGGTTATGGCTAAATCGTGTGCACATCAAGCAAGGTGTAAGATATTTCTGTGTGGCAGGGTCATAATATATACCTCAGCTGGTGGTTTCTTATGTTTATACCAAAATGGCCGTTTCCTTATAAGTTAAGAGGTGCAACCGCTGACCGGCTAAGCAATTTATGTTATGAAACACCTTGCAATTCCAATGGAAATCGAGGCATCTCATAATTAACTTTTTAAAAAAAAACTTTAAATTTCACTGAATGTAAGGAAAATGTACGAGATTAAAGGAATAAAAAAAATGAGGCAAATAATCTAAGTAGATGGCCTATTTGCTGGAATAACACACATATTACGTCATAACATACTATATCCTCATAATGCTTCACCAATGACACAAAGCACTAATCTGATATCACTTGTAAGCAAAGGGTCAGAATTGATATCAACACTATCTCTCCTTCTTTCACTTTATTAAAGCTCTACATGTTACACGTCCTTTACTTCAATGCCTTTATTTTTATAAAATCCTGAGTTGTAAAAAGTGGACGTTAATAAATAATAATAATATAACACTAACGTCGATTGTAAGGATATATTTTAGCAATATCGACTGGAGCCTTCCGGAAAATCATTACTCATGTCGCGGTTTTCGAAATTTTTCTTCAAATGTCCATCGACCCTATCTAGAAGATGACGAAAATGTGGTCCGTTCAAATATATATATGGTGTTGTTATTCTTTTTGGAATTTTGGTCAATGTTGGTGAAAAAATCTTAGCTTCTGCCGATATTTCGAGACTCTTTATTTTCTCTTCTTCAGGACAAGACTAGAGATACTTAAAAACTATTACACATGACTATTGGACTTAGGACTAGGGTTATAGTAGCCTACTATAGTAGGGGTATTAACCTACTATAGGGTTACTATAACCCTAGTCCTAAGTGCAATAGACATATGTAATAGTCTTTAGTCTTGCCCTGAAGAAGAGAAAATAAAGATTCTCAAAATATCGGCATAAACTAAGATTTTTTTCACCAACATTGACCAAAACTCCAAAAAGAATAACATATATATATATATATATATATATATATATATATATATATAAATATGTGTGTGTGTGTGTGTGTGTGTGCGTGTTACCGCTCTTGTGGTCGCAATATTGCTTTATCGTTACCGAAATATTTAATTTTTATTTTTTTTAAAAATTTTATGCAGTTTTTTTTGTGAGCAACAGCGCCACAGCTGCGAAGCTCCAATAAATAAATCTCTTAATTTATAGCCTAAACAAACCAGAACTGAATTTTAAAGAGGACAAATGTGTTTAGTGGCAGGTATTTACAAAAGCTGAAAGCTCAATAATATAAATAACTTTCTTAATATTTGAGGTCAGAAATGTGAGTAGAAAAATATCAGGAAATGATTGATCGTCAACAAGATAATTATATAATATTTTTCAATCAAAATGCGAGTTCACATAATGCGTATTTTCTAAATCTCAGTTTATCTATTCGGATATCGATTTCAGCCATGATCGTAACATTTAGTTCTAAAAAAATGTTATTTATTTACGTCCACTTTACACAAATACAACTAATCAGGGCGGTTAATCTTCTAGTCGGGGTAGGACTAGGATTTTATTTAACGAGCTCGTCGGCTAAATAAATTGTCATCGGTCAGCTGGGAATCCAACTCACAACTGTAGATTTACCTTTTTTATTGGGACCAAGGCCTTTACTCTCATGGCTAACCTCAGAAGCCCCCCCCTCCGATTTAATTTGTAATAAGATTGGTTCTATAAAATTTTTCGATCCGACGTATAATAACGGAGATATTTTGGAATTTCAAAAACCCCCCTCGCACTGCTCCGATTTCAACCATTAACGAACATGATCTTTAGTTTTAAATGAAGTATTTAAATAACTTTAAGTTCAGTTGCGGTCAAATATAAAATGTTGCCTCAAGAGCAACATGTGTTTATGTTTAAAATTTAGGAATGGATCTGGTTTTCGTCACAGATCATTTCTCTCATGAAGAAGCCTAAAGGTTGTTAATCTAAAACTACAATAGTTAATCATAATAAATCGAAATCGAAAGCCATTTCCCTAAATTATTTATTAATATTTAATTAAGACACGTTCCTCTAATTTTATTACAAAGGTTCCAGCAGAAGAAATTAAATCATAGCAATCTTAAGCTTACTTTGGCTGAACTATCCGAAAATAAAAAACTACTTGATTGTGAATATATAAATAACAGGACTATCTCATTCCAAAAATGTTGTTTCCCACAAGTACATAAATACCCTCAATAACTTCAATTATTTGTCTGATGCCATCACGTACAACTACAATTCGTACACGTCTAATGCTCGCAATTCCATTCATATAATAAGACTAGCTCAGATACCCGGCTTCGCCCGGGAATTCATTTGAGGCTGAATGGTGAGGGTATTTTATTGCAAGGCTTTTTACTTTGCTCAATATTTTGACATTTACCCGTCCCAGTGTTTAGGGTTTATACCCGTCGTTGCTGTGGATTTCTTAATAATAAAATTAATTTTTTATGTAAGAATTCACCGTCCTCCATATTGTCATATTTTCCGTCTCCTGTACATTATGCATAGATTTGAATTATTAAGGACAAAATATTAACATATATTTGAATTAATTTTTCCAGGTCAGGTACCTGAAAGTTCATATTGGAAAGAATTGTTGAGCATATCAATATTTCTACAGAAATTACTTGCTTCATACATTGTTTCCGAAAAAATGTATAAAACAAAAGTTACTCTAAATAGCAAAGTAAACAACTTTTGTTATGTGCACGTTTGTCGAAAAACAACTAGAAAATGAAATATCGCGACTTTTTATTTCAGGCCTCCCTTATAACCCCCACTCTCGTTCCAACCTAAAAATTTTAATATAGCTTATAACCATGGAAGAATTAATGCTAATTGACATACCGAGTGTTGTTAAGTTCGGTTCAATCGTTAGTGCCCAATAAAATAATTGGCTCCCGCTTTAGTTTATAGGAGAACTAGACCAAACAGGGCAAGATGATAGTCCCATGACTGACAGAACTAATTAAATGAGAATAAGGAAGAGGCAGTACTTGAGTATCTACTGGAAGCAGGTGACCCAAGAAGGGTTGAATAGGACACTGAACAATACCCTGTACACCTGTCTGGGTAGACAAAGTAGGCGAACCTCAAGGACTGTTTTCTAGCCCATTAATTCTTCAAATATCAGACACATCTCCTAATCCATCATAGTATAACATAAATGTGCAACAGCCGACTAATCTTAATGAATTGAACGCATACAGAGAGCCAGTTGGACTTAGCTGATTTCTGCTTTCAGACAAACAATATTGTTTTATTAATACGTATTTTGAATATCTTTAAGATCACTTATTATTTTTTTTCGGATTAGATAAATTGACGGTAGGCTAATAGATGAAAAAGTCCATCACGCAGGTATATATGTCTATATATTTATACATGTCATCCCCAAAGTAGGGCCGATGAATGTTTGAGGAAATTTTTCGAAAATCACGTTATGAATAAGACTTCAATAGCTGATTCCCTTAAAGGCAAATGTACTAAGACACGTGAAATATCCTCCACTTATTTGTTTTTCATCTCACACCTTCCTCAGTCTTTATGACGCCTCTTCTACATGTACAAAATTATTAAGTGGTTCGTCGTTTTGATTACAACGTCGACTAAGTTTTGATAAACTTCTATCGTATTATATCAGAATGCCTGAACAAACTTGAATCATGTTTTCTCCGGAACATGATACAATAGTTTTATTATGACGGGAAACTAGGCTTATTTGATCCCAAGAACGATAATAAATTAGTCAATCTTTGTCCAAGAAACAATTCCACGCTTCATGCTCAAAACTATAGACATGATTAATCTGGAAGTAATAAATGGATGGTTTAATGTACCGGTCATCCAATATTTATATTTTGACGGTATTCCATTTTTATATCAATCACTTTCCGGATAACTGGAATTCTAATTATAAATTTTTATACCTGCTTGTGTCTCGGGCCAAACAAATGAATGGCATCACTTTAACTGTTAATGTTACAGGGCGTTTGAGTTATGAATGAATATGCCGGAATGATATTGTACGTCCACTCTTTATTTTCAACCCGTCAATGACGCATACGGTTATTATTTTAATAAAGAGCAAGTGAATTAGGTTAAATTGTGACTATGCTTCTTCTCTAATCGATTGATCCCAACTTCGACCATTTTTCTGAAATCGTCTTTGATAATGTTCATCACTTTTAATGTATCGATGTAATCAGCTGATTCGGCTTGTCATTCGCCATTTTAATGGTCTGTCAAGCTCCAAGAGCCGTCAGGTCAACATCCAAGACCTTCTGGCACTGACGATGATGCACTGCATCGAAAGCGCTCTGCCGTTTTAATAAATTGTTATAGTGGAAGCGTAGCCAATTCTTTCATCCTACCTACCTTAGAAGTCACTTCCACCTGCCAGAATACCAATACAGCCTGACTACCTCGCGGTAGTAGGGAAACAGTTTAAAATAAATATGCATGCAAAAATATGTATAGGAAGTGAAACATGTTGAATAAAAAATAAATAAGTGAACGATTTATCATTCTGTTTTAATCTATTGATCTTCCGCCATTTTACCTTCAACATAGATTATATTGTGATCACATTTCAGCGATTGTTTTTTCCTATTTAAATAAACATTAATGCCAAACATGTTTATGTATATATTTATTCAGGTTTTATCAAATTTTAATTATATTTTAAAAAAATGTTTAATAAAATTATAGTTTATTAGTTTTATATGATTGACTTTGATTTTAATATTTTTAAGCCAGGAAAACTTGGAAAACTGATGTTAGTAATTTAGGTTAAAACATTTCAAATGTAACTTTTAGCAGATTTCCCTTTAGGGAAATCAGCTATTGAGGTTGTACTCATGACGCGATTTTCGAAATTTTTCTTCAAATGTCCATCGATCCTACCTCTAGGACATGACGAAAATGAGGTCCGTTCAAAACTGTATATATATATATATATATATATATATATATATATAATATATATATATATATATATATATATATATATATATATATTTGTCTGTTACCGCTCTAGCGGTCGCAGCTATTGTTTAATCGTTACCAAACTTGATATTTAGTCGTTGATGTTGAATGACTGAAATCGGACCAGTGGGAGGGGGGGGGGTTTAGAGGGGAGGATTTTCGAAAATTCGAAATATCTCCGTTACTATACGTCGGACCGAAAAATCGTATAGAATCAATCTTATTGCAAATTAAATTTACTATAAATATTGTGCTATAGATATTTTGCGTATAATGAGTATTAACAGAGATATTTTTATTTTTCGTAATGAGTTCCGATTTCAGTAAACCCCCACTCCTACTAGGGACATATTAATACTAAGCTGATATATCATGAACCACTTCATTACTAGGTTAAATACAAAATATTGTTTTCATCAAAGCTTTTACGAGGTACAAACAAATACGTTTTGTTAAACCCCTCCCCTTTCTTTTTTTCTTGGACTACATCTGAGTGATTTAAATAGAAATACTTTTGATTAATTTCAAATTACTCCACTAACTATAGTAAATAGTTTCTAATAAAACTAATATTTTGTATGTATATTTATCTATTGTAAACCTTCACTGGCTAACCTGCTTGTTCCTTAATCATGTGAACATCTCATTACCGTCTGAATCGTATTTTGCTTCCCCCCCCTCTTTCTATTTACTTCCAGGATTCCTAAATTTGGAATGGTTGTGATTAAAATTATTCTGGTTTATTATTAATTACAGTACTAGATATAATAAATAGTTATGAATAAAATTTATAACTTATATTCAAATATATTTCCGTAATTGCTTTTATTTCCGGTAAAAGCTGGCTAACCTGATTGTTTACAACTCAGACTGTTTGCTATCAGGAAGGTTCTTACCATTTGACTTGCCCTTTATTTGTTTACTTAATATTCACAGCAGCATTGTTTTTAATTTAATCTTGGAGCCTAACGGACGAGAGTTACTTTCCCGCCAAAAGCTAGTTCGGCCGTTTCCTTGACTGGCTCGGCTCTCGTGAAATTTCTCTATTGTAAAACTTCACGTGGGAAATCTGCTTAGTTTACGCAGCCCCTGCGTGACGGACTTTATTGGATATATCGCATGACCTTAAACAAGTTCTTTTTCGTTTTGTTTGTTAGCACCTGATAATGAAAGGCCTTGTTCTTTAAAAAAGAAATTGGTGGCAAAACTTCCAGTTATTAAGACCTGTTTCCCAAAACATTTTTATCATTCCGTCGGTTAAGATGGGTTTATGATTCCAGTTCAAAACTTTTCCGATCCCGAATGTTTGATCATTTGTGTAAAAAAAAAAAATGTTTACTTAAATCATTTTAAAAATAGATCCCGGAAATAAAGGAACACTAGCAGGCTGAATAACACTGAAAAAGGTTCGCCAACCAATCAACCACTAAACTATAAATCAAGCCAGCACAGGATCTACATTCTCGTTGCTAATGAGAGATAGTTTTTGTAGTAGGCCACCTATTCACATCCAACATCATTATGGTTATTTATTCTAGTTTTCTTTTTTATCTTTGATTAGGAGGAACGCAACATAAATTCGACACGTAATGTATGGCCGGCCGCTAGGGCTACATTTGTTTTTTCATAATTCTCAAAGATTTACGACTAAATGTTTGTGTTTATTTTCTAAACTGTCGCCATAGTTTGTAGCAGTTGTATCTGTCCTAGCAGAAAAATTTCTCTTTCACTCTCTCCTCTCTGGGAAGAGAAATATTGAGAAGAAACGATCGTTTCGAGATAACTCATTCATTCAGCCATGCTAAAGTAAGAGTATTAGAGATTCAAAAGGCCCCAAAAGTGGTTAGAATATTAATATCCATATTAAGTTAAGAGAGCAGAGTTGTAATTGCAGGACGTGAAGACCACCCCGTAGCGATCCCCGAAGGCTATGGTAATCTGGAGGCCTGCCTATCATTAGCGCCCTTCATGTTAACATAGCTAGACCACCTACTGGCGGCTGCTCATTAACTTACGGCTTAGGCTCATTCAGGTGGAAGCTCGTCAATGAGGAAATGGTGGTTGCAGCGGGGGGGGAAAGTCGATGGTGGACGATCCTGCCATTTATCGATAGTTTCGCAACTATTCATCAACGTCCCACTTCAATCAGTAATAACACAGAAGTGATCTGACCTCGTCATATTGTCTCTATTTCTAAGTAAAAAGTCCGTCACGCAGGGGCTGCGTTAACTAAGCAGATTCCCTACGTATTAGCATTTATATCAAAATGTAAATGTGCAATGAGAACAATATTTACTATTGCTTCATAACATAATAGAATATTGTTAATATGAGATGAGTAGGACTGGGGGTTTGCTAAAGATCAAAACTAAAAAATGCAAATTCACAGTTAATAATCAGGTAGTGAAAACACGTATATAACAGCATGTATAGAACATTACATTTTCAATAATATTGGTTCTATAACATTTTTCGAGCCGACGTATAATAACGGAGATATTAAGAATTTTCGAAATTACCCCTCCCTAAAGCCCCTCTCCCCCTAGTCCGATTTCAGCCGTTAACGAACTTAATCTTTCTTTTTGTATAAAACGATTATATATCAAGTTTGGTAACGAAAAGACAAAAATTACGACTACTAGAGCGTTACCATGCAAATATATATATATATATATATATATATATATATATATATATATATATATATATATATCATTTTGAAAGGACCTCATTTTCGTCAATTCTTAGGTAGTATCAATAGACATTTGAACGCGTCATGAGTACGACCTCAATAGTTGAAACCGAAGAGTAGAAAAGGGTGTTTAACTCGCTTAATATTTCGGTTATGAAAAAATGCACACGACAAAAATTGTAGGGCATCAATAGTTTAGTGAGATTGGTATTTATAGGACTGTATATATATATATATATATATATATATATATATATATATATATATATATATATATAGCCCTTGTAAGATCCTAGGACTCATCTAGGTAAGATCATAAGGATCTTCTCTCAGGACATTCTCCCATCTCTCCTCCTTGCTATAAAAGGTTTTTTTGGACAGCATATCGAGTTTCCAATAGCCCTCCTGTGCTGCACAATAGCTGAAGCAATACCAGATTCGCCTTACCCCACATTTGTTGATCAATCTTACCCACATTTATTCCACAACTAGGTCTTCATGGCTCTGAGAGTCCCTGGAGTAGTTAGATATAGTAAAACATATATAAAAACACATAGCATCTCTCATTTTTAAGAACTCACTCTTCTTAAAAGCCAAATGAGATGCCAGATTTTTGAGCCAATTCATTCACAACAGACTTCATTATTTGAATCCACGAGTTATAGTGATAGTCTACTAGCCAGTAGCTTCAGTTATCACAGGGGCAGGTTAACCAACTAATCTGCAGCATCATTTTTTGTCACACAATTTCAAGTGAAACGTCCGAATTATTAAAAAGACCGCCACGCAGGGGCTGCGTAAACTAAGCAGATTTCCCACGTGAAGTTTTACAATAGAGAAATCTGCCTAATAACAACTGTAGTAGTAAGAAACCTCTAAACCTATTCACGAGGGACGAATAGTTACGGAAACGGCCGCAAGCTCGAACATAGCCGACTCCTGCCGACCACACGCAGAATACAAATGCCAATATCTCGGTTAATATTCAAGATAGAGAATAAATGTATAGAACAATATGTATAGGAAATTTAATTTGCAATAAGATTCATTCTATATGATTTTTCAATCCAACGAATAATAACGGAGATATTTTGAACTTTCAAAAGACCCCCCTCAAAACCCCCCCTCCCACTGGTCCGATTTCAGCCATTAACGAACTTGATATTTCTTTTTACATAAAACGACTAAGTATCAAGTTTGGTGACGATCAAACAAAAAAATGTAACCGCTAGAGCGTTAACAGACAAATATAAATATATAATTTTGAACGGACCTCATTTTCGTCATTTTTGGTAGGATCGATGAACATTTGAAGAAATTTTTCGAAACTCGAATCATGAGTACGACCTCAATAGCTGATTTCCCTTGGGGGAAATTTGCTAAAACCAGTGATGGCCTGGAGAATGTGCTGCGGAAGTACTCTGGCTAGATGATTTAGTGTTAACACTTATTTGTTAAAAACAATGAGATATGTCTTAATATCCCACAATTTTATAATACATTCCTATGTACATAATGATTCATATAAAATAAAAAAATTCCGTCACGCAGCAATCCTATATATATATATATATATATATATAGAGAGAGAGAGAGAGAGAGAGAGAGAGAGAGAGAGAGAGAGAGAGAGAGAGAGAGAGAGAGAGAGAGAGAGAGAGAGAGAAACGCCAAGATTTTCCAGTCTTTACTCGAAAAGGTTTGTTTGATCTATACCATACTCGATATTTAGCCGTTTCAGTCAACGTATAAGATCATATTGGTTATTGCCTAAAATTGGACCTCGAATAGTGGTGGTTTGGGGGGTGGTTAGAAAATTCAAAATACCTCCGTTATTTTGAGAAGGAACATAAAATGTTATAGGACCAATCTGGTTAAACTATTAATTTTGTACGAGTTTTGTTCTATACATTTTTTGTAGCTCGAGTATTAAGCAAGTTAATCGTACTTATTTTCTTTCTGCCGCCCCACCTTCTACTCATAAGATTTTTAAATATAAATAGAGAATATTTGGTGAGATGAGATCAAGAGCGTAATATACAAGCAGGTGGAAATCTGCTTATTTTACCCAAAGTTCCTGCCTGACGGACCATTTCTAATTCAGGAAAGTCTTTATCCAGCTATCTTAGGATCTTAAATAACACTCAACTCCTATAGTGCCATCTGACGGTAGATGCCCTCATTACTGGCTGGTCGTCGAGTACACGAGGCGATGTACCATTTTCCTGCCTGTCGAAAGATAGCCAGTATTAATATAACCCTATAGTCAGCTTAGTGTCAATATACATGTTTACTTTTACCAAACAATAATCATATAAAGAGTAAGATTTAGTATACAGAAACCATCCAAACAGAGTTACCGAGGATTAACACATGAAAAGAATCAATGATTTTGGACTCCTTAAAATATTTTAAAATTTAAAAATTTTCGCTTTTTTTTCCCTTTTTGAACGATTGTAGCTTTAAAAAAATTGTTTTATCTGTAAATAATGTTAACCATAGTTGTTAACAAGTTCCCCCAATGAGCATTCAGTAGATGAGGTCTAAAGTGGGAAAGATAATTTACTAAGTGGGTGGTCTTATGGACACAGCTATTAACTAGTAGCTGGACCTTAAGTGGAATGTTAAGTAGAAGGCATTTATACTTATTATGTCATCAGCATTAGCACAACATAATTGGCTACCTGGAAATGCCTAATTTGCTGAGCATAAAAAAAATTATAATATATATTCTCTGTCACAATACCAGCTTCGTTAAAATGTCAGCCAGAAACTAATGATCATGTTTAAAACGAGTATAAACATAATTTGTTTCCTTAACTGGTCATATGGAGACCATACATTCATTTCGGAGACAGACAGAAGTTCTCACGCAATCTTATTTGCTCATTTTCAAAAACCTGCTACCAATATAAACTATTGATCCGGCCTTCCAGATTTTTAATGGAACCCAAATGTTCCTTATCTTGAGATTTTAATGTAATTGCTTTGACTCAAGTTAAAAGCCTCATCCATATAGGCTTCTGATTGGCTGGCTCAAAGATATCTAAAGAACCCAATCGAATCTCTTACCACTTTTGGTTAGGGTTTTATCTCCGGCTTATCAAAATAGGATCTTTCCGATACTTAAGAAGCTACGATAAAAATTCAGAATTACTCAAGTGGTGTAATAACTTTAAGAAGATGGTTTTAGTTAGGTTTCGAGTAATATTTATTTTATTTTTTATATAAGGAATTTTAATCTAATTTTAATTGGAAAAGCTTGAATAAATAAAGTTCAGTAACAGTTTTACACATCACTATTAACAACTAGACTTTCAATTCTGTTTCTAATTATTTTTGAATAGAATAGCAGATGTAAGTAGCAAGCGTACATTCGTTAATTAGAAAATGATCATCTAAATTAATAAAACTCAAAGATTTATCTGATTTTTTATTTAAATTCGGTGGGATCAATATTTTTTTTAAAATTCAGACCATTCTAAGAACAATGGCTTCAAAATTGAAAACCTTGTCCGCCTGTTAGTTACTCAACCACTCAAAAATGGCTAACAGGATCTCTTTGGAATTTTATATTTGTGAGCCAATTATCCCAAGGTACATCATAAGCTATATGAAAATTTTTAGCTTTAGTCCTTCAGTAAACCCTACCTATGTCATATTAACAATAAGTTGTTATATCATGAACCACATTATTCAAAGCTTAAATACTATATTGTATATATATATTGTCTTCATTGAACTTTCAATATCGTGAGATTCATGTACAAATATGTAGTGTGACGACGCTAAGATTTTCCAGTAATGACTGGAAAATTTTTATTTGATCTATATCATACTCAATATTTAAACGTTTAATGCAACTCTCATGTACATATTCGTAAGTGGCTAATATATATATATATATATATATATATATATATATAGAGAGAGAGAGAGAGAGAGAGAGAGAGAGAGAGAGAGAGTTACACGTATTTTATTGCTTTCTGTAGAAATTTAGGATATACTGTGAGATGACATTAGTAGTTTGACATATCAGCACTTGGGAAATCTGCTTAGTTTACACAGCTCTTGAGTGACGGGCTGTAACTAGAGATTCATCTCCCATTAGTTCCTGGCCGATATTAAACGTATTCAACCTCTTTACAACTTGAGACTTACGAGTACATGAAAGAAATTTCCTTGTACCTTTTGGCTGCCCCCTAGATTTTCGGATGGAAAAAGAAATATCGTCACATATATTGGTGACTTAATTTGATCTTAGACAGGGGATTCGGGTTCAAATCCTGAAGCAATGAAAAATAAAGAAATATCCAATTCATTAAGAATTGAGTTAATGAGCTGGATACGCTAAATACGCCTGACAGCTTGACAAGTGGAAAGCAAAACATCATTATTCTAAACCTCATTTTTTTTTCTTTTTTTCAAATTCATTGGAATGAATAAGCAAAGAGAAGTACATATCCGCAAAAAATAAAAGAGATTTTCAAAAAAAGGTTATGTAGGTTGTTGGCATTTATTGATTCCGAATTATAGATTAAAGAAAAAATTGAGGAATCTTACATATCTCAATTTTCCTGAGTTAATCATCTAGGATTAGGACTATGTATTGGTCTTATTTTGGTTTGAATTGTACAGGTTTATGTTTATATCCAGGTTACTTATAATATGAAGACTAGATAATTGCTGTATACATGGAAATTGCTACAATGTTGTAGACGGACTTTTGGTATCCATAATTATACGCTTGTTAGTTGAAATACTCCTTTTCCTTTTGAAGCCATGATCAGCAAATGTTATTATAGTCTTTAAATGCGCTTTGCTTTGTTTCATAGAAAATATAGATATTCAAGTCGCATTAATCGGAAAGAATTTGGTTTTATTCATCAGTAGGCATCAAAATTGAAACGTATCTCTATCCGGGGATTTTCGGTACGCCCAACGAAAACACTGAGGTTTCCTCTGGGAAGGGAACAGGTATATTGCTGACAGGAGCAGAATAATACGTTCCTGATAAGAGTGACGGATAGGACATAGACAAGAGAAGAGAGAATTAAGGGAGTACAGGTGAATGTAGTGGAAGAAGCAGGTAACTAAAGATAGCTGGGGCCGATTGGGATGATGGCGATCCGATAGTAGCCGTCTCCGAAGGATTGCGTGCGGGCCTCTGCGCTAGTGTGTGCGTGTGCGTGTGTGTGTGGGGGAGAGGCTGGCTATTGTAGAGCAGGGAGGGTCCTCTATTATCTGTGGACCACTGGACCACCCACAAGGGACCTCAGGACGATTCACTTCCCATTATACACCATGCCACGCAATACATAGGGCAACGCTGCCAAGGGATCAACTAGCCTTTCTTCCTGAGTAACACGATGTTATTTATAACGTCCGAAATGAAATACATTGGTGGTGGGGTTAAGATATAAATTCATAAATATGTCTATGCCTTTGATCACAGTACATCAAATGTAAGTATTTAGATAAAGTAATGTCCTATCCAACATTTTTGTTCAAAATATTTATTCTTAATACAAAAGTTAGCTGCGTTAGAGATAACAGTCCAACCCCCATGGGCTGCATAATCTAACCTGAATTCCCACATGCTGGACTTTAGGCCCTTAAGGGAAATCAGCTATTGAGGTCGTGCTCGTGACGCGATTTTTGAAAAATTTCTTCAAATGTCCATCGATCCTACCCAGGAAATGACGAAAATGAGGTTTCCGTAACTGTTTGGCTCTCGTGAAATTGGTTTAGAGACTCGTTACTACAACTGTTATTAGTAGGCAGATTTCTCTATTGTAAAATTCACGTGGGAAATCTGCTTAGGGAAACGATGCCCCTGTGTCACAGAATTTTTTTTATTACCAAAAAAAATCCGATGAGTAGAATTGATGCTCAATAAAATCTTCAAAATCAAAACCGACGACGTCACCACACTTAACTATTTCCATGTATCTCACATAATAAAGGTCTGTTGAAAACAATATTCGGCATTTGTGATTGGAGTTCCATGACATTTGCTTATTGTTAAATTGGGTGTTTACAGAACGCTGAGAAGGTTAATATTAAAGATAGAGAAAAATCTGATTAACAACATTTATTGGGTATTAAATCTGTAATAAGATTGATTCTATACAATTTTTCGGTCCGACGTATAATATCAGGATTATTTACAATTTTCGAAATTCGGCCTCTAACCTCCACCCCTTTCCAATGGTCCGAACTTGATCTTTAATTTTACATAAAACTATTATATAAAACTAAAGATATATGGTCGACCAAACGACAAGAACTTGCTCGATGAAAGGTTCATGAACTGAGATCCGTGGCACACGCCTCCCGACTTCCAGGTGTTTCTGACCAGACTCAGGTAAGTAACACTCAGCCTGCCCAATACAGTCCTGACCTGATTTGGCCAAACTTTCTCCTGTTCCGAGACTGGCCTCAACACAACTACTTTAGGACCAAGGGTAGTCATCCAAACCGCAGTAACAAGGGATGAACTTCCAACGACGTTTCCCCTGCTGCACCCACTAGAAAAATGTGATTATGAACGATAATATAAGTTGTCATCCGGACATAATTCCATCACATCATTAATAATCAGAATGCATTCTAGTGAAAAAAAGGCAACCGACTAGAACATATTCATAATTTCTTGGCAAGTGGCTATTGTTAAATTTCCCATTGGCGTTTGTAGTAAAAGATAAAATTATAACTCTGTATTTGAATGAAACCAATCGGTTGATAAATGCATTTATTTATTTTTTATTAGTATTGTTTGTTAACGTCGTCAGTATGCTACTATGACTAACTGGATATATTTGTAGTTTTTCTTATTTTTGTTAAAGTTAGGAAAATAGTAAGGCAGAAAACCGAAATATGTCTTTGGAGACTGCAAGGTAAATGATAACGTTATAAAGAAAAAAAATCTGATATAAGCACTGTACGTAGTTGTCCTTAATTTATAATTATTACATTCAAAAATGATATCCAATATCTCCATTCCAATGCAAGATCAAATCAGATCAAAAAAAAAAAATTGCACGTCTGCCGGGGTGCAAGCTAGTGCACTCTAACGCTGTCTTACAGGCACCGAAGATGGAGCTGTTTCTCTGAAAGTGAACTTTGCCTAAATAAAATGCACTATAGAGGAAAACAGGGGAAATTGTTTTATTTCCACCCTCCATTAAATATCCCCTTTACCTTAGTTTGATCAAAAGGGAGTGTGAAAAACTAGACGCTACAAGCCTAAATATGAAATTTCAACGTTGTAAGACTAGTCGTTTTTTTTTTTAGTTTTGCGAGATACGTACATGCCCAAGTTAGTCAATAATACGGATAATACCGTTGAATTCTGAAAACCTAAAAATTCGCCATTACCAATACTTCCTTTACTGCGTACACAGAAGTGCAAAGGAATACAAATACAATTTATGTGATTCGAATAAAATGAATATTTATTTAGAGGTAGCCTAGACTGTGAACAAAATAGTTAATAAATATAATGGAGCAATTTCAAAATGCTACCTCTGAATGTTTTTTCCATTTAAATTGTATGTAACTAATGTTTCTCTGGATCGCTTATATGCAGGTATCCAGCACCATATTCTTGCAAAGGGTATTTTATTTAGTGCCCCCTCCTTAATTCTGCTGACTGCCCGCCCTGGCATAAACCACTGCGATAAATGTTGAGGGCATTTAGAGGGGAAAAAACAGAGAGAGAGAGATAAATGCAGAGTGAGGAGTAATTTCTGAGGTAGGACGAATGAAGATGAGGAGTTGTAATGGGGCGGTTTCCTTTGGCTAATGTGGAGCCTTAGATTCTGATAAAAATAATTGGCCAAACCTTTATAATTTACTTCATTTTGAATTATAATGCATCTTATGCGTGAGGATTTCAACAGGTCACGAGGAGGATCTTATAACAGAACAGATGTGTTCTCAGAACGCTTATTAAGAAACCTTGAGTTCCCTAATTGCGGTCCCATCAGATGCCAATGCGCCAGCACTCAGAAATTTATATCCCAGTTAAAGCCCTTCGGAACCAAGTTTGGAGATGCGAGAGGTACTTGGTCCCCCTTATCGCTCTCCGCCCACCAGACAAAACCGAAAGGAACTCAGCCTCGAAATTACCCACACCAAAGAGAGAAGCGTGGTGTCTGACTGGTTACTCCAGCTCATTAGGGGCGACCGGCACGAGGGAGGGAGGCGGCCTAGCAGTGGCTCCGAGAGGAGTGGGGGGATGGGTAGGGAGGAGTTAAATGTGGGGGTTCCACCGGGGGAGAGCGGGAAAGAGAGAGAAGAGAGGATGAGAGAGAGCGAAGGGAGCTGAAGAAATAAAAGGGGACAGGATATGTAAAAGGAATAAGATGAAAGGCCGACAAGAGCCAGCCACGCGCCTCCCTCCTACGCACCTGGCATCCGATAAATCTCACTGCACTCTAGGGTAGTTATGTCTTCTTGTTAGTAGAGCATTATGCTGTCCAGTCGGTATCATATACCGTTCCTCTCTAACACTGCTATACCACCGTCTGATCCACGTGCTGTATTTATGCTCAGAGGAAATGCGTGGGTGTGCGCATCCAACTACATGCGGCTCAGGTTTGGTACCTCATGAATTCCAACCAATTGAAAACATCTGTCAAATGGCTGTAGTAGGAACGATGTGAAGCTTAAATGTCAATAGAAGATATTGTTCTATGTTATGTTATTTTTTATATTATTTGTAGAACATGGCGTAAAAATATCATGTAGCTCAACATTGAAAGACAGGCGTGAGAGAAACGTGAAAAATCAAATATATTCTTAATAAATTCAAGAGTTCTTTATTTACTGAATTATGTATGTGTAGTAGTAGCATATTGAAGTGCCATTGGTAAAATTCTGGAAGAAATGAAAGTCCGTCACGCAGGGGCTGGGTAAATTAAGCAGATTTCCCACGTGAAGTTTTACAATAGAGTAATCTGCTTAAAAATAACAGTAGGAGGAAGGAATCTCTAAACCTATTCACGAGGGACGAACAGTTACGGAAATGGGGGCCCTAGCTCTCGGCGGAAAGTCCCGAACATAGCCGACTCCTGCCGACCACACACACAATACAAATGCAAATATCTCGGTTAATATTCAAGATGGAGAAAGAATGTATAGAACACTATTTATAGTAAATTTAATTTTCAATAAGATTGGTTATGTACAATTTTTGATCCGACTTATGGTAACGGAGATATTTTGATTTTCGAAAATCCACCCCTCTAAACCCCCCCCCCTCCCACTGGTCCTATTTCAGCCATTAACGAACTTGATCTGTCTATTTGCATAAAACCTTTAAATATCGAGTTTGGTAACGATCAAACAAAAATTGCGCCCGCTAGAGCGTTAACAGACAAATATATATATATATATATATATATATATATATATAAACATATATAATTTCGAACGGACCTCATTTTCGTCATTTCCTAGGTAGGATCGATGGACATTTGAAGAAAGTTTTCGAAAATCGCATCATGAGTACGGCCTCATTGGCTGATTTCCCTTGAAAATCTGCTAATAAACGTGATAAGCGAACAGTGTTGCTGATCGACTTAGAATGTAGGCAGTCACTCCGTGACAAGTTAGTAATAAAAGGAATAATACTACCAACAGCAGCTATAAACCTTTCAACTCCGCTTACAAAGGAGCTAGATAACCTCCATCTGTGTACATGCTAAAGATCATGTATATTAAATTGATTATATATTAATTTGTAAATTCCCCTCATGATCAAAATCGTTGTATTCACTTAAAGATACACACACATATGCAAAATAATGCATTAATCATTTACTCACCATTTAGTTCTACAGACAACATTCAGATATCACCATGGAAAGTAAACAACTTAATGATATACATCTAACTGGCAAAGTTTTAAAAGGAACAAGGTTGCGCCTCACTTTTATTCAGACTACCACTGACTAAAAACTGGGCTTGTATCAGGGCAAATTTCAGATAATGGCGATAACAGATGGGTATAATTGATATTGTACCAAAGATAGACAACTGTGGAGGAAAGTATCTCATAATCGAGCCCAGAAATGGCTGTAGACGAGTAGAAATCGTAGTCGTATGAAGCAGGATAGTACAAATGTTGAGCTCATTCTTACCAAAACGCTAGAAAAGAAAGACTATTTTCCCAATAATACCAGGAGCAGCTGGCAATCAAATATTTTTCCATTGGCTTCAAGTACAAAAATACTCACCAAATCCAAGCAACTGCGTACAACCCAGTCCGTACAACGTCGTAGTCGTACATACATTTTGTATGCAGATCGCCTTAGTAGCGGAGTACATTTAATTCAATAAATAATCTATATAATACATCTATCAATGGAGGAAATTAACAACTGAGCAGTGGAATTTTATGACTCCTGACGTTTACTATAAAAGTTGTTCAGAAAATTATGCAAATGTTGCCCATTGCCTCCATATTTTTCATTAAAAAAATACCTATAAATATCTCTTTCAATAATAATTATTTATACTTCTAAATATCAAAAAATTATATTGTAGAAATTCTTGGAAATATATAGTTCATAAAAATATGCAGTAGCCCTAAGGATGGAGGAGGGCTGAGTCTCTGAACGCCAGAAACTCTTAAAATGAAAGTTTATGAACGAGATTGACTTTTATCAAACAAGGTGTTGTATGAAATCCTTCAGTCTGATACTACAAGCGTTAACGGCCGTAATATATTTGGCTGATAAAACATTCGACAGGATTATGTGGGCGACTCCTTGCACCACTGGATCAACGAGATCTTTGTCTCTGCTCAGAATTTTACAGTAGACTAACGAGGAACTACTTTAAGACGAATACTTCTGAAGGAATTTTATTTCGTTTGCTTAATGAACTGGTAATAATTTAGTAACACTAAATATAAAATTCAATCTTTCACTATGATGACAATTAAAATAAATCATTCTCCTAATTTTTTTTTATTGTGGTAAGAAATTACACGTCATTAAAATAGAAGCACATTTTAAAACAACTATTTCCGGTTTCTCAGGTCTGAAATATAATAAATACCAACCCTACAAGTTCCAAACACATTTGCACAACACGCAAATGTATTCCAGTTGTAGAGTATGGAATATCTCCAGCCGGATCATTGACAAACAGAATGAGCTCCAGCACCGAAGTTTATTTATGTCTGTGTGTGAAATGTATTATGTATTTGAGCTATACCACATTAATGCTTTATATATTATTATAGGCTTTTACTTGTACATTTTTTTCAGGACGCTATTTACAAACGTCAGATGAACACTTTGAAAATATATTTGTTTAGTATTTCTGACAGATAAATAATTAGTATAATAACAATTCGATTTTCAATTACTCTTTGTTCTTTGTGTTTGAATCTTATATATTATGAAAAACAATTTATCAAAACGTTGGTAATAATGATATTTGAATTTAATTACACGTGACTGTCAACACAACAAAAAAAATAAATTAGCCAATCTATGGCGGAAGGTATTTTTTTTCTTTTGACTAGTTAGGAGAACATATAATACAATGTGGTGACAAAAACTAACGCTACATCGTTATATAGGACCTTCCACTCACTACCTGTACCAATCATATCATACAAGGTATGGCGGATTAATATCAAGACATCACGAAATAAATACGACCTCAATAGCTGATTTCCCTTAAGGGAAATCTGCTGAAATGTATCGATTATCCCGTGTTGTATGATTCTTCTTTTGAGTAATTTTGATGATGGCTGCTTATATTTATTTCTTTTCCTAGGAATCATCACAATTACTCAAAGTAAAAATCAGACAACAAGTGATAAATGTTGACATTAAGGACAATAAAACGTCCTAATGATTAATAACACCCATAACTTGTAATTAACTTTGAAAACGTAATTTATATTAGAAAAATAAAGAAATATAAGCAATAGGAGGGTAAAAGAGAATATGCACATCATAAAAAACATGAAAAAAAAGTGATCAATAAGAAAGAAGAGATTAAATATGTGAATTGACAACTATATTTTAATTTATAAGAAACTAAAAGTGATGGTTGTTCAATTACTAATTTGTCACTTACTATTTAGATTACACTTCATTAGGGTTAATGACATTCCGCCATGGATTAGTTAATTGACGTTAAATATGTCATATTTTCAAATTAAAAAAGTCAGCATTCTTTGAATTAACCCGGGAGTGGGAACGTTAGGTCAATCTGACCCCCACAACTTCTTTAGAGTGCTCTAGAAATGATATTCCTTTACTTCTGAACTTGTCCACCAGTCTACCTTCAAACTAAGTTCTGCTGGTCAGCTGGCAATATTTAGTTATTTTTTATTGCAGGAACGTGGTGTGTTATTTTCTACCAAAATTGTTCGTGGGTCTTTCTCACCCAACGTTCCTACTAACGTGACATTTTACAAACATGGCCAGCACATGTAAACAGTATTATAATGTTAACGATCGGAAATATATTGAATTAATACACGCGATTTTAGAAGAAAATGATTGTTCATCAAGTGATGATGAAGTTGGAGATCCTTCTATTGAATTACACGACTACTAGCGCAAAGTTTGTGCATTTTTGTAAGAAATGCTTCAACTACATTTGTCTGAATCATGCCGATATATATTGTAAATATTGTACTCAGTAGAAGGAATTTATATATTTTGTATATTATATCTATTATTTTTTTTCAGTTTTTGAACATTCAAACAAAATAAGTTTGATGTTTATTATGTAATTTATATTTCAACTAGCGGACCCGACAGACGTTGTCCTGCATAATATTTCAAGCGATTGGGATAATAACAAAGTATGAAATGAAAACAAATACTAAAATAATTTCATTATTCTTTATTTTGAAATAACATCAATTTTTCTAAAAACAATTTGTTATAATCAATAATGTTCATATTGGAAAGAATTGTTGAGGATATCAATATTTCTGTGCATATTACATGCTTCACACATCGTTATAAGAAGAAATGTTTGAAACAAAAGCTACTTTTAAGAACACAAAAAAACAACTTTGCCTGAAAAATAATAGAAAATGAAATATCGCGAATTTTTATTTCAGGCCTCCCTTATAACCCCCATTCCCGTTCGAACCTAAAAAAATTAATATAGCTTACAATCATGGAAGAATTAATGCTAATTTACATATTGTTAACTTCGGTTCAATCGTTAGTGCGCAATAAAATTGTTGGCCCCACTAATTGTTTACGATATATCTCGTTATACTTTGTTATACGACAAAAGTGAATATAACAAAAGTTACTCTAAATAACAAAATAAACAACTTTTATCCTGTGCATATTTGCCGAAAACCAATAGGAAACAAAATATCACTATTTTTAATTTTAGACCTCCCTTACAACCCCCACTCGTGCTCCATCATCCTGGCTGATTCGTGAATCTAAACCGTTCAGGGCGTCACCCAAACGCATACAAAAGAACTCAGTAGAATTATATATATAATGATATTGACATTAAATTAATAAAAATAATATAATGTGAATTACGTGTACTTTAAATCGCCCTTAATGTTTAGCGGTCAATTTGACCCAACGTTCTCACTAATGTGAGTATTTTTCACGTCCCCACTGGCGGGTTAATAAACAAAAATGTTCAAAAATCTACTAAAATTACTAAGGATGGAATTTAAGACGTATCCTTACATTAGTAAGAACATGCCCCTTAAGTGTGTATCTAAAATACAGTAGAGCAGAATAAATGTTCTGCAGACAATATTTACACAATGTTTAAAGAGCCCAAGATGCCGGTGGGTTGTAATATAGGATGAGAGTAGGGTAAGGTAGGGCTGATGACGTAGCGGCGGCCGCCACAGAGCTAACAACTGAGACCGACCACCGAGATAAAACCCCGACCCGTCACGAACTTTACCAGTTCCTACCTCTTCTTCTTATTTCACTTTTTTACTTTGTTTTGTTTGCTCCTCTCCTTGGAGCGCACGCTCCACCCTCCCTTCTTACTGTCCCCCTTAATCCCACTCATTTCTCTTCCTCTATTCCTTTTAGGAACATTCCTTAAATCCAGATGGAACCAAAAACTTCAGCCGCCAAGAGATATTTCTATCAGGCACTAACGATTTTTCCTTTTTTTTTTTTTTACTCTTTGTCTATGAAGTTTTCATTCCATTACCACCTAAATTTTACTTTCGTCGAATACTAAAGGGTTTTTATTTCACATAATTACTGTAGAGAAAGCCCTTCAAGTAGGGGCTGCGTAAACTAAACAGATTTCCAATGTGATATTTTACTATAGATAAATGTACTTACTGGTAAACTCTTAACAACACCGTGAATATTAAGTGAATAAATGCGAACGGTAATGAGGATGAATGAATGATGGAATGAAACCCAGAACAATAAACTAAAAATTATTAAAACCACCATCCGTCCATGGAAATATTCGACAAGAGACAACAGAAGAGATGAAGTTGTATTAGGAAGACTCCGAATTGGGCACACACGACTTACGCATGGCTATCTTATGACAAAAGATCAACCCCCGATTTGTGAGAAATGTAACACAGAACTGACTATATATCACATATTAATGGAATGCCATAAGTATACAGATATTAGAAACAAATACAATATCTCCAATAGTATAGAAGTGGCCCTTGGAGATGGAGACCCGAAAGAACTCCATAAATTGTTTAATTTTGTAAAAAACACGAGTTTATACAAAGAAATTTAAAGTGCAATTGTTTGTATTGTTAAAATGGCGATATGGATGAGGATACCGAAATGTGAATTATAAATATTACAGGGCGATGATAACCTGGTAATTTTTCGCCCTTAAACCGTATACAACAACAACAACCGTCATCTCCTGGATAGTAGAATCGATGGACATTTGAAGAAATGTTTCCGAATTCCCGTCATGATTACGACCAATCAATAGCTGATTTCCCTTGAGGGAAATTTGCTAAAATCAATTAGTTTTGTTAATTCATTAATTATTATTTTATTTTTATTATTAAACCCTATATTGAGCTACTAAGGCTAATTGGGAAACATTTATAGGTATCATCCTATTCTAGCCAAGATGAGGCTAATGATTTTATTTGATTGAGTTAGTCACTATTGCCCAAGTGAGAATTGAATTCACCAAGTGAGATTAGGACCAATGCCAAAATTCACATGGATACTCTGAGCCTCAATTCATTTATTAATCCTTGCTCAGGTTTAGCTCAAATGATCAAAATAAATTTCAAACCGCTATATATTCACCTATAGTTAACACAGGCATGGTAAGATTTAAAGAGGAAAAGTCTTGTAAAATGAATGAAGCTATAATGAACATGGAATATATAACTTAAGCAAACAAACTAGACCATTTATTTCCTGCTTTGGCTGAATGTGGTTCAACTAGAGTGATTCTCTGTTTAAGATTGTAAAAGAATCAATCAAGTTTAATGCTAAAACTACGTTTTCCTTGACAAGGTGGTTTCGCCGAAATCAGTTCGTAACTAACATTATGTTATTAGTCTAAGTACAAGAATTTCAAAACTATATTGCAAGTCTTGTCCTGATAGTTCCTTCTTCTGCCTGGAATAGTAAATAAAGTCATTGTACACAGTAGCTTATGAAGGTTCAAGTCCTGCCAGAAGGCATTGGAGGGATGGTCAGGTGGTCATTTCTAAGGGGTTCCCTGCCTTATTGTAAATACTGCTACTCAATTGCCTTTCGATTATGAGTTGGCACCAGGGGTAATGGATATCTTGCGATCCACTTGAACACAGAATATCCTGTACGCCTACTAAAGTAGAATAGCTTAGTGTGAAAAATTTGAAGTTTTAGACATGGATTTACAATTGTAATAAATTTTGAACATTTTCTTTAATTTATTTATGTATTACTTCGATTATCAAACACCTAGTTGAAAAATACCTTATTTATGTTGTATCCAATAAAGTGAAACGGGCAATGACTATTCTTATATATATCTATGCAAACTACCTAGAATAATTGCAGAGGAACCTTTAGGCCACTTATATAACATAATTTGATCCGTTTGCTCCACCGCTCGTAGAAGAATATATATATATATATATATATATATATACATACTATTTTCCTCAAATGAATACAAGTCATGGAGTGCAGTGTCATAGTTACATTGTCAAACATAATTAAAAATCGAAGTAGAAAACCTAAAATCTTTTTTGAATAGTGTACCAAGTATGGTAGAGATTATTATTTTGAAATATATATATATATATATATATATATATATATATATATATATTGCAAAATGCCTACAGAATGATAGAATAAATTACGCTTATGTTGCATTAATGCTATAAAATTTCAGTCGGGTACATATATCCAGTAGAATTTTTTTAATTGTTTAATTACTAAGGGAATTCATCTAATGAGGTTGTACTCTTGACAAGATAATGTCTTCAAAAGTCATATGTGTGTGTGTGTGTCTATATATATATATGTGTGTGTGTGTGTGGTGTGTGTGTGTGTGTGTGTGTGTGTGTGTGTGTGTGCGTGTTGGCGCTCTTAAGGCCGCGATATTTATTTGACCGTACAAAACGTCCCAAGGAAAACATTAAACCATGTTTGTTCATGACCAGAAAGAGAGGACATCCAAAATATTTCCATTAATATTAGTCGGATCAAATAGCTGTCTATAAACAATCTTGTGGATAATGTGGTTTACAAACACTATTATTCAACACATTTTCTTAAAGTCGAACATTAATGATGATTTTTCGTCCTTAAACTTACCCTCCACCGCTCCAATCCAAAGAAAGAGATTTTTCCTTAAACCCCTAATTATTAAACATATCATGTCCAGCTTAAGTATTAAGTCTCTTTTAAACAGAGTGCTTTGAAAGTGAAAAAAGAGAGATTAGAAAGTGTGCCACTCCTACACTGTGGGAAATCTGCTTAGTTTGCACAGCGCCTGCGTGACGGACGTGTTAAAACATTAGTCTCCTAGCTGTGGAAGGTGCGGTAGGTAGTTTTAAGGTAGCCGAAGGTTGCAACTGATATATTTAGCAACAGTAGTACTGAGCGAAAACGCTGCGGGTTATATGGAAGCCCTATACCCCGCTCTCTCCAGCCAGGTAGGCTGCTCTTCTGAATGGCTAGCAAATTAAATTTATTACCTATTCTTTTCCACGGATTGAAAAAATCAGCACGCTGGGGCTGCGTAAACTAGACAGATTTCCCACCCACTGAAATGCCACTCTAATGACGTCATTCTATTCTCTAATTCTCACATAATAAGAAACCTATCTAAACAGAACTTGGCATTAATTTTCAATAAAAAATGTGTATAGTTTCTTTAATTAAAAATCGTAAGAGTGGAAGTGGGGGTCAGATAAAGGCTGAAAAAGTACAAAAAGCTCAATTAAAATTCAAGCTTTAAAACATGTAAAGTAAAATTGCAGCATGTTACATTTCCAACGAAAGTGATTGTAAAACATTTTTCGATCCGAGTTGTAATTACCTTTTTGACTCTGTCCCTTCTCTGAACCCCCACTCCTTGTCTGATGAAAAAATTAAGTCGAATTTATGCTTCTATAAGACGGTTCGTGATATATTTCTTATGCGAAATGATAGGAGTGGGGTTTACTGAAGACTGTTAAAGAAAAAATGAAACTATTTCGGTTAATATTAGTCAGAGAAAAAATGCATAGAAAAACAATGGAAGGAAATTAAATATAATTATAAAAGACTGGCAAGGTGTCAACATCAGACGCCACGTGAAATTTAACGGTATCATTTAACTCCTAGAATAAGGGGGGGGGGGATAGAGGGAGGGAAATTCGGAAATTTAAAATGTCCCTGTCATTATGAGTTGTATCGAAAAATGCTTAAGAAACATTCTTGTTAAACTATTATTGCTATACAATTGTTATTCCATACTTTTTTTTGTAACTTAAATATTAAGCGCGTCATTCGTACTTTCTAGTTAACAGCTTCCAGTAAACCCTTACCTCCAGTCGTCGGTTTGTTTCTTAGAGCTAGAAAATACATGGTGAGTGGAGATCAATAGTCTGTCATACCAGACCGTGGAATATTAGGCTAGTTTGCGCAGCCCCTGGATGTTTACGAGAAGTGTGTACAAGTAGTATAGTGGACAAGAGTATTGACCAGCTATCTATCAATGATAGCTCACATCACAGGAAGGATCCCATAGACCCCTGGAAGAAGCGCTTTTCCTCTATAACTTTCATATACTCTCAATCCTCTCTAGGTTTTGTCGTATGCAGTGCATGCGTAAAAGAGGAATACAGAACTTCAATTTGGATTATTTACGAAAAATCAGAGTACACAAATTATTATTAGTGACTAAAATTAAGAAAGATGGATGAAAGAGTGCCCTCTGTCACCTTGTCTGTTCAATATGTACATTGAAGAGGCAATATATATATTTTTTTTAATATTTATTCGTTTATTTGAAACAACACATATAAATATTACAAGCAAATGAAATGAATGATAATAACAATTGGTTTAATTATTGACTTGAGGTGGAAAGTTGTCCATTGACAATCCCAGAATCACGTACCTTTTGCGTATCCGCTTGTGTGTGTGTACGGGGTGTGGCTATTAAATAACGAGACTGACGCTGTAAAACATTTTATTTTTATTTCATACATTTTTACTTATTATCACCTTCAATATACACCCCTCCTTTATCCCTACAACGCTCCATGCGAACCTTCCATTGTTCGAAACAGTGCTGGAAGTCTTTTTCTGTCAGCTCCTTCAGGACGCGTGCCGCTTTCTCTTTCACAGCTTCAACAGACTCAAATCTTGTTCCTTTTAATGCAGATTTCACCTTAGGAAACAGATAGAAGTCGCACGGCGCAAGATCCGGCGAATAAGGCGGATGGTCTAACACTGGGATGCTGAATTTGGCTAGAAACCTCTTAACAGACAATGTTGCGCGCGCGCGTGTGTGTGTGTGTGTGTGTGTGTGTGTGTGTGTGAGAGAGAGAGAGAGAGAGAGAGAGAGAGAGAGAGAGCGTGAGGTAGTGCCTATAAGATAAAGTGGGAGTAGGCCGGCCACGCGTCTACCACGCTCCGGAATCTACCCGCCTGCCTATACCCAGTTCTCACTTCAGATCCAACCATAGTTTACTATGTGGTCCATTTCATTCATTAACCTACTCATAACGTGTTTTTTTTTTTTGTTTTTTTTTATTTCTTTTGTATTAAAAGAAGTGTATTTATTTCCACTACGGATACGCCGAATGTTCTTGTTTTCTACAAAAACGTTTAATAATACTAATCTTTTACCGATGTGGTCCTCTCCATGTAAAACCTTTGTCTCGTCAAATTTAATTTGGTGAGGACAAATACTTGCGTGTTTGGCAATGGCGGATGTCTTTGTTCTGCTATGTTTTAGATCGGCCATGTGTTGGTTGACTCTTGTAGCAGTATGATGATTAATTGAAGTAGCTATTCCAATCATATTTATTTGCCTGACGAAGATAGACGCATGTCCATCGAAAATTTGCATACCAACAAACATTACAACCGCTGGAGCAGACAGCCGAAGTCCTCCCAACGAAAATACTTCCCAGCGATGCAGCCTCAAAAATAGAAATACTATTTCAATAATTACTTTGTTATATCATACATTCGTCAGATTAAATTCCAGGAATACACTTTATAAAATCAACCAATTTAAATAATTATCTCCTCTAATACTCCAGAGAAAAAAATGCATTTAATAACATTTGCAAAAATTAACATTAAATTTGCAGTAAGGTTGGTTTATAAAATATTTCGATGCGACGTACATTAACGGAGATATTTCCCACTGTAAATACTTAATGTAATGTCTGTAGTAAGGCCAGTGGAGGGGTGGGGTCTACCACTAGTCCGATTTCAGCAACTAACAAATTTGATCTTCAGTTTTACATAACAAGCTTAAGTTTGTAACGATTAATGTATACAGCAGTCTGTTGGCAGCAGACAAATATATAAGTATATGCGGGTTTATATATAGTTTTGAACGGACTTCATTTTCATCATCTCCTGGGTAGGATCTATGGGCATTTGAAGACTTTTTCGAAAATCGCGTCATGAATGCAACAATAATACCTGATTTCTGATTTCCCTTAAGTGAAATCTACTAAAACTCACATTACGATGGATCGATGTCACACTATATAATTAGATATTATTGGTACCATTGTCAGCCAATTACCAAATCCTACTGACACCCTTGCCTCTCTATTTACTTTTAAGATCGGCGACTTGAAGATGCAAGCTAGGCATAATCAGCAAATAAGCAAATACAATATTTGAAAATATGATTCCCTGTCTCATGATTAAACAATGGAAATTGACTGCAGACAGCAAGTCTAGTAAAGTTCGGGTGAAGAGACTCTGAAGATATGTATGGTTGAATGAAGAATGGGTTAAATCTGGAAAATTAAAGAGGAGTAAAAGAAGCTTCTGGGTGTACGAGTATTGTATGGCTATAAGCAGTAATAGTGCTGGCTCAGGTATATAGTTTGCCATGTAGTTATGATGAAATACACATAAAAGTTCGTCAGCAGGGGCTGCGATAAAAAAACATATTTCCCACGTTTGTTACCCCTCGCTTTAGTTCAATGAGAAGAATAATTGGTATATAGGCTTCAAATGAAGTTCTTCATAATATAACAGCTTATTGTTAATATGACATGAGTAGAAGTGGGGGTCAAAAATTAAAAATGTAAATATCTCGGTCAATATTAAAGATAGTGGAAAAGCGCATATACGTACATTACATTTGCAATAAGATTGGGTCTATACAATATTTCGGTCCGATGCATAATCCCTCCTCCTGTCCGATTTCAGCCATTACCGAACTAGATGTTTATTTTTGCATAAAACCTTTATTTAACGAGTTCGGTAACGATCAAATAAAAATTACGACCGCTAGAGCGTTAACAGACAAATTCGAGGTATTTTTCAAAAATTGCTCCATGAGTACGACCTCAATAGCTGATTTCCCTAGGGGAAATCTGCTAAAATGAAAGTAGAGTAGGAGAGATTCATATTCTGATTGATCGGACCACTTGAAAGGATACCTCAATATTCTGGGAATATACGGGTTAGTGGCGAGTAGAAGTATATTTTTTAGCAGCTTGATAAAGTTTGAAGTAATCTATCTTTTCCAAGGATAAATTCCAGAACAATTATGCAGTGGGCTGTGTGCAGCTTTACTTACTGTCCTATCAGCCATTTGTTTTCCTCTTGATATACTAATAAGCCTCTCTTGACCTCATTTTTGATACCGATATCAATAAACAGCGTACGCACGCAGAGTCACGTCATTCGCAAACGCTATGTGCACCTCTTTGGATGCAGTTTGTCATGGATGTTTCGTAGTCATGACGCGAATTTCGACAAATTTCTTCAAATGTCCGTCGATCGTATATTTATATCAGTTACCGCTCTAACGGTCGCAAATATTGTATATCGTAAAAGTATTGTTTTATCGTTACCAAAGTCGATATATAAGAGTTTCATGCAGAACTAAAAATCAACTTTGTTAACAGCAAATTCGAAATAACTCCGATACTATACGTATAAATTGTATAGAACAATTCTAAAATAAATATTGTTTCCTTTTTTGGTCTTTCTTGAATATTAACCAAGATATTTGCATTTTTCAGTTTTCAGCCTTCCGTAAACCCCCATTTCTACTCATGTCATAAACATACTAATAAAAATACTGTTATATAATAAACCATTTTAATTGAAGCTTAAATACCAAATATTGTTATCAAGAGACCTTTATTATACGAGATACGTACAAATATATTCTGTTCTGAATATTTCTATCAATATTTTTAGTCTTTAGAAGTTGGCTGACCTATTTGTTTACAATTCAAACGCTTTCCGTTGTGAACTTATTAAAATTAACCAAAAGATTTCTCATTACCGTTTGTATTTATTCACTTAATATTCACGGTTGATACCTGTATCTAGATTTAATTATTCCTAAACTGCACGTGGGAAATCTGCTTAGTGTACGCAGTGCATCGGTGGCGGGCTTTTTAATATTATTATTTAATAACGACCGGGCTATCTTTAGGTTACCTACAACCCATTTATAGCTAAGGGACTAAGGATTTTATTTAATGAGTTCGTCACCAAATAAATTCCTATTGCCCAGGCGGGAATCCAACACGCCACTCTAGGTTTACCATATGTAGTTGAGGTAAACTCAAATGGCTAACCTGAGTCCCCAGGGCACATTTATGTTTTCATTTTCATAGTTGGATTAGTGTATAACTCCACATTTTCTGTTGGATCACTCCCCGCATAAATCTTGATGTATTTAACAATCTCAACGAGTGAGGGCAATATCCAACAGAGATGCCCTCCTACTGGCCTTTATATCACACAAAATATATTAATAATTGAAAGGCAATTAGGTTAGCAATATGAGTTAAGACGTCATCTCACTTAGTAAACCTAAAGCCCTGAGTTCATGTCTCATCTGTTTAATAGGAATTTACTTGGTGACGAAATCACTAAATTAAAACCTCAGTCCTACCCTGACTAGAAAAGGGTGATAATCTACAGATAACCCTTCCAATTGCCTTGAAATAATACAAAAAATATATATAAATCGTCACTTGGTAAACCTAGAGGTGAGGGGTCATGTCTCATCTCTTTATAAGGTAATTACTTAATAACGAACTCATTAAATAAAAGTCCGTCACGCAGGGGCTGTGTAAACTAAGCAGATTTCCCACGTGAAGTTTTACAATAGAGAAATTTCACGAGAGTCGAACAGTTACGGAAACGGCCGAACTAGCTTTTGACGGAAACTCACGACTAGACCCGAAGTTAGCCGATCTCATTTCGTCCGTTACAATTAATAAAAATGCAAATATCTCGGTTAATATTCAAGATAGAGAATAAATGTATAGAACAATATTTATAGTAAATTTAATTTGCAATAAGATTGGTTCTATACAATTTCTTGATCCGACGTATGGTAACGGAGATATTTCGAATTTTCGAAAATCCCCCCTCTAAACCCCCCTCCCCTCCTACTGGTCCGATTTCAGCCGTTAACGAACTTGATTTTCCTATTTACATGAAACCATAAACACCTAGTTTGGTGACGATAAAACAAAAATTGCGACCGCTAGAGTGTTAACAGACGGACCGGTTAGTTAAGAACGGACCTCTTCTCCTGGGTAGGATCAATGAAAACTTAAAGAAATTTTTTTAAAGAAAATCGCGTCATGAGTACGACCTCAATAGCTGTTTTTCGTCGTGGCCCATTCATTATTTAAGCATTAAACTACATATAATTAAGGCTAACTTCGTTTATGTGTGAAATTGTAATAGGGAGACTAGGGATTAGAGAAACAAGCATGCAAAATTGTAATTATTTTTGTTTATTTAGCAATACAGCAAAACATGTTACATAACACCTCTTATTGTTCAAGCTATTTTCTACAAGCTAGTTGTGACTGAAATATTAACGACCTATAGATATCTTAATGTTTTTTCACACTAAAACTTATCATCAAATGCCTTATCACAAGCTTCTATACCACTTATAGCTTACAAACGACTACAACTACTAAAGCATTCAGCTGACTAAGTCTTACCCCTGAAGAATTACGTTTTAGCAGATTTCCCTTAAGAGAAATCAGCTATTGAGATCGTACTCAAAAACTTCCGAAAAATTTCTTCCAATGTCCATCGACCCAACCAGGAGAAACGAGAATGAGGTCCATTCAAATTTATATATATATATATATATATATATATATATATATATATATATATATATATTTCGAATTTTCGTTTGATCTTTAGACAATGACTTTTAGACAAGTGAAGAATAAAGAACTAGTGAAGTGTTTCAAATCAGTAATGGACTACAGGTAATCCTTGAAAACTTTTAAATTGAACACATTCAAAAATGAGCTTTGTATGAAAACATCAGGTAAGTTTGAAACTCAGAGTAAATATTAAAAAAAATAAATTACACTAAAACGGTTAGCCTTTATTATATCAATTAGTTTTCTGGTAACAGCAAGTCTAATCAAAGATTTGACCTATGCCTAAATACTGATATCTGAGGTAAATGAATAGAGAGCACTTGTCTGTTCTTGTTGCAGGGCATTTGTGTTATCGATGAATATGACGGGATGATTTCGGGAATCCAATTTTCATATGTCCACTGAAACCTGCCTATTTCAACCCGTCAACGACGGTTTGTAAAAAATAAGTGCAGAATGTAAAATAAATAACTAAAATAGAATCATAATACATTCAACATACAAATACAATTAACTCCCATAATATCCGAGATAAGCAAAAAAAAAGTACTGAAAAACAATTGTAGAAAAGTTTATTAAGGTTGGGTCTATTATATTTTTCGATCTCACTCATAAGGGTTGAGATATTTTGAATTTTCAAATTCCCTTACTCACAACCTCCCCCCTCTCATATTTCGAGTCCTATTTCAGCCAGTAAGGGATACGATTTCACAGTATAGTATAGACCGAATAAATGTTTTCGAATCAAGAACGTTAAATTTCAGCAGATTACGTCAAAAAATCTGCTATAAAAAGTAACGCGCCAACGATGTTTGGGAGACCTACCTCTTTGGGAAATTTATTCTTCTTCTGATACGGGAGGGGGCGGAGATACATATAAGGTGCAATGATTGAGAATTTCAAGATGACGGGGTGCGGTGAGCCTGAAGGTTTTTAAATATGTTGGAATAGCTTGGAGACAGTTTTCTTTATCTGCTTTGTAATTGATACTGTCGGGATTTATATTGACGTGAAATGTTTCAGAAATGAGACGGCTCTAATAATATATATTTTTTTCTATGTCTAGTATTTAGAATTAAATGCCTGGTTATTAGTGATGGAATGTTTAGCGACTGCATAGCTGTCTATCTTCTTTTATAATTGAACGTTTGTACTGCTGATAAAGCCAGTTTTTAAGACGTTTAGAAGTTGTGTGTGTGTGTGTGTGTGTCCATTTGATGGCCCCCCCTCCCTTAACTTTTTTAGCAGATTTCCCTTAAGGGAAATCAGCTATTGAGGTTGTACTCATGACGGAATTTTCGAAATTTTTCTTCAAATGTCCATCGATCTTACCTAGTAGATGACGAAAATGAGGTCCGTTCAAAACTGTATATGTATATATATATATATATATATATATATATATATATATATATAGATATATATATATATATATATATATATATATATATATATATATATATATATATGTATATATTTGTCTGTTACCGCTCTAGAGGTCGTAATTTTTGTTTAATCGTTACCAAACTCGATATTTAGTCGTTTTATGTAAAAAGAAAGATCAAGTTCGTTAACGGCTGAAATCAGACCAGTGGGAGGGGGGGGGTTTTAGAGGGTAGGATTTTCGAAAATTCGAAATATCTCCATTACTATACGTCGGATCGAAAAAGTGTACAGAATCAATCTTATTACAAATTAAATTTACTATAAATATTGTTTTATACATTTTTTGTCTATTTTGAGTATTAACCGAGATATCTGCATTTGTATTCTGCGTGTGGTCACCAGTAGGCTATGTTCGGACTTTCCGCCGAAAGCTCTGGCGGCCGTTTCCATAACTATTCGTCTCTCGTAAAATTTCTCTATTGTAAAACTTCACTTGGGAAATCTGCTTTGTTTGCGCAGCCCCTGCGTGACGGACTTTTTTATTATTTTTATTTTTATTTATTTGGGATTGAGAATTGACTCACTATTTTTTTTTCTGGGAAACTCAAATCCGACGTTCATTTTGATCTAAATACAAATATTCTGATGCATTGTAAAATTTACGAAGAACACTCCTCTCGCTTAAAGTTGATATTCCTAAAGTAAAACAGAATTAATAATTATAAAAAACGAGTATTTTAGTACTAACTCCCCTAAATGTTTTGTTTAAAAAAAAAAAAAAAAATTCAGTTGGTATTTTATAGGCTAGACCATTCACTCGAACCTCTAACAAATAATTACCATGAACGAATTTAGAGATTTAGGGGATTCTAGATACTAATGTTTGTTAGTACCAAACCCTCGATTTGTTATTATAAGTATTTGGTATGTTTTACTCTAAGTAAAACTTCAAGTGAGTGGTCTGTTCTTCATGAAATATTGCATAGTTTCGGAAGATGTAATAAAAAAAAAGTAGGGTTTCCATTTGTTATAAATAGTTAGAATGAAAAAAATCATCTTTTAAAATTAATGAATATACTAATGCAGAAATCATTATTGAACATTGATGAATATACTAATGAAGGAATCATCTTTAACATTGATGAACTTACTATCAGAAAAGTTGCCCTTCAACTACAGGTAATATCTCATACTGGGGGCTTAGTTCAATAAAGAATTCTTGAATACCATTTATTTAATTATATTAGCGGATTTCCCTCAAGGGAAATCAGCTATTGAGGTTGTACTCATGACGGAATTTTCGAAATTTTTCTTCAAATGCCCATCGATCCTACCTAGTAGATGACGAAAATGAGGTCTGTTCAAAACTGTGTATATATATATATATATATATATATATATATATATATATATATATTTGTCTGTTACCGCTCTAGCGGTCGCAATTTTTGTTTGATCGTTACCAAACTCGCTATTTAGTCGTTTTATGTAAAAAGAAAGATCAAGCTCGTTAACGGCTGAAATCGGGCCAGTAGGAGGAGGAGGGGGAGTTAGAGGGGAGGATTTTCGAAAATTCCTTCGTTACTATACGTCGGATCGAAAAATTGTATAGAACCAATCTTATTGCAAATTAAATTTACTATAAATATTGTTCTATACATTTATTCTCTATCTTGAATGTTAACCAAGATATTTGCATTTGTATTAATTGTGGGCCGATAACGGATGACTAGTTTCCCGCCAAAAGCTAATTCGGCCCTTTGCCGTAACTGCTCTCGTATGGAGGTTTCTCTATTGTATAACTAACTTCACGTGGGAAATCTGCTTAGTTTACGCAGCCCCTGGGTGACGGACTTTTATCTTTTTAGAAAATTATCCTTAATGAGATATTGAGGAAACATTTCCTCAAATGTCAGCCGATCCTAGTCATTTTATAAAAAGCTAAAGATTAACTTTGTTAACTGCTGAAATTGGTCCAGTGGGGGGGGGGGCGATTAGAGGAGAAGTACGAAAATTCCAAATATATCCGTTATTATGAGTCGTATCGAAAAATGCTATAGAACCAATCATGTTAAACTACTGCTCTACAATTTAACATTTTTCTTGTTGTTTAATACATTTTTCGTAGCTTAATATTAAGCGACGTACTTTCTAGTTTTCAGGTTTCAGGAAACCCTCCTTCAAATCTTCGGATTACATCATCAATTAATATTTTACGTCCTTAACTCAAAAATATTTATACTACTCGATACTTCTAATCAATAGATTTCTACTTTGAAATAGAAAATACACTCAACCGCAAAAAAAACAACCGAACACTTAGATTTAGTCTTATAATTTTGTTAAATACTTAATATATATGTATATTAATCTTTTTAATTAAAATAATTGGTTAATCTATAGGTTATTTAAACAAAATCTGCCAAAAGTGAATAATTTTCATTATCATAAAAAATATTCTTCATTTTTATTACAGTGAATGGTAGACTTCGCTACCCCAAGCGTTTCGGCAATGTAACGTAAGCTCCGGCCTTCCATCTAAGTTTGAAAGACCCATTATTCTGGACCGAAATAAAAATAAAACATTAATTAAAGAAAATGCTTGGTTAATAATTAAAGATGTTTAAATGTGCGAAAAACTACTTACAGTTTAGAATAGATCAACTTCACGACAAATAAATCTAATCTGAGTTTTATCTAATTGTTTACTAATCCTGAAGGGATTAGTTCAATGGACTTAGACTCTAAATTCTCTGTAATAACTAGAATACCCACATAAAGAAAATTGCTGAAAATTAGCTTTTAATACGACAAAAATGAAGTGTCCGGTTTTTTTTGCGGTTGAGTGTATAAGGGGAGAAGAGAGACTTTTTGCGCCATGCCAGCACGCGGGAAATTTTCTAAGTTTACGCGTGTGTGTGGGACTTTTCTTGTGTAGTTCTAAAGTATTTTTAAATTAAAAGGCACTTTGTCCAGAAACGATTTCAAAAATTAATCTTTTTTTTTATGTGAGCTAACGCTACATATATGTTTTTTTTTTTCTGAATGCTGGTTAATATTTCGTCCCACACATCTTGTATTGTATAAGTATCCCCTATACTTAGCCCGTGCCAGGCGTGTTTACCCTGGAGCCGGCAGAAGGCGACAGACTGAGGAACAAATAAACAGTAACCACCCCTCTGCAAGGGAAACAACCCCTAAATATTTAGGTCAGAGCTCTAGGGGTGTCTTCCTCAACATACAACCCTCCAAGCAGGTCAGGAAGGCATGAGGCTATTTTTAGCTGCCATATGTAAAGCATTTCAGTCAATAGTTACAGTGGTGCACATCAACAGTAAGTAAACCCCCCAAGGGTAATCAACTATTAAGGTTGTACGCTTAATTTTTGAACATTTTCATCAAATTTCCATCGATCCTACTTAGGAGATCTAAAAATGAGCACCAATAAAAATGTTATATATATACATATATATATATATATATATATATAAATTATGTATAAACATACATATTTAATATAACATATATGAACTAAGCACACATATCGTTCTCAGAATAATGTAATAACAAGTATTAAAAAAAAAATATATATATACAAAAATATTTAAGGGATATATAAGCATAATGAGTATGTATGCAATCATAGATTTATTTTATTCTAGTTTTGGTAGGTACAAACAATATATACCATACCGTAACACTGTATTTAACAATAGTAAATCGTAATATGTATATATATATTGGGTAATGTTTTTTCGATTCCTGATAAAGTTCGGTTTGCCATAACATTCTACAAATTCAGTATCATCTCTAAAAAGGTCGTCTATCGTGAAATAGTCTTCATTTTCTTGAACAGCAACATTATGATAATTTTTGGGTAAATTAACTGACTCGCCACAGCCGTTCTTGGGTGCATGAGATCTTGAGCTCCCGAAATTGTATTGAAATAGTAAACACAGGTTACCTCTGAACTGAGATCGCTCAATAACATAAGATAAACCAAGAGTAAGTTTTCCAAAACATCTGTTTTACTTTGCTTCCTAGGACGGAAAAGTAAAACATCTGTTTTACTTTGCGTCCTAGGACGGAAAATTAGCTACTTTGCGTACTCAAACTGGATATTGAAAACACATGATTTGTGCAGTATAATGAAAAATTATATATAAGAAATGTAAAAAATACCTTTTTATAAACATCCTGTCTGTATTTACGCTCAGTGCTAGACTGATGTCTTGCATATTGTGTAACAGCATTAGATGCTAGTTTGGAAAAAAAATTGAACCAAAGGTAGGCAGTTCTACCATTTTAATTATTATTTATTTTTTTGATATGTTTTTACTACTCAAATAGGAAGTAGGGACCAAATATAAAATCGAGATCAAAACTCTTGATTTTATATCAAGCACCATCATAGATATGTCACCCTTAATTGTACAAAAAATCCCAATATTTAAAAATCCATAAAAAAAAAATAAGGAAACAATTCTCAATGCTGTTAATCTATAATATGTGAGTACGTAATGATATCTTAATACAAAATAAAAATGGCCTTTAGTAAATCACTCCTTAGTAGTTTTATAGTTTGTAAAAACTGGAATTTCTCAGTTTTCAACCCCTATCTTTGGAGACCATTTGACTGGTAAACGTTGCAATTGACTGCTTCTTAGCATCATCGCTAAGAAAGAATATTAAAGAGAGAAAAGTTCTGAAAAAAATAATGCCAATTTCAATTTTTTAGAATGATCCAGTCAACAGATAATGGATTTAATGTTAACGTCTTCAAAGCTAAAAACCGCTGCGTTCAATACAACAATGGCTGGACATATAAATGGTCTATGTTAATTTTTTTTTAAATCTGTTTGGAACTTCCTATTTTTGAAATAAAAACGTATAAAAAAATTAAAATGGTCAAGCAACAAATTTAATTTATTTTTTTGGATCACTTCTTCTGGATAGACCCTGATCGTAAGAACAAATTCAAAAGCTGGCTTCCCAATGTCGAAAATTTGCTTCTATAAAAATAGAACTATTTGGTAGACATCAAACATCTTATCTATTTTGGTGGGTGTATTAATACGAGAAGAGCAACTTCTGAAGGAATTGTATGGTTGTAACTACTTTAAGCCCAAGGCGATGCCCCGTTTAGAAGTCCTGTCATAATAATTGAGAGAGTCATTAATACAGGACAGGTTATTGGTCTGCTCTGCCACACTTGTGATCAAGAAATAGTTGCACCATGACATCATTTCATTTTAATAAATGGGCGGACTGTTAGAAACTTCCGTGCCCCACTCTTTTTTTTTTTTTAAGCCACAATTTTATGTTAAAATATTCGTTCGCGAAAAGGACACTTACAACATCCTCCTTCAGAATAGATTAAATTCTAGACAAACCCACGTTGATCATTGCCGTATGGACCGAATCATTGGCTGTGTAAGAGATCTTCAAAATGTCCATTTAAAGAGAGATCCGAATCCTCAAAAGTTAAAGTAAACTACCACTAATTTGATGAACTTGGGCGTGATCTTTGGCAAAAGGTTAAAGTACCTTCTTACTCTGAATCTTTCTTTTAGTGGAATTGAATGAGGATAACATAAATATGGACAGCTTTTGATTTTAATCAATATGCAATAACATACAATATACAAGAACATTATAAAAGATTGTGTACAATGCGTACCTCTAAAACTAAGAAATGAGTACCATTCCTGGAGAGTTAGTTACATAGTAACCCTCTATCTCTCGTTCGAATGAGGAGGGACCGGGGATTCTTTATTTTCAATAGAATTGCAATTTATAACTACATTTCGATTATTTAATTTGTATAATGTACTAGTTAAACAAAGTCATTTTGAAGTTGTACATGTGGTAGCGGAAGTAGTGGGGATTCAAACTCTTTAAAATTATGGTAGACACTATCCTCCGATATGTTGATCCTTATTGAAACATGTACTATCTATAACTATTAAACGCTACTTGTTAATGTCATTATGACTAAAGACAATATCCGTATAAACTGTTTAACGAGTTATTGAGGTTGCAGGGGCTTCTTCTCAACTCGCTTTTTCAATATTAATTAAATTATTTTTAAGCTACTACTGTTATTTATTTCCACCAGGTATATCAATTATTAGAACCTTCGAATTGTTTAATGTTTTGAATAAATAATGTAAGTAAAACAATGTTGATAACCCTCAAGCGGGGGAGTTGTCGGAAGGTCTAGCACAGCAGTTAATGGCGTTAACTTATTTCCTGTGAAATGTTGCCATTAGTAGAATTGTTTTCTACTGACATTTTTATTTTACGTATATAATGTTAGGTAAGTAACTATGATTGAACAATCTTTTCTAGGATTGGTTTTCGACAGGAAATATGTGCATTTTTGATGATACTTAATTATAATAAATGGTATTCATTGTTATGAATTGAATTGTTCGCGATGACAGTTGAAAGGAATTGATTAGGAGCTAATTTTCATTTATTCTTCAAACAAAAATTTCTATTCTGCAAATACCCTACAGAGGGATGTGCAATTTTACACATTGAAGCCTTGCTATAAAAATGCTATCATTCGGTCACCAATGATTTGACCAGAAACGCCGGGGACCTCAGGGTCTTATATAGTGAGTCCTTCATACTTTGTACTCATGAAATCCAATATTGTAATGTAAAAATAATGTAAATTAAATTTGCCAATCAACAACAAAATCACAACCTAATTATTGTTATTTCTGCTGGCGGTGAGGGTAACAAAACAGGTTTAAGAAGTTAACAATTTTGTTATAATCTCACGGAACAATTACCTTGATTGTAACACTGCTTTCGCTGTTCTAAGAAGCTGTTTATTGCATTTATTCGCATTGACCTTGACTTAACCTCCCCCAGTCACATAACCTCATAATATGGTCTTGTCAATATTCTTCAAACTATTTCATGAATGCACTATTCGGACTGTTTCGATATTCATTCATGCGTTATTCACAGTCCCCCTTCGTGAAGGGGAGGGTATATAAAGATGATGACTCAAAGATTTTTTAGTCACACACCGTAGTGAAGTCCATGTTAAGTCCACTCCTTAAAAAGTCATAGCACACATTAGTAGAGAATAATTCACTTAATAAATGAGGCTAAAATACTAATCTGACTATTTCCCATACAACTTTGTAAAATGTTAAATATCATGACTTTCTAAAATATTTTTATGGAATAATTTTAAGGAATCCGCAGTACTTTCAAGATGAGGAACGCCACAGCATTGGAGAGGGTTTGAATTTCATTACGGTTTCATATTTAGTTGTCCGTATGACATTTTCCTAGCAGGCCAACAAAGGTAAGGGCCCAAAGAAAGAATGACCTGAGGGGAGCCACGTGGAGACAGGAGATCGCCACAAAGAGATCCCCAGATAAGATAGTGAAAGCTCTCTTCTTGTGCCAACCAGGAGGCAGAGAGGATTTAGGTAGTTGTATTTGCAGTGGGTTGCCACCTGTGCTGATCTTATCTCTACGCCCAAAATATGTCTTCACTCATGCTCCTTTTACTATAATATACATCTGCTTCCTTAGGCTTCTTCAGCAAGAAATTCTTCTTAGCTTTATAAAGACGCAACATGAGATTCATTTGAAAGTAACAGAAAACCGCCCGAAATGGATGTATCCAAACCATCTGGGGAATACCAACCAAAATTTTATTAATTCAGTCAAGTTACCTCTACAGTGAGTTCTACGGATCGAACTCTATGACACAAACTTCGAAATTTTACAACCATGCCCAACATAACTTCCAATACTGGGGGATTTCTTTAGAAGAATTTTCTTACGTAAGTTCTGAGTATAGATGCTTCCGTAAATAATACTTTTCGAGGAAAAACAAATTAAAGCTATAAGATTTGTAGAGTTTCGTTTGTGTGTGTCAGAGAGAGAGCGCGCTCTTGATTTTAGTTCCCATTCGATACCTCAACATAAACCATATCTGATTTCAAAACCAGCTTCTAGAAATCGACAACAGGGCTTGCCTTTTTTTTTATTCACACTCCGTGTTTTTATCGGCCACTAGTACCGCGATCCCACTATTTTTGATTTATTTAATCAAATATCTGTATTTGTTATATATCTGTATCGAGAAAGATCATCGAAATAGTATGTGCCAAGCATGAAAATAGCACCTATGCACACAGTTTAACAGATATCGACATAAGCCAACTAGAACATCAAAAGAATGCCGAATAATTGTGTTGTGAGACAAAATCAATTTAAAACACTTCGACTGTTATTTTTGACCGTACGTAGTATTAGGGAAAGTAACTCATCTTACAAACGAAGATTAATTTTTTGTTTGAAAACCTCAATGGGGCTTGAAATGCCGAAGCTTGCCATAAGCATATGTTTCAGATTTACTCATTCATTGCCGAATTCTTTAATCACGTTGCTCCTCAATAGCCTCACGTTGAAAAGCAGGTAATGGGAGGGGCGGTTGTCTAGTGAGTAAATCCTTTAGCTCTAGTCCTTCTGTACATTGTGTATGCGAATTCTGAATGTCCACTACCTAGTATTTTAACTACAGTTATTGAACATGCAAAAAAATTATAACATTAAAATAACTGCCTTCCAGAAATACTCTAAAAGTGTTCTATCAACTGTTTTTTTATTTAGACTCCATTACGCCAAGTCCGACTGAGTGTGTTAAAAGAAATATTTTCAAACAGATAAAACGCCTATCATGATCTATTTCGCTAGAAGGGTGGAAGAGTTGGAAATGACAGGGAAATATGAGCCGATATTGAGTTGGATAGAGACATATCAGATTGAAATTAAGTAGGTAACAGGTCAGAACGGCGCCTCATAGAGACCTATCTATGGATCTGAATGGAGACCCTTTCACTGAACCTAGATAAAACAAACTGATATTGCCTATAGAATTGAACTAAGAACTTTTTATTTTGTATAATTCTTTAACGATAACAGAGATTGGTGAAGACAATTAGTTGATTACTATAAACCGAATTAGCTTGCAGTATACACCCTTCATTACTTGAACAACAACTCGCTACATGTCCTTGGCAGTACAGCCTGGTTTTCAACATATGACTTGAAAAGTTGCCTACGTATAAAGCTTTCACGCCTAAACGGCTGAACCGAATTTTATGAAACTTGGTATGTATATTACTACTAATCCAACTTAGACTTTAGGCTATATTAATATTCTCTGAGATGAACAGGAGTGGGGGTTATAAGGGAAGCCTGAAATTAAAAATAGCGATATTTCGTTTCCTATTGATTTTTCGGCAAATATGAACGTAACAAAAGTTGTTTATTTTGTAATTTAGAGTAACTTGTGTTATATAAACTTTCGTCGTATACCGAAGTGTAAATGCGTTATACGCTAAAAATTATAGCGGGAGTCAACAATATTATTTGGCACAAAAGACTCAACCGAACTAAATAAAACTAGGTATTAGCACTGACGTCTTAATTATCATAAGCCACACCAACATTTCTAGGGAGGGGCAGGAGTGGGGGTTGTAAGAAAGGCCTGAATTTAAAAATATTTCGTTTTCTATTCATTTTTCTGCAAAAATGCACATGACAAAAGTAGTTTATTTTTTTATTTGAAGTAACTTTTGCGATATTCACTTTTGTCTTATAACAAAGTATAAACGAGATATACACTAAAACTTTAGCGAGAGCCGACAATTTTATTGGCACTAACTATTGAACCGAACTTAACAAAACTCGGGATGTCAATAAGCAATAATTCTTCCATGATTATAAGCTGTATTAAAATTTTCAGGTCCGAACGGGAGTGGGGGTTATAAGGGAGGCCTGAAATAAAACTTCTATGCATAATGCACAGAAGACAGGAAATATGACAATATGGAGGACAGTGAAGACTTACATAGAAACATAATTTTATTATTAAAAAATCCACAGCAACGACGGGTATAAACCCAAAACACAGGGACTGGTAAATGTCAAAATATTGTGGAAAGTAAAGCCTTGCCAAAAAAATGCCATCACCATTCAGCAAATGAATTCTTGGGCCGGGTTTCTAAACTAGTATATATATGCAGTTTTGAATCGGACCTCATTTTCGTTATCTCCTGGCTAGGATCGATGGGCATTTGAGGAAATATTTGGAAAATCGCATCTTGAGTACTACCTCAATAACTGTTTTCCCTTAGGGGAAATCTGCTAAATCACTGTTACATGCCAATATTTCAACATTTTAGGATTAAATGAGATAATAGTTTAGTGGTAGCCGGAAGAGTTTTATGTTAAAGACATCAAGTTGCATTTATGGGTCTTGCACATCCAAGGCTCTGCAAGGATTAACTCCCCCCCCCGCCCCCCATATAACGATACAACCATTTTTTTTATATACTACACGAAAAGGTTAAGGCTTTTATAAGGATTGAAGTATCAGCTTTAATTCATAAAAGAAGAATATCTGTTTTCGATATGTAATGTTTACCATTCTGATAATTTTCTATCCACTGATATCAACCTCTACATTCTGTATGCGGTTATAAAGATAATAAGAGAACAAATTCACAAATTGGACTTTATTCCATAATGTTCAAACTTATTTATTTGTATTTCATGGTCAAAAGCCTTTGTTAAGTCGGTGCATAAAACAATTACCCTCGGATTACTAACCAGAGAATGAATTATACATCCAGAAAATCATATGTTCCTGTAGTATTTTAAGACGAGGCAATAGGTGCCGGCATGACTAAAGCGAGCAGATAGAGCCATCAGAGATGAGTGGAAACCTTGTATAGACAGGCGTCCATATATAAAAAGCGCCGCGGTGTCCGGTATCTGCCGCCCTGGCCACAGATTTACTTGGACTTTAGTAGTTTTTTCTAAGAAGCCCGTGTTTTTGTTTTTATTCCCCTAGCCAGTGGCCAGATGGTCCGCCTACTTCCTTTCGGCATATATAATCACTGTCCTCTTGTGCCTCTTTTAGGCACAGCACGATGGAGATATTTCTTCTTTAAAATATCCTTCGCTTTCCCTTGGGGGAAATGAGCCAGGAGAAAACGAAAATGAGGTCCGTCCAAAATATTATAATATATATATATATATATATATATATATAAAAGAGAGAGAGAGAGAGAGAGTGAGAGTGAGAGTGAGAGAGAGAGAGAGAGTGAGGGAGAGAGAGAGAGAGGGAGAGAGAGAGGGAGAGAGAGAGGGTGTGAGAGAGAGAGAGAGAGAGAGAGAGAGAGAGAGAGAGAGAAGAGAGAGAGAGAAGAGAGAGTGAGAGAGTGAGAGGGAGAAGAGAGAGAGAGGGAGAGGGAGAGAGAGGAGAGAGAGGGAGAAGAGAGAGAGAGAGAGAGAGAGAGAGAGAGAGAGAGAGGAGAGAGAGGAGAGAGAGTAGATAGAGAGGAGAGAGAGAGATAGAGAGAGAGAGAGAGAGAGAGAGAGAGAGAGAGAGAGAGGGAGAGAGAGAGAGAGAGAGAGAGAGAGAGAGGGGTGGGGGAGGGAGAGAGATTTTTCTGTTAACGCACCAGAGGTCGTAATAGTATGATGATTAAACGTTTTATGTAAAAATGAAGACCAAGAAGTATAAAATCAGGCCAGTGGGCGAAGACGGGGGTAGAGGGGGAGAATTTCGAAAATTCAAAATTTTTTGGAATTCTTGTAACATCTTCTGTACACCTCATTTGATTTAAATCGACTAAACAAACGAGGTCGAAAATTTTTATTTATAGTAACCAAACTCGATATATAAACGTTCCATGTAAAACTAAAGGTTGAGTTCATTAATGAGTGAAATCGAACAAGTGGTAGGGGGGTGAATTTCGAAAATTTTAAATATTTCCGTTGTTATGCGTCGGATCGAAAAATTGTATAGAATCAGTCTTATTGCAAATGTAATGTTCTATAAATGTTGCCATATACATGTTTTCTCTCTATTGAATATTTACCAAGAAACTTCCATATTTTAGTTTTCGGCCATCAGTAAACCCCCATTGTTACTCAAGCCATGTTAACTATAAGCTGTTATATCATGATCTACTTCATTCCAAGGTTAAACACCATATGTATTTTTCATTTCACTATTACTTTGTGAGACTAGTATAGTACTCCATCAATTTCGTACAACACTAGAAAATGTTTATTTGATCTATACCATATTTCGTCGTTTCAGTCAACACTAAAGATCATATTTGTTATTGGCTGAAATCGGACATGGAATAGTGTTGGTTTAGAGAAGAGGAGAATTAGAAAATTCTACATATCTTCGTTATTGTGTGTCGGATCATAAAATGTTATAGAACCAACCTGGTTAAACTAATGATTTTATATAACTGTTGCTCTATGCATTTTTTTTTGTAACGAAGCTAGTTATCGTACTTTCTTTTTTTCTGCCTTTAGTAACCACCCCCCCCCTCATCCCCTTCAACTCATCGGTTTTTTACATACAAATAGAGAATACGAGGTGATATGAGATCACAAGTGTTATGCCAACATTTGGGAAATCTGCTTAGTTTACGCAGCCTCTGCGGACGGACTTTTTTCCTTAACATTAATTCAGTATGGTGTGGTATCAATTTTGATTTCCTTCTCATTAAAAAGTCTCCTTACCTTAGTTGGAAGAAGAAATTGACTCGAAAGTTAATGTATATGCAATACCAAAAATGGCCCGTTACGTAAGCGATTGAGTTTTGGGGAAGAGAGAAAGCTGTACTTGTACAGGTGCCATTACATGGCATATATATTACACTTTAATACAAGAAGCATGAGGAACTTTTATTAATGATCTACATGGATTGAATTGAGAAGTTTCTGTTAGGACTGAAAAGTGGAAAGTGTATCGCCAATCCGATTAGCCGTAATAACATTAGTCACGTACCTGTCCCCTTACTGCGAAACGCACGGTGTGTAGGTTTGTTTGGCTTTCCATTATAATTTATGCTCTCAACTGGTAATTAAACATATTTACCTAAATATTCACGCAGATTATTGTCCCTATATGAGCCATCTATTGTACTTGAAGCCACAATAAATGTGTACCAATCCAACGTGTAGAGTAGATGTCTGAAATTTTAGTAAAATTAGACCTCAAGTTATAATTGTCAGACACACCTAATTAATCGAATGAAATGTCGGTATAATTGTGCATTACTTATGTGTTTTACCAGAGGATAAAAATGAACGTAGGTAAAATATACGTAAACCACACTATATTTCTTACGATTTACAAGTCTTTTTGATTTTTTTGAAATTTTACTGAAATTTCGCAGTTATGGGAAAGAGATATGCAATTTAACACTCTATCAGGCTTAATTTTTTATCGATAGTCTCCTAACTCAATATTTAACCTAATATTTAACCGTTTAATTTAAATCTGAGTAATATCAGGCCAGAAAGATCGAAGTTTATGAAAGGAAGTAAAATGGAAAATCATAGATGTTCCTCTCAAAAAAAATATTATGACGCCAATATTATTAAAATAATATTTTTCTACAATCGTACTGTACATTTTGCTGTAGCTCAGATAGGAACAGATTAATAGTTATTATTTATTTAGTGACACGTAATTGGATCCATTTACACCCAGTATAAATGTTGTGTAACTATGATCGAGGAACCAAATGGCAAAAATAATCTAAACTGTTGAATATAATATGATTTTTATATTATTGTTGCTGCTAGGCGATATTGCCAGTGAACCAAAGCAGAAATAACAGGAAGAACAGGAAACACAAAATGCAACAAAAACAAAAAAACGAATAATGAACAGAAGTGAAAGAGAAAAAACGTAACATTAAATTAAAAAACTAAAAATATCTTATAAAATAACCATATCACTTAAAACTATGGTGAGTAAAAAATTTTAACAACAATTTTATAATCCCAACCGGGTAAAAGTTTCTAAATCCTTACAGATGTATAGTTATTCTTCGTGGTTAGGCTCCAGCAAACTCCTATTCCGACAAGAGTGGTATTGACCTTAAGCTATTGTCATTTTTGAGGTGCTGGATGGTGAAGGAATTATTACCTCAGGTAAGAAAAACACCTCGTTCCTTCATTTTTGTTACAACAGTGAAGGTACGAGGCGTTTAAGCTATTTCGTTGAACGTGAAAATGTCATATACAGCTTAATTTTCCAATTGCCCTTTTTGAGAGTGCTTATTAGGAGATAACAGAATGTGAGATAACGTCTTACTGTGTCATTCCACTTGGTTCCTACGAAATGAATAGTATTTGGTGTGGGTAATGCGTAGAATAATAAGAGAGAAGTGAACAAAACAATTTAATAAGTCTATTATCAATTTACAATGTTTCTGGGGAACCTCGATGAACAGGTTATGCACACAGTGTTGCCAGTAGCCCACACTCGCTTCCAAACCACTTTTAAATTTTAAAACAGGGGGGGCCCAGGTGGTGACAGCTAGACACACTTTTATATAACTGTTAACTGTTACAAGTACATAAACCTGAGGTTTAAAGGATTTTATATATTAACATTAACTACTATTGCAATGCTAACCTAGAGTTAACAAGCTGTAGGAGAAACGGTATTCAGACAGGTGGACGAAGCACATAAGAAGCTGCGCCAATAGAGCACTAGAGCGTTATCCTTCATCTAGATAATAGGGAATAGCTATCGTCAGTATATATCTTTGAACGGCCTCCCGCCTGGCTACATCACGAAATGGGATCGGCCATCTCAAGTCACGCTTCTTGCTGGCCTTCCTCCTTAAACTATATTAAACTGTACGAAAGTGTTTAACATCCGATATTACAGCCATCTAGCTTAATACCTGTTGGCTGATCTATATGCTGAACCGTTTGCAAGGAGTGCCTCCTTAGCTCGCATTATTACAGCAGTCCTAATGCCTATACATTTCATTTAATAATAATGAAACTTAAGACAGTCACGTTGGAAGGAATACCCCACTTACACATAATAGCGTTCCTGAGATTTTAACCAAAAATAAAAACTTCAATACATATTTACAACCATCGCAGGCGAGCTAAACCCTATTAAAACTTAATGTAATTCATAAGCTATATATTACCCTAATATTTCCAAGATAGCCTCAACAGCAGCCAGTATCTCCCGTTCCCTTATTATTGAGGTCGTACTCATGACGCGAGTTTCGAAAAATTTCTTCAAATGTCCATCGATCCTACCCAGGAGATGACGAAAATGAGGTCCGTTCAAAATTTTATATATATATATATATATATATATATATATATATATATACTAGCTCAGATACGCTCATTTGAGTCTAGCGGTCGCAATTTTTTAGCAGGCTTTACATTGCACAGTATACCAAACTCGGAATTTATACCCGTCGTTGCCGGTGATTATGTAAAAAGGAAGATAATTCTTCAAGTCTTCGTTAATTTTTGAAATCGGATACATGTAAATAAGGTGAATTTTTATTTCAGGCCTCCCTTATAACTCCCCTCCCATTCGAACCTAAACATTTTAATATAACTTTCATGGAAGAATTAATGCTAATTGACATACCGTTATAATTCGGTCGGATGCGCTAAAGTTTTAATTGTATAGGATCATTTATCTTAGGTATACGACAAATTAAATTACTCCAAATAACAAAATAAACAATTTTGTTGTGTTCTATATTTAATTATATTATATCTTGGAATATTAACCGAAATATGATTTTTAATTTGGCTTCCCTGTATAACCCCCACTCCTGCCCGTACATGCATTGGTCGGCAGGAGTGAAGGCCTCACTGTTTGGTACTTTCCGAAGTTTTATTTAGTTCGGTTGGCTTTTTTGGCAAATAATATTGTTGACTCCCGCTATAATTTTAGCGTATAACGCATTTAAACTTCGGTATACGACAAAAGTGTATATAACAAAAGTTACTACTTACTACACTTGTTATGTGGCCGAAAAACCAATAGAAAAGGATTTCTCTATTTCAGGCTAAAACTTCAGGGGGGATTTTCGGAAAAGTCAAAATATCTCCGTTATAATGCGTCGGATCGAAAAATTGTATAGAATCAATCTTATTTTTAAATTTACTATAAATATTGTTCTATACATTTATTCTGTATCTTGATCGCAAGTCTTTGTCTATAATAATACATAATAAATGATGAGTGTTTAAACCCATGCAAAAGTATCGAAAAATCAAGAGGTTTGGATCAAAAATCATGTTTAGTTACGCCTTGCAGAAGTTCAGGAGTAGTGCCAAAAACAACGATAGCAGGCACCAAGAACTTGAATCTGCCAACAGCAATTATAAAAGTAGACAGCTACTTCTTGATACTGCTAGAATCTCAGAAAATTTTTATCTTCAGGATTCCACCATCCAAATTATTCGCATATAATAATAATAATACTATACAAGTGATTTCTACATAATTATTAGTGTGTGTTACTTAGTAACACCTACTTTGTGCTACTTCGGCTAATTGGGACAGGGTACTAAAGGTTACCAAACGTTTCTAGGATTTTATTTAAAGAGTTGTTTTCAAAATTGGTCCATTGTTCACGTGGGAATCAAACCAACGGCTCTAGTTTTATCATGTGAGTTTAACCCCTTAATAAACTTGGTTAATTTGAAACCCAAAATTATTTATTATTCTACAATAATGACTTACCGTATTGGTTCCTATCTTTGGGTTGATTCTTGCAAATGTTATCCAAGGAGTGTCAGTATGATAAATACTTGAAATTTTATTCTTTCAAAGGAGATTTCCATCCAGTAATTTTTTTTTCCCGATAGGCTTTGCAGAATTTGGAGGTGTTCAGACGCCAACGCGAATGATTTTCGTCCACCTCTGTCTAAATGAGATGATGGCTTTCTAGTCCACCATGTTCTAAGCATACTGGAAGTGCTGGGAGGTGAATGAACCTGGTATCTCAGGTAAGAAAACAAAGGCCTCGTTCCTTTGCAGTTATTTATTCTAAGCGGCAGAGCGGTTTTCGCGAACTCTGTAGTCCTTCGCTTTGTCAACCCATCCCATCTTCGGTCCCCCTCGTGGCCGGGTACCCACCACTGTCGCATTCATTACCTTGTATAGGGAGCTGGTTGGGTTGCTTCTTGCCACATGTCCCGCCCACTGAAACCTCTTAACTTTCATATCATGTGAAATCGTCTGTTTCGTTTCCGATATAATCTCCTCTGTGGTCTTCCTTCACTAAAATCCTAAGTCACCTTCCCGTTTTGGGCTTTTTATGGCTGTAAGAACGTTGCTCCTAAACCTTTCAACCTTTGTTTCCAGTGCACCGGTCAGCACGTTTGATATTGGAGTTATAGGCCCTTCAAGACACATGAGATTTTCGTTGATCTTAAGACTCGGCAAACCTAGAAGAAAGCACGGTTGACTAGTTATTCTTTGATCAATTTCAGTAAACAGGTCGTTGATAAATGTAACTGTAGCTCCGAGGTATTTGAAGCTTTCTACTTTTGGGAAGGATCCCCAACACTGAAGCAGTTATCAAGATGTACGTAAGTTACGGCTCGCTACCATGTGTGAAATAATTTGGCTGCTGACTGCTAGTAGTTCAGGCGTATCGGGGTGTGTCATGGTTTTTTCATTCAATGCAGTCTGTTAGTATGTGTTTTACTGTTAGGCATTTCTGGCAGTATTTACATTTAAGGAGGCCTGTCCTAGTCATTAAGTGTCTATGTGTCAGGTGTGTGTGGCCGATCCTGAGCCTGGCAAGAACAACTTCCTCCCGCCTTGTACTCCTATGGCTTGGCGGCTACTCAACGAGGTGATTGTTTTCATTCATCCATCTTATTGCCATTTGTCTAGGATTCGGTTTTCTGTATGTCTTCGTATAGCAAGTTTGTTTGTGTGTACTGATTCAAACCAAACGTACCTACCACAGAGAATCAACTACCAATATGATGTTTCATTACTTCCTGAACATCTGTGTTTTGTGTCACTATCATAGAGTCTCCAAATACCTCTGAACAGAAAATATAGACATAATTTGCAATCCAAGACGTTGTAACATAGAACCTCTTCAACCGATAGTGCCTATGTCTGCAGAATCAGAGCCTGTATAGAAATCTCGGATGGCGCATCGGCATTCCTTCAGACAGTGCTCTGCAATAGAGTATTGTCCCTACATTCTGCACGTGCATGTTCAATGACCCTCGTCACCTTGAACATAGACCTTGTGCATATTAGCTCAGCTGGAACTCTTGATAAACTAAATATTATTATTTACATTCTTTTCTTGCCCAAATGAAATATGTACATGATGCTTGCAAATATCTGCGTGATAATAGTTGTTTGTTTGACGCCAAAACATAAATATTGGCACACAAGACGCATTATTTTTTAAATATTCCTCCTATCATTAGGTGTCTGACATTAAGGGATCAGTTCAACGCTGACTACTGTGAACTATTAGGAAAAATTAAATAAAAGTCTGTTACGCAGAGGCTGCGTAAACTAAGCAGATTTGCTTCGTGAAGTTTCACAATAGATAAATCTACATACTGGTAACACTTATCACCACCGTGTATATTAAGTGACTAAAAACATACGGCAATGAGAAATCTTTCAGGCAATTTTAATAACATGCCAATGGAAAGCGTCTGAATCGTAAACAAACAGGTCTACCAACCGCTCAGAGCTAAACGGCTAGTTATATTCTTCAACGGAAAGAAAAATAATTGCTGAAATATAGCTGAATATAACATATTAATTTTATTGAAAACTATTTACTATATCTATAGTATTGCAATCCACAATGAAACAGAATAATTTTTATCTCGACCATTCAAATTTTAGTAGTCCAAGAACAAAAGAAGGGGGAGGGATCAACAGAACGTATTTGCATATATCTCACAAAGTAGGAGTTAAATGAAAACAATATTTGGTATTTAACCTTGGAATGAAGTGGACCATGATATAACAGCTTATTATTAACATTTTCTGGAGAATGAAAACTGAAAAATGCAAATATCTCGGTTAATATTCAAAATAGAGAATAAAGTATACACCTATATTTATAGTAAATTTAATTTTCAATATGATTGGCTTATTGAGACATTTAGAGTTGTCGAAAATGCCCTCGTCTAACACTCCCGCCCCCCACCTGTCCGATATTAGCAATTAACGAACTTGATCATGCTTTTTACATAAAACAATTAAAAATCGAGTTTTGTGACGATCAAACAAAAATTGCGACCGTTGGAGCGTTATAAATGTACTATAAATATTGTAGTATACAATTATTCTCTATCTTGAACATTAACCAAGATATTTGCATTTTTCAGTGATCAGCCATCCATAAACCGCCACTCCAAAACATGTCATATTAATAATTAGCTGTTATATTATAAACCACTTCATTTCATGGTTAAATACCAAATATTGTTTTCATTGGATTTCTAATTAGTGTGATATATGCAAATACTTTCTGTTGTTCTCCTACTAACATTTGAGCGATAAAGAGAAAAATTATTCTGAATCGTTATAAATTACAGTGCTAGATATAGTTAAAAGTTATCAATAAAATTAATATGTTACATTCAGATATCTTTCAACAAATGATTTTCTTTCGTGTGAAGAATATTTCTATCCAGCGGTTTAGCTCTGAAGGGTTGGTATACCTGTTTGTTTAGAATTCAGATGCTTTCCGTTGGGAGGTTATTAAAATTGACTGAAAGATTTCTCATGACCGTTGGTAATCAGTCACTTCATATTCACGGCGGTGTTGTGTTACAAGAATGTAGATTTATCTATTGTTAAACTTCACGTGGGGAATCTGTTTAGTTTACGGAGCCCAAGCGTGACGGACTTAATATTTTAAATGTGTACTTAAAGGTGTAGCTTTAAATTGATTTTTTATTTATTGAGTGCTAAGACCAGAGCAGAGTAGCCGATGGTATCCACTGGCCTTGCTTGGGATAAGGCATACAATGAGAAATATAATTGGGATTGGCGAGTTAAGCAACAAGTGGTGAGAGAGAGAGAGGGGGAAGCGAGGCCCCTGAGGCAGGAGGGCGCGTGCCAAGGTTCCCGACACGTGCCGCTGCTCTCTCGCTCCTACAGACCGTATCTCTCTTCTTATCAATCCCCCTTATCAACACATATCTACCACTTAAAGTGATACGCTCCCAGTACACAGCTCGAGTGCCTCTACAAAGTATGGGCCAGAAATCCGTATAAGGGATCCAGATCACGCCATATATAACACAGCATATTTCTTCCTTTAACCACTAACACCGCCTTCATTGATGACTATGAATAGACGAAAACGTCTTCAAACAGGAATGCTGTCTGAGTCACTTCATTGACATGTAGGGCCAAATAAAAAATTTAAAAAATCCACCAAGCAAGGGCAGCGTAAACTAAGCAGATTGCCCTCCTTTAGGTATGACACACGACTGATCTCATACCACCTAATAATCTCCATTTTAAATAAAAATCCGATGTGCAGAAGAGCGGATTTACGAAATTTCAATTAAAAAAGTCCGTCACGCAGGGGCTGCGTAAACTAAGCAGATTTCTCACGTAAAGTTTTACAATAGAGAAATCTGCCTAATAATAACAGTAGTAGTAACCTATTCTCACGAGGAGGAATAGTTAGTGGAACGGCCGCACTAGCGCTCGGCGGAAACTCCCGAACACTCACAATACAAATGCAAATATCTCGGTTAATATTAAAGATACAGAATAAATGTATAGAACAATATTTATAGTAAATTTTGATCCGACGTATGGTAACGGGGATATTTCGAATTTTCGAAAAAAAAACCCCTCCTCCCACTGGTCCGATTTCAGCCATTAACGAACTTGATCTTCCTTTTTACATAAAACGATTAAATTCCGAGTTTGGTAACGATCAAACAGAAATTGCGACCGCTAAAGCGTTAACAGACAAATATATATAATTTTGAACGGACCTCATTTTCGTCATCTCCTGGGTAGGATCGATGGACATTTGAAGACATTTTTCGAAACTCGCGTCATGAGTACGACCTCAATAGCTGATTTCCCTTAAGGGAAATCTGCTAAAAGTACGAATAAATCACCATATTTGAGTTACAAAAAAATGTGTATAACAACAATTATGTAGTCAGTCAAGTTTTACATGAAACACTTCATACAAATTTTAGAAAATTACGTAAATTAGACTATATATATATATACATATATCCCCCCCTCCCCTAATATCCCCTCCTTGTCTAAATTTTCACTTACAACATGTCAGTGTGGCAAAACTGGAAGGTAGATTAAAGTTGTAGTTTTCATGCTCATACTGTCTAATAGTCTATCATTAATCAGCTTATGCAGAATACAGGTTACCGAGGGATGGCTATCTAACTACTCCGGCCCTGAATTGAATTTTCTCAACTCATGCTTTTACTGGTGTGAATGGAATTTTCCTCATTATGCCTTTATTGTTTAATGGTCTGATGCAGAAGGCGATGGAAAACCACTGCATGCCCTTGTGACCCTTTTTCCTTGTCCGGTCCAGTGAAAATCCGGTTTACCTGTTCACGAGATCTACTACCAGGTGTACCTGTAAATAATATATATATATATATATATAAAATTTTGAACGGACCTCGTTTCCATCATGTAGGTAGGGTGGATGGATATTTTAGGCAATTTATTTAGAAATCGCGCCATGAGTATAACCTTAATAGCTGAGATCCCTTAGGAGAAATCTAATCTATAAGTACATATAGATTTATATATTTGTCTGTTAATGCTCTAGCGGCCGTAAGTTTTGTTTTATCGTTACCAAACTTGTTATTTAATTGAAGTAAAAGTAAATAACAAGTTCGTAAATGGCTGTAATCGGATCTGCTGGATCGAAAAAGTTTACGGGACAAATCATATTGCAAATTAAATGTTCAATAAATGTAGTTACACAGGTTTTTTCACTATCTTGATTATTAACCGAAATATTTGCATTTTTAAATTGTCTGCCATCAGTAAACACTTACTCCTACTCATGTCATATTAACAATTAGTTATTATCACGAAGCACTTTATGAGAAGCTTAAATACTAAATAATATTCTCATTGAACGTTTACTTTTTGAGATAAATGCAGATATATGAAGCACGTGGGAAATCTGCTTAGCTAACGCAGACCAGCTTGACGTACTTTTGTGTTTTATCGTGGTATCTATCTTCCCAGTCCGCCACATCTCTTTGAGAAAATTTTTGTTTCAACCAATTGAGAATGAAAAGTATGATTTCTTGATTTATCTTAAGAAAGTTGCTTAGTGGTCATCATAAAAAGTGATAATTATAATTCATATATCATAATATAGATACAAGATATTCGTGTATACAAGATATTTTTACAATAAACCTAAAATAGACTAAGATAAATTAAATAACGAACACAAATTAAAAGGGGGACCTTGTAAGCAAGTGTGAATAAATTGAATTGTTATTGTTGATAAGAGGCCCTAAAGGTAAACATATTTTAGCAGTATTAAAATGTTTGTTCACATGCCAAAAAAAACAAGTACCTGCGCATTTTTTTATCTCAAGCCTCCACACGTGTATTTGATGGCAACAAGATAACATGCTATCCAAGCTATTATATTCAAGGAGCCCTTTTTGGGAGGTACCCAGCAAGGTCAGCCTCCTTATCTGCCTTATTTAAGGCAATTATTTCCATTTTGGTCTTATCTAAATATCTACTTAAATATCCCAAAATTTGGACCTTTAGATTTGCAAGAAACACTTATATATTTAGTTTGGTAACGATTAAGCAAAAATTGCGACCGCTAGAGCAGTAACAGACAAGTATATACATATATATATAATTTTGAACAGACCTCATTTTCGTTGTTCTCATTAGGATCGACTGCAAAGATATGTCGAAATTTCCACCTCCAACCCCTCCCCCCCTATTCCCACCTGTCCGATTTCAACAATTAATGAACTTGATCTTTAGTTTTGCACGCGTACAAATATCGAGATTGATAAGGACCAAATAAAAATGGTGGCTACCAGTATGCTAACAAATGAATATATTAGTTTTGAATGGACTTCATTTTCTTCATCAGGTTAGAATCGGTGGACATTTGAAGTACTATTGAACCTCAATAGATGATTTACTGAAAGGAAACCTACAGTTCGTCTAATAAAGAGAAAAGATAATATGTTTATGTATAAATTTGTACCATGCTAAGGTCACACTTTCTTCTCTCTATAAAATGAAATTAAAAATACTTACATTCTTGGAAAGGGCTAATTAGCTATAACGTTTCCCGCTACTCCTTCACGTGGAACTTCGTACAATGATGTGACCAAGTATCTGATGTGAAATATGGACATTTCGAGAATGCCTTGTCCTAAAATTTTAGCTGACAAACCCTTTGTCGTAAAAATATCGGTTCTCCTTCCCGAAAAGTCGTACGAAAGAATCAAACCCGTTAACAATTATAGACAACTCTTTCCTAGAAAACGATGACTATTGATATTTCGTAGGCCTCAGACACTATAATTTCCTCGGCACGCCCAGTCCCAAGAAAAAATATGAGGAAACTCTACAAAGATATGGTGAATAATGTTGATAGTTGGATTGCTGGAAAAGAAAGCGATGAATCAGAAAGCTGTTCAAACGTAACAGATGACTCCGATTTTGGATTTTCCCATTAATCGTGAGAAGAACCTTTGTGCTCCCATGGATATGTTCTAGAAATGCCACATTCCGCTTTCATTACCGCTAGTACTTCTGAAGAGCATTACTGGAAACGGAATCACTAATGAGGTCAAAAAGTATCTATTCGAAATACAGTATTTATCTATGTTTGTAAAATAATATAAATACCTCCGTTGTCAATGGAAAAGGAATTTTTTAAGGAAAAACAATTATTATTTAAGAGTGTTTACATGATAAATGATGTACAAAATATTAATCGAAATAGTAGTAATTTTATATTCATGCGCCTCTTAAATGAAAATTTGCTTAGTTCACACAGAACTTACATAACGGACTTTTACAATATAAATCAATAGCTCAAGGAACATTTCAGAAGAGAAATCAGCTACTGAATATCTATTCAACACATGATTTTTGAAACGATTTTTAGAGAAATATCCAAGTAGTAGAATGATTTTTCATAGTATGCTTTGTTATTTGCAACATATCAACGGGACAATGATTATAAACAGCAGACTTAACTGTGTTTACTTCCCCAACGCTTTCAATCCCTTTAACGTTATTTTGATTAAATGATCTTAAGCGAATTTACATTTCTGAGGATAATCATTATACGACAAAAGTAAATATAACAAATGTAACTCTAAATAAGGAAATAACTTTTTTTATGTGCAAGTTTGCTAAAAAACCAATCCAAGTAGTAGAAGGTAACGATCTTTATAGATATATATTCTTAATTTTCTGTGCATTCTATTTTCTATTTCTACTATAGCAAGGCCATTTTATAAAATTATTTCAGCTTTTTTTTTTCTTTTTACACAAAAAGTTTAAATAACAAGTTTGGTCTTATAAAATGTATTGCAGCTATGGTTGATCAAACAAAAAATTAAGAATGAAATTCACAGAAAATATATGTATATATTCAGTACTGAACAGACTCACACTCATCTCATAAATGACTGAACACTGCTTTTAAACGAAAGATTCAGTTATGACAATAACAAAATGACGGCCTGCTGAGGATTGAATTTCATTCTGGAAACCTGTATTCCTATCTGGAAATTGCAGAAGTACGACAGAAAATAAGATATTGGAATAACTATTAAGGGTAAATTAATAGTAAATGTACTATTATAAACAATATTAAAAAGTCTATTTTCACTCTTTCATCATTTAAAAGTTTGTATATTAACGTTTTTATTTATATTGTATATGCTTAATTATTTTTACATATCTTTAACAATATAAAAACTTGTATATAAACTATTTGTTATTAATCTACAAATACAAGTAATGTAATTGTACAGGACATGTAGGAAGGGCTACTTCATTGAGGAAAAAAATAAATAAATACATATAAGCGCGTGAGTGTGTGTGTTTATTGCAGTTTAAAGTTACAAATATTCAGGTTTACAAACAAAAGATTTTCTTAATGTTAAACAAATGTCTCCTATGAAATACTCTGTTCTTATTCAATTAAATTTCTAAAAACGATTGAATGATACCTAGTATTTCTGTATTAGATTTGCCCCTAGACAAATCCCATTTGAGTGGGAATTTCAAATGCCTTAGGAGTTTTGCAAATGTGAGTTAGACAGTAGAGTGTTGTATACATTTGTGAACGGTCCTTGACTAGTCAATATTGGGTCTGATGAAGTCACTATGAGGAATTGAGTGTATAACAAAGCCCCTTTACGCACCACCGTCCTTGCATTGAGGCCATGAAGAGCAAAAGAAATATGACCTCTCTGGTTTGTCCGTCCTCTAATCAGTACGGTAGATTGATTAGTTAAATGGGTTCCCTAGTCTGCCAACCTTGAACGACTAACCTCTTTGTCCATAGAGCATCTTTCCATCAGTGCAAAAACATTTCCTCACAATGATGTAACAAACCTCAATTTCACCGAACAAGAATGACCACAATTCATGGAAAAACTATTTTTTCATTAATGTTTTGCAACCCAACATAGTTTTCGAATCAAAGTATTTTCGTAGTCAAGTAATTTTGTCAGATTTAACTAGTTAATTTATATTCTGAGGCTTCCGTAACATCAAAACTGAGTTGTAGGTTTAAAACTCGGGCTTCTTAATAAAACCATCACGTTGTTATTTATTTGTTTAAATACTTTACTGCATTTTATTTAATTATTCTTTTAAAGCTTTTGTTTATTAAATAGAATTTTCTAAACCTTTACATAATGCTATTATATCCCTTGAGATAAATCAGCTGTTGTGGTGGATAGGGCTGAGAAATAGTAGTGGTTCAACATGATAAGATTTTCGAATCATTTCTTCCAAGGTCTATTGATCTTACACAGGAGGTGACGAAAATAAGGTCCTTTAAATATATTATATAAGCCTTTATTGTGGTATGATGCTGGATGTGGGAATTATCGAATAAAGTGATAAAGAAAAGTCCAGTGTTGTATATATTGCGGGGAGACATTTCTTCATCCCTTTAAATATATATATATATATATATACACATATATATATATATAACTTTGGTTACACGACGTTTAGTTTATACGGCGTCTTGAACCTTTATTCATTTTTCATACGTTTTTCAGTTTACTCAACTTACCAGCGTTATTGGCTTCTTCATCTGCTTTCACATTGCTTTTAGTTTAATATTAATTTAAAGCATACGTGAAATGTTAGTTTTTATATTAAATTTAAATTCACACTGTATTTTGTGCGTGTGTGTGTGTGTGTGTGTGTGTGTGTGTGTTCACTCAGTCGAGTGTGTATTAGGGAGATACAGGGTTTTATGTAAATAGACATCTGTAACAGTCAATATTTTATCTAAACCTTAATTATTTTAAATTTATTTTATTCATTTTAGGTACCTATTTTATTTATTGATTCATTTTCTAAATATTTTATGATGATTTTCCTGTTGTCCAATGCGATTCTGTTCCGATTTTCAGTTTTGTACCTAGTTTTGAATTTTGTCTTTATTTTTGTTCCCTTGTTATGTATTTTGTTCTTTGTTGTGTTCCATTTTTTTGTAATTCCAGTTCTGTTTTTGAGCTCCATTTCCGTTTTTGTTTTCTATTTCTGTTTTTGTTTTCCATTCCTGTTTTGTGTTCCGTTTTTATTTATTTATTCCATTTCTGATTTGGTATTCCATTTCAGTATTTGTATTTTCTTTCTGTATTGTGTTCTGTCTGGTTTTTGTTCCCTTTCTGTTTTGTATTCCATTTCAGTTTTTGTTTAATATTGGTAATTTCCTTCTTTTTTTTTTGTTTGCATATTTTTTTAATCTATGAAACCTTTGTTTCGAGCAAGATCGCCATAGCTGTGAAGCTCCAGTTAATTGATAAAAAATAATAATACTATAAAGCTTTTTTACATACTAAAATTGAGTTGATGCTATCTTCGTTTTATTTAAAATAACTCTCTTTTTACTTAGAGTATGGCGAAATTAAATACATTTTAACAAAGTCTAGATTCTGTTGACAAACTACAGTAATCCAAAATATAATGATTAATTTTGAAGTGGCGTGTATGTAAAAGAGTTGCTTGACTAATTAAAAGTGATTGCTTCAGTCCAAAAAAACTGTCTTTAGATTGTCTGAGTGCTTGCATGTGTGACTTTGTTAAAAAGATGAAAATAAAAAAATAAAAGCAAGTAAGAAAAATATAGTCTTTAAAGTATAGATTAACTAAATTAGACTTGATAATATACATTAGATTCTTATATTAAAGACTTTGTGAAGTAATATATGCTTTTAATTTCAACCTTTTGATCGTCAACGCCATCACAGGAGTCGCATTAAACGTCAGGCAGCAATTTAAATTTAATAGCAGAATGTTAATGAGCGCATTGAGTTTATTGCTTTAATTTTTCAACCTTCTTTTCCTGTTGGTATACTGCTTACAAGGGATTCTGATTCCTTAAAAATTTCATTTCAGAACTGCGGATAACTCGTTATATCACATTTCTTTAATTATCACTGTTATTGCGACAGCTAGGTTATTAATAACGTCCACGGAAAATCGGGTCCCTTTTCTAGCCAGAGTGGAATAGCGATTTTACTTAGAAAGTTCGTCACTAAATTTAATCCGATTGCCTGAGCGGGAATCGAACCAACGATTGTAGGTTTATCATGACCTACGCCCTAAAATACTCTAACTAAAGCCTCCCTCGGGAAATTAATATATTGTTATCTAACAAAATACGGACTTAATTCGCTTCTTTTATACTCCATTATTTCTTAATTTTTTAGCAGATTTACCTAAAGGTTGAAAAATGTCCATCGATCCTACCCAGGAAATGACGAAAATGAGGTCCGTTCAAAATTATATATATTTGTCTGTTACCAGTCCAGCGGTCGCAATTCTTGTTTAATCTTTACCAAACTCCATATTAGGAGTTTTATGTAAAAAAGAGAAATCAAGTTCGTTAACGGCCGAAATCGGATTGTGCGGAGACGGGGTTTAGTGGGGAGGAGGTACTTAATACTTAGAGGGTTTACTTCATCTATACCATACTCCATATTTAGCTGTTTCAGCCAACACTAAACATCATATTTGTTATTGGCTGAAATCGGACTTGGAATAGAGGTGGTTTAGAGAGAGGGAGACTCGAATATTCAAAATATTGTCGTTATTATGAGTCGGATCATGAAATCTTGTTAAATTATTGATGTTCTACAATTGTTGTGCTATTCATTTTTCCGTAACTCAAGTATTCAGTGAGTTATTCGTACTGTTTTGTTTTCAGCCTTCAGTAACCCCCTCCCCCCTCACACTCCCTCTTGCTCATCTGTTTTTTTACAAAGAAATAGGGAATATGTTGTGATATGAGATGTAAAGTATGTTATACCAGCACGTGGGAAATCCACTTAGTTTACGCAGCCCCTGCGTGGCAGACATTGTTTGTGTGGGGAGGGAGCGGTCTATACCACATGTATTTATCACATAGTGGAACGGAGACATCATCATTGTAAAAGAGAACTCTAAACTTTCACTGGCTTGTGACAAATTCTTGCTAACTGTAACCAATTATTTTAGTTTTCTCTCCTCCATTAACCTTGGAAAAGACTATTTCATTTGCTATAGGTTCCGCAATATCATTCCCTACACTTATTCCCATGGTACTCTTGTTTTTGTTTTTTTAGGCACTGTTCACATATGATTAATGGAAATGGGTGGAGAAATATAATCTAGAAGAACTAAAGTAGTAGAAACAATAGGAATAAATAATTTAAAGACAATATAAAAATCAAGAAATCGTATAATAGGTTACAAAAAAAAGATAAATAATTAAAAAATGATTGTGGAATTAATAATAATGATATAGCAACTGGATGATAGGATATGCTCTGAGATGTAAATTTTCTTAGCGAATTGGCTAAGTTCTTTTAAAAATTTAGTCAAAGAAGTTTCTTCATCTAAAGGCCAATATTGTATATTCTTCTAAAGAATGTGCCTAGCGTTATTCAGTAAAGAGCAGCCATACATGTGGTGTATGTATAATTAAATAGTTATTTTGTCACCTGGGGAAGGGGCATCCTCTATCGGTCCAAATTTGTTTACGTAAACCCTCCTTGTGACAATAGTCAACAATTCAGTTCAGTTTTAAATTCGGTTTAAATATGTTGTTTGTCAGTTGGATTTTAATTTCTGGGATTAAGGATTTTCATGGTCGTCCTTTTCGGTATCAGTAATAATGTCCGAGGATATGTCGATAATAATATGGACTCGTTGCCTAAAACAACAATAGTAGATACCAAAACTTTAAATCTGCCAATAGAAACTGAATAATAAAAGTTCGTTCCTGTTTTTAACTATGAAATATATAGATTTCCATTTCATCTTCCATGAAAATTACTAAAACAGTCTTCTTCAATAGTTTCACGCACACACACATAACACCCATAAGTCATGAGTACACCCTCAATAACTGATATCCCTTATGGGCTAATTTCCCCTTCCAGTAATAAGATGGAGTGTAAAGCCTGGGAATGAATGAGCAAGCATGATATACTTGAGCTTCTTTTGCTTCTATTGTTAAGGCATATGTCAGAGTATCTATTCTGCACTGTTGCACAATATATAAATACTTATTAATAGATATCCCTTAAGTTACTAGGGTTATACAGAGACGCCAAATTTGAATATCTTCAAATGTCTGATTGAGAAAACTACAAAACGTTTGAAAAGGCTATGAACTCAACAGGGCAAACAGGGATCGGATTTCAAGCAGGATCAGAAATGTTCATTCAAGTGGCGTTTACAAAGGATTGAATTTCTAAAAGCTGCGAATAGCTCATTTAATATTTGAGATACATACATAATGAAAGGAATTACATTCATCGGATATTAAATTTGCAACAAGATCGAGTATATACCATTGTTCGGCCGGATTCATAAGAACTGGGATATTAGAAATTTTCTATTTTCTCCCCCTCTAAATCCTCCCCACAGTCCGATTTCCAAGTTCTAGTTCCGAATTTATTATTAAGAACCAGGTTTAGAGAAAGGGTGCAATATACAATCATAAATACGGGTATTGAAATGAGTCGAATCTTAAAATTTTGAATAGCCAATCTTATTTTAGTGAACAAAATTGTTCTATTATATTTCCATATATAGACATATAATGTTCTCCAATTCATAAATTATTAAATAAATTAATAGTCACCTTATTAACTGTACAGTGAAAACCCGTTTTGCAAAAGCTCCAACCAAGTAACCCTAAGCGTACCATTTTGTTTTTTTTCCCCTAACAAGATATATGCAATTTTCAATTTAGGTCCCCCCGCCCAGAGCTTCAGGCAAATTCCCAAACTCTGACAAGTGGACCCCCTTCAAGACACGATTCATCATGTGTAATTTATCATAAAGAACATTTTAACTGAGAGAATATGAAATTAGGAACTGAATCTATTATCAAAACAATATATCATCCCAAAAAAGAAATTCAAATCTCATCGTAAATTTCAAGGTAATACCTTTCCCAAGAGGCATTATGGAGAAGGAACTACCATATATATTTCATATAAATGAGCCGGTCGGTATTAAATATATTTCTATGATAGTAGGTTTGAGAGGGACTGACAGGGAGGTGCGGTAGGTTGGCAACCCTTCATCACGGCAGATCCACAGCCTCCTCGATGGAATTCAATTACCATCTGCTCTTTATAATTAACGGGTAGGTTCTGAGTGACAGCGACTTCCACACGAAATGCTTGCCCTATATCTGTGTGGGCGGCCTGGCCAGCGTTTAATTAAGTTGGAACGATGTATTGTATATTGTGGAATATTATAAGATGAAGACATTTTCTTATGCCATCCATACATCAATAACATGTCAAACACTAAGTGCACTAGAAAATTATGATATATGACCCCAACATACAATCTAACCTAATCTAGGTTATTCTGAACATGTGCACTTTATTATTAGATTAAGGTTGCAAGGAAATAGTCCGTCACGCAGGAGCTGCGTAAACTAAGCAGATTTCCTACGTGTTGGTATAACACGCTTGTGATCTCACCACACCATATATTCTCTGTTTCGATGAAAAAAAATCAAAGAGGAAAAGGGGGCTCAGGTTAGCCATGTGAGTTAAAGCTTTGGCCTTAATCTCACATGGTGAACCTAGAGTGGCGAGTTCGATTCCCTCCTGGGCAATAGGAATTTATATAGTGACGGAATTCATTAAATAAATCTCTAGTCCCACCCTGACCAGAAAAGGGTGGTAACCTGTAGATAACTCGTTTCCAATTAGCCTTAGTTGCAAAAAGTGGACGTTAATAAATAAAAAACTAGAAGGTGGGAGGGGGGGGGAGGAGTTTACTGAAGGCTGAAGACAAGATAATACAAATAACTCTCTTAAAAAATGAGTAATGAATAAAAAAGGTAAGAACCTAAAACCTTAAATTTTGTCATCACACTACATTTTTTTGACGTATCGCACACGATAAACGTTCAATGAAAACAATATTTGGTATTTAAGCTTGGAATAATGTAGTACATGATATAAGAGCTATTTTTTATTATTATTTTTTTTTTTTTTTTTATGTATTTCCTCTACCTAGAACCCTATGTGGAGGGATTTCATTTTTCTGCACATCCCATGCATATTTGCATTATATGTACATTGTGACATATAATAACAGCTTAATAGGACATGAGTTAGCGTGGGGATTTACTGAAAGCTAAAAACTAAACAATGCAAATATCTCGGTTAATACTGTAGTCATATCTGTCGGTGCATACCGTCGTCACTGGCTATAGGTCGAGTACAGTTGGCAAGCGTTTTCAATGCAAGCGAAAGTGCACTCTAGAGTTGTACTGACACCGTTTCAGTGAACATTAAAGATGATATTTGTTTATTTAGTGGATGAGAATAGAAATTCGAAATGTCTGGGTTATAATGCGATCGAAAAGTGTTACATAACCTATCTTGTTAAATTAATAATTACTACGATTATTGTTATATGCTTGTTTTCGTAACTAAAGATTTAAGCGATTTATTCCTTCTTTCTTGTTTTCAGCCTTAGGTACCCCAAACCCTACCCCTTCACCTTATTTGTATTTTAATATAGAAATAGAGAATATGTTCTGAGATAAGATCACAAGTGTGTTATACCAGCACGTGGAAAAACTGCTTAGTTTACGCAGCACCTGCTTGACGAACCTTTTAACAATGGCATTCAACTTGAGGTATCATGTCATAACAAAAAATATTATGGGATCAAGTTGATTTTGCTCATGAAATTTCAACTCTACCTTATGAAACTGTAAATACATTTCAATGTTTTTAATGTTTATGGATATAAAATTATACTGTAATTTCTGCAGGTGGTGAGGACGACAAATCAGGTTTATGAAGTACACAATTTGGTGGATTTTCAAAGTGTACATATGTTGTGAAAAAAACTGTGTACTTCAAAAACCTGGTATAAAATTACTTGTGCTTTTACAATTATTGTTATATGTTATTATAGCTATTTTCATGTTGTATGAATGTTATTGTTATGTTATTATGTTACAGCTGTTATTGTTATGTGTTATTACAATTATTGCTTTTTTTTGTTAAAGCTATCTTCATATTGTGTTAAGATAATGTGGCAATAACATAATACTCTATAATAAAATATAACAATAAATGTAAAATCACATAACAATAGTTCTAACAAAAAGAATATAGTTCAACAAACAAAGACAATATACTATAGATATACAAAACATAAGGCTGTGACCCTGCTGGGTAAAGAAAACAAGAGAGGTTACTATAACCCTAGTCCTAAGTGCAATTAGTAATGTTTAATAGTTTTAAGTATCTTTAGTCTTGGTAAGTAATAATTGAAAAAACACCCTTTTACTCTCTAGTTTAATAACAATATGCAATATTATATAGTAGTACCTGTAATTTTACAGCCCTGAAGTAGAGAAAATAAAGATTCTCGAAATGTCGGCATAAACTAAGATTTTTTCACCAACATTGACCAAAACTCCAAAAAGAATAATAACACCATATATATGTATATATATATATATATATATATATATATATATATATATATATATATATATATAAATAATTTTGAACGGACCTCATTTTCATCATCTCTTGAGTAGGACCGATGGACATTTGAAGAAATCTTTCGAAAATCGCGTCATGAGTACGACCTCAAAAGCCGATTTTCCTTAAGAGAAATCTGCTAAAAATTAATTTTATTAATCAAAAAGTGAATACCTTAATTTGGTGCGAATAGGCAACTCTGCATCACATAAAGGTCGTGCAAAGTACTTCCTCTGGTAATTGAGAAATAAAATGGCTGCATTACTACGGAAAAAAATTGTCCCTCACGCAGGGCTGTATAAACTAAGCAGATTTCCCAAGTCCTGGAATGCCACGCTCACTATCTCATCCTTCATAATTCCGTTATAATGAGCCTCTGTAAAAGCAATTGAAATTAATACTGAAAATGAGATGTTTAGTGACTCACTTATAGGCCCCAGTGAAAATCGGTTGAGTAGAAGAGGGGAAATGCTCATAGTAACTCAGCTTAGGACTTTGAAGTCCATCTCTGGGGACTTTGGCATTTGGAACACTTGTCTTATGAATTCATTTAACTTTGAATAATTCACTTCTTCCACTTGTCCCCTGCCTCAATACGCTTTAGTTGTAGAAAGTGATCTTTATTTTTTTCAGTGCAATTAACATCGCTAAAAATGAAATACTGATTTTTTTTTTCATTTTAAGGATCTACCAAATTATATATAGTTATTTACTGATGGCGTTGATATATTGATATTATACTATCTCACTCTCTCTCTCTCTCTCTCTCTCTCTCTATATATATATATATATATATATATATATATATATATATATATATATATATTTGGCACAGGGTTTATAATAAATCGAATCAAAAGCTTCTCACGGGCTAAACGGATGATTTAATCAAAAAATATCAAAGGAAAAAGTTGTAGGTCTCCATCTCTAGTTTTGCAATAGAGCATTAGTTTTAAACTTAGACGAGCCATAGACGTTTGACAAATGTTGCGGTCCCCAGATGACTTTAATTAATAATGGTTTTTTATTTTACACCCTTTGACAGTCCTTATAAAGATACTTAAGAACCAGCAAACGTCATTTCGAGATATTTGAAAGTAAGGGACCTACGTTGTTTTAAAATCTGGTATCCACAAAATGATTATAATTTTTCAAAGTGACGTGTGAATTGGAATGTTGGAAATGTAATGCTTCATTCTCATGTATCCCCACCCCGCCCTAGAGCTCATGTGAGGTAAAACGATGCCCTTAATATAACATGGTAAACTTAGAGTGGCGAATTCGAATCCTGGGCAAATAGGAATTTATTTGGCTTCGAATGTATTATTTTCATCATATATAACAGCTTATTGTTATTATGACATGAGTAGAAGTAGGGGTTTACTAAAGACAGAAAACTGAAAATGCAAATATCTCGGGTAATAATCAAGATAGTGAAAAAACGTACATAGCATTTATAGAAATATACATTTGCAATTGGTTCTATACAATTTCAAATTTGACTCTATTCAAATTTTCGAAATCAAGTCATTAACAAGTCGATCTTTTTTTTTTACATAAAACGACTAAATATTGATCATGGTAATGATTAAACAAAAATTGCGACACACTAGAGCGTTAACAAACAAACAAACATATATATATAAATATATATATATATATATATATATATATATATATATATATAGAGAGAGAGAGAGAGAGAGAGAGAGAGATCGATTTTCTTAACGATTAAAAAAAAATGCGACCGATTTTAACTATTAAGGAATATAATCTATAGTGTCACGCTTCATTTAAAGGACATTTTTTGAAAACCGCGTTACAAGTACAACGCCAATAGCTGATATCCCTTGGGGTAAATCTGCTAATATTATACACCGTGTGAGGCCTACTGCTTCGTTTCGGAGACTCTAAACAGGTGTAGCGTCAGATACGTTGGGAGGAGAGTGCGTGAGAGAAAGGGAGATGACGCAGCTAGTCCATTCGGACAAATCACCCTGTGAGAGGCGACCAGTAAAAAAGAGGCAGACAGTAAAGCCCTGTGTCTCCGTAGGCTCACACTCTCCCCTTGCTGTATCTTTATGTTGGGGGTTTTTTGTGGATCCGGACCATTTCCGCCCCTCCTCACCCCCACCCACGAGGACTAACTGCATTCCCCGCCTTCTCATAAATTAATGAGCCAAAGAGATAAGAGGGTTGGTCCCCAAAGAAGTTACATACAAAGCGGACTATGATAACGGAGAAGATTAAACTAGCCCCGGCATTTATGAAGATACTATGAGCGCCCTATGCTCTTGCTTTATAAGCTGGTTTCCTTTAAAGGAAACGAGAGCTTAGTGCTCGATATTTAAACGTTTTAAGTAAAAAAAAGTCTGTTGTGCAGAGGCTGCTTTAACTAAGCAGATTTCCCACGTGCGTCACGTATTTGCATTTCTCTCATAACTTGAAAGTTCAATGAGAGCACAATTTCATATTTAGACTACGTAGTCATTGTGCTTTGAACCGCTTTTAGGCTACCCATGCTTATGGTATAATTATATGGTACATAATGTTTTGAAAAACGATGCATGCACGGAAGACAATATAAAAATATTGTGAATACTATGTATAGTGAACCATCACGTAGTAAATGTCTTTATTATTAACATATCCCGAGCAACGCCGAGTCCGTTAGCTAGTAAGTACATATTTTCGTAACTCATATATTAAGCGAGTTATTCGTGCTCTCTCATTTTACCGATTGAGGTTGTACTCATGACGCGAGTTTTGAAAACTTTCCTCAAATATCCATCGATCATACCAAGAAGAGGAAAATGAGGTCCGTTCAAAATTATGTATATATATATATATATATATATATATGTGTGTGTGTGTGTGTGTGTGTGTGTGTGTGCGTGTGTATATATTTGTCAATTACCTCTCTAGCGGTCGCAATTATTGTTTAATCGTTACCAATTAGAAAATATTGAAAATTCTAAATATCTCCGTTACTATACGTCGGATCGAAAAATTGTATAAACCCAATCTTATTGCAAATTAAATGTACTATAAATATTGCTATAAACATTTAATCTCTAACTTCAATTTTAACTGAGATATTTGGATTTTTTTTAGTTTTCAGCCATTAGAAAAACCCCACTCCTCCTAATGTCATATTAACAATACGCGGTTATGTCATGAAACACGTCAGTCTAAGTTTAAATACCAAATATTATTTTTAAGAGACCTTTATTACGCGAGGTACTTGCAAATTCGTTGCTTGATGAAGTCATCGATCAATATTCTTGTTTCGAAGATGTTTACTTGATCTATACCGTACTCGATATTTAACTGTTTCAGTCAACACTAAAAATCACAATTGTTATTGGCTGAAGTGAAGAGTGGTATAGTGGGGGTTTAGAGGGGGAGGGGACTCCAAACTTCAATATACTATCGTTATTATGAGTTCGTTAGTAAAATATTATAGAACCAATCTTGATTAACTATTGATGATATACAATTATAGTGTTATTCATTTTTTCGTTTCAATTATTCAGCGAGTTATTCGTACTGTTTTTTTAGCAGATTTCCCTTAAGGGAAATCAGCTAATGAGGTTGTACTCATGACGGAATTTTTGAATTTTTTCTTCAAATGTCCATCGATCCTACCTAGTAGATGACGAAAATGAGGTCCGTTCAAAACTGTATATATATATATATATATATATATATATATATATATATATATATATATATATATATATATATATATATATATATATATTTGTCTGTTACCGCTTTAGCGGTCGTAATTTTTGTTTTATCGTTACCAAACTCGATATTTAGTCGTTTTATGGGAAAAGAAAGATCAAGTTCGTTAACGGCTGAAATCGGACAAGTGGGAAGGGGGGTTTAAAGGGGAGGATTTTCGAAAATTCGAAATATCTCCGTTACTATACGTCGGATCAAAAACTTGTACAGAATTAATCTTATTGCAAATTAAATTTACTATAAATATTGTCATATGCATTTATTCTCTATCTTGAATATTAACCGAGATATTTGCATTTGTAATCTGCGTGTGGTCACCAGTAGGCTATGTTCGGACTTTCCGCCGAGAGCTCTGGCGGCCGTTTCCATAACTATTCGTCCCTCGTGAATAGGTTTAGAGGTTAGGTTAACTGTTTTTTGGGGCTAGAAACTACTGGGTTATTACGCCCTAAATAATGTTTTACGTTTAGAGGTTTCTTACTACTACAGTTGTTATTAGGCAGATTTCTCTATTGTAAAACTTCACGTGGGAAATCTGCTTAGTTTACTCAGCCCCTGCGTGACGGACTTTTTCGTTAGTAAATTATTCAGCGAGTTATTCGTACTGTTTTGTTTTCACTCCGTGTGACACCCCTCCCCTCGACCCCTTCTACTTATGTATTTAGCAGATTTCCCTATTGAGGTCGTACTCATGACGCGATTTTCGAAACATTTCTTAAATGTCAAAATTGGTTGTATATATACACATATTTGTCTATTAACACTCCAGCGGTCGCTGTTATTGTTTTATCGTTACAAAGCTCGATATATAAGTGTCTCGTGCAAAACTAAAGATCAAGTTCGTTAACGATCAAAATCGGACAATGGGGTGGGCATGTTAAGAGGGAAGGATTTCCGAAAATTCGAAATATCTCTGTTACTGTACGTCGGATCGAATAATTCTATAGAGACATTCTTATTGCAAATTAAATGTGCTATAAACATTGTTAAATACAGGCTTAGAACTTTCTGTACACCCCTCGTATATTTATCTATTGTAAACCTTCGCGTGGGAAATCTGCTTAGTTTACGCAGCCCCTGCGTGACGGACTTTTTTACGCATATTGAATATGCTATGATTTGAAATGAAAATTATGTTATACCAGCTCGTGGGAATTCTGCATAGTTTACGCAGCCCCTGCGTGACGGACTTTTTTACGCATATTGAATATGCTATGATTTGAAATGAAAATTATGTTATACCAGCTCGTGGGAATTCTGCATAGTTTACGCAGCCCCTGCGTGACGGACTTTTTTACGCATATTGAATATGCTATGATTTGAAATGAAATTTATGTTATACCAGCTCGTGGGAATTCTGCATAGTTTACGCAGCCCCTGCGTGACGGACTTTTTTACGCATATTGAATATGCTATGATTTGAAATGAAAATTATGTTATACCAGCTCGTGGGAATTCTGCATAGTTTACGCAGCCCCTGCGTGACGGACTTTTTTACGCATATTGAATATGCTATGATTTGAAATGAAAATTATGTTATACCAGCTCGTGGGAATTCTGCATAGTTTACGCAGCCCCTGCGTGACGGACTTTTTTACGCATATTGAATATGCTATGATTTGAAATGAAAATTATGTTATACCAGCTCGTGGGAATTCTGCATAGTTTACGCAGCCCCTGCGTGACGGACTTTTTTACGCATATTGAATATGCTATGATTTGAAATGAAAATTATGTTATACTAGCACGTGGGAATTCTGCATAGTTTACGCAGCCCCTGCGTGACGGACTTTTATACGCATATTGAATATTCTATGATTTGAAATGAAAATTATGTTATACTAGCTCGTGGGAATTCTGCATAGTTTACGCAGCCCCTGCGTGACGGACGTTTTTAACTTTCAGTAAACCCCCATTTCTACTCATTGGATTTTTAGGAGGTTTTTAAAATTTAGAAATAAAGGTTGGATGTTACGACGGAACCAGCACTGTGCCATGCCAGCTCGTGGGAAATCTGCTAATTTTACGCACCCCCGCGTGACGAACTTTTAAATCAATGGCAGTGGTATCTGAATTTGTTCTACTTTGATCCGGACTACTGTGCGACCTTCGCAGCAAAGTGGTGCAACTCAATATGAGGACCTAACTGTCGAACAGAGACTAATGCTTCTTTAGTGACTAACACCTTTCAATCTGTATTAATGGACGTTACATCTGGCCCGTCTTCACACTCCATCTTCGGAGCCTAATTACTGGATGTATTTTGCGAAATGTGTCCCCCGGATCTACATCTGCCGCTACGGTTCAAACTGCATCCGACAAAGAGCACTCAAATGAACCATTGATTTTTCCCGATAAACGTCCTGTTGATTGATAGAAGTGGAATGCAGATGTGACCTTATGAATAACCATGAGTTCAGCCGGCAATGACTGGCGGAACCTTTTCATCTTGATCAACACTAAAAGGGTTAATAGCTTCATCGTCCCTTCTGACAGAAGGGCTCAAGGGATGGCCGATTGCGTTTTATCATAGCCCTTTGGTATAGACAAAAAATATATAAATGTATATTATAAAGCCTAACACAATTTGTAAAAGTTGAAAAAGACTGTTAACACTTAACTCCACCGAGAATATTAAGTTAAAAAATACAAACAGTAATGAGAAGTATTTCAGTCGATTTTAATAACCTCCCAATGGAAAATGTCTGAATTGTAAGTAAACAGCTCTGCCAACCTCTCACAGCTGAACAGATAGATAGAAAAACAATTACTAAAATATATGTGAATATGATATACTAATTTTATTTAAAACTATTTTCTATATCTAGTACTGTAAATTAATTAAGAATCAGAATAATTTTTATCTCAATCACTCAAATTTTAGTAGACCAAGAACTTAAGAAAGTAGGAGGGGGCGATCAACAGTATATATTTGCATGTATGAAACAAGTCTACGGGGAAAGTAATGGATTCTGAAATTAAAAATAAATAAACATCGTTCTTAGAATTAATTTATTTAAAACTAATTACGTAGTAGTTATTATTTGTAAAAGGAACACATGAAACTGTTCAGGTGGAAAAACGTTTTCCTTTTAAAAATTAATTAGTCTTAGTTGCAAAAAGTGGACGTTAATAAATAATTTAAAAATAATTACTACGACATTAATTTAAAATAAATTTCTTCTAAGATTTATTTATTTATTTGTTTGATGTCACGCGATTTGTAGCGATTTACACCCTTTATCACACAAACCAAATGGTAAAAATTACTCCAAATTATTGAATATAGTAAATATGAATTCATAGTTGCTGCTGGGCGATATCACTAGTGGAAAATAAAATAAGAACTAATGAAATAAAAGCTATTAAAACAGAGAAAATTGTTGAACGGGAAAAATCAAGAAAACGAAATAGAAACAGAACACGAATAATTAATAAAAGACAAAAAACGAGACAAAAGCGTAATGTTAAATTCGAAAACAAAAATATTTTATAAAAGTTAATAAAACTATAATTAGTAATAATTTTTAATAAATAAACAAGGATTTATTTAAAAGTTTGTAATATCTTACACAAGCATTCAGAATTTCACACACATGCACTCACCCAGACAGACGGAAGCACACTCAAGGTAGCACAAAATGTAACTTTGCATTACATTTAGTATTAGATTTTGTTGGAATTAAACCTTTATGACTATACTTCCCTGGAAATAAGAAGAGTTTGGGTATTACATAAGTTTGAATATAAATACTTGTTTTAAATATGTTAACAAAGCGTCTAGATATGTACTTTAGTCATGTAAAAGCTCGTCCAGATTGTAAGGTAGGTCTATGTTATGTCGTCTTCTGCAGTCAGTAAGTGTTTTATAGTTAGTAGTCTATTACATAGGGAGCAAGTTGGTGGTTCAGATTTTGCCATAAGTTACTAATGTGTGAGACGTGAATGGCCATGTCTCAATCGAGCAAGAACCACCTCTTCTCTTCTTGAGGTTCGACTACTTGATGGCCATTCCACCGTTGTATTTTTGATTTCCCTTAACTTACAATCTATTGATAACTATTCTTGTTCCCATTTTTGTACAATCTTGTTCTTGTAGTAAAGTAGTGTGTCAGTTAGTGTTATTTGAGTTATGTCGATGACACTTTTGGTTGTAGCAATTTTGGCTTGTGTATCAACCATTGTGCTCTCAGTTATACCCGTATGCCCAAGTAACCCAAAGAAAGTGGCTTTCTTATTTTTCAACTGTTCAGTTATAAAGAGTGTCCTTTACATTCGTTATGCTGGGATTATAGGTGTAAACCGCTAAGAGTTCTTGCAAACAACTCAAGGAGTCCGTAAATAATGGGACGTTATTGTGTGGTGCGTTGTTAATTTCTTTGAGTCCCAAATGTATTGCTTCTAGTTCAGCAGTGTAGTTACTTGAGCTGTTTGGGAGACGAAGCTTGTGAACAGTGTTTTCGAGAATGGCGGCTGAACCGCATTTGTTGTCATATTTAGAACCATCGGTGTAAATGAAGAAGTGTGTGTGCGGTTGTCAGTAATGAACTGTTGATGAGCCTTATTATAAAACGTTGATGCAAGAGGGTCCTTATCTTAAATTTTTTAATAGTTAAATTCACTTGGAAATTTCTTATTCTCCATGTAGGAATTTTACTAAAGTCAATTGGAAAGGTATTGTATTGGGTTAATTTATTCCTTTGTAATACACCATAGTGTATAATTTTTAGTCTGACGAAAAAAGTCCGTCACGCAGGAGCTGCGTAAACTAAGCAGATTTCCCTCGTGATGTTTAACAATAGATAAATCTACATACTGGTAACACAATAGCACCGTCAACATCAAGTGAATAAATACAAACGATAAGAAACCTCCTGACGGAAAGCATCTGAAATCTAAACAAACAGTTCTGCCAACTTCTTACCGGAAAGAAATACAATTACTGTAATATATCTGAATACAACTTATTAATGTAATTGAAATCTATTGACTATATCCAGTACTGTAATGTATAATGAATCAGAATAATTTTTATCTCAATCAATCAAATTTAAATTGTCCAAAAACTTAAGAAGGAGAGGGGCTGGTCACCAGAACATATTTGCATGAATCACGTATAATAAATGTCTCTTGAAAACAATATTTGGTATTTAAACTTTGAATGATGTTGTTTATTAAATAACAGAGTATCGTTTAAGTAACAAGAATCAGGGGGTTTACTGAAGGCTGAAAACTATAAAATCCAAATAACTCAGTTAATATTCATGATACAGAAATATGTAAAGAACAATATTTATAGATCCTTTAATTTGCAATAAGATTGGTTCTATGCAATTTTTCGATCCGACTTATTGTATTGGAGATATTTGGATTTTTAAAAATTCCCCCCTCTAAACCTCCCCCCCCCCTACTGTGCCGATTTCACCATTAACGAACTTGATCTTCCTTCTTACATAAAACGATTAAATATGAAGTTTGGTAACGATGAAACAAAATTGCGACCGCTAGAGCGTTAACAGACAAATATATATATATATATATATATATATATATATATATATATATATATATATATATATATATATATATATTTTTGAACGCACCTCATTTTCGTCATCTCCTGGGTAGGATCGATTGACATTTGAAGAAAGATTTTGAGAATCGCGTCACGAGTACGACCTCAATAGCTGATTTCCCTTAAGGGAAATCTGCTAAAAAGCCTCTTCAACTTCTCCTCGTTGATGTGATATCTGTTTATGTTTTCATTGCTAGACATTAAATGAAAGCAAGGTGATGAAGTATTGAGAAATTGTATTTTGAGTCCATGTTTTATAATGTTGATAGAATGCCTGTGTGATGATGGTATTTCTCCCGTTTCGGAATATAGGGCTGCAATTGGTATGGACTTAAATGCTCCAGTTGAAATTCGAAGGCTTTGGTGTTCTAAGGTTTCTAGAATTTTAAAAAAGTCCGTCACACAGCCCTGCGTAAACTAAGCAGATTTCCCATGTCAAGTTTTACAATAGAGAAATTTCACGAGAGCCGAACAGTTAAGGAAACGGCCGACCGGGCTTTTGGCGGGAAACTCACTCTCATCCGTTATCCGCCCAGATTTAATAAAAATGCAAATATCTCGGTTAATATTCAAGATAGAGAATAAATGTATAGAACAATATTTATAGTAAATTTAATTTGCAATAAGATTGGTTCTATACAATTTTTTGATTCGATGTATGGTAACGGAGATATTTCGAAAATCCCCCCTCCCACTGGTCCGAACTTGATCTGTCTTTTTGCATAAAACGTTTAAATATCGAGTTTGGTAACGATCAAACAAAATTATATATATATAATTTTGAACGTACCTCATTTTCGTCATCTCCTGGGTAGGATAAATGGACATTTGAAGAAAAATTTCGAAAATCGCGTCATGAGTACGACCTCAATAGCTGATTTCCCTTGAGGGAAATCTGCTAAAGGGGTCTTGCTCAAGACACATACTTGTGGAACGCCGATTTCTTGGCCAAATGGTTTAGAATAAGCAGTACCCTGTTTTACTTTGAATGTTCTAGCCAAAAGATGAGAATCTTTCCTTGAATATTCGATTCTATCAGTTTTGAGATAATAACACTTTTCCAGACCGTATCAGAGGCTTTTTCTGTGTCGAAAGAGACTGCAAGTACTGATTTCTTGTTTGAAAATGCTTCAAGGATGTCACTCTCTAATTTTACAATAAGATCCATGGTGGAGTGTTTAGGCCTGAATCCACATTCGTTTTTAGAGTAGTTTATTCCATTCAAGAAACCATACGAGCCGAGCCATTTGTTAAGCATTCTTTCGAAAAGCTTTGAAAGACAGCTGGTAAAGGCTATCGGTCTATAACCTGTTGGTTAGGATTTATCATTATTAGGCTTGAAGATTGGTATGATTAATTCTTTCCAATATTCAGGTATATCTCCACTATCATATATTCCGTTAAATATTTTCATGAGGATAGATAAACTTGAGATGGGAAGATTCTTCATCGTAGAGTAGCATATACCATCGTTTCCTGGGTATGAGGAGTTGCATAATTTTGCAATTCATAAATGGTGAAGGAATCGTTAAGAGGGTGTACTGCATTAGATATTACATTTAAGGGAATAGTTTCTTTATAATTCTTCTAAGAATGTTGTTTGAAATATACATTTTTTTGGATTCATTCAAAAATACTTTTGCCTTATTTCGTTTAAATACTTTTATTCCTTTCGCCGTAGACTTGTTTCAAACTTAATTTTGTTGGCTACAACTTTCATGTTGCAGCATTTTTCAATAAAATGTGCCATTTCTGAAACAAAGAGTTGTGCATTTGCAAGGCTAAAGGATGCATCGAATCGAAAATTTCACTGATATAAACTCGTTTTAGAATTTGATTTTCTACAAAAATGTATTCACCAAGTCTCAGGTTTTTATTCAGAGACACAATTTTGAACGGACCTCATTTTTCGTCATCTCCTAGATAGGATGGTACATTTTCATCTCTTAGGTGTGTGGTATTACCAGTAAGTAGATTTATCTATTGCAAAACTTCATGAGGGAAATCTGCTTAGTTTATACAGCTCCTGCATGATGGGCTTTTTTTTCTCAATTTAGAATATTTACCTAGATACATTTTTTAAGTTTTCATCCTTCAGTAATTCCCCACTTTTTAGACATCGCTCCTTAACAATAAGCCAATATACCATTAAATGCCTTATTCCAAACTAAATAACAAATATTCTTTTCAACAGGCCTTTATTGTGTGATACATTGTCATGATGTCATCAATTAAGATTCTTGATTAGAAAATGTTTGTATGATCTATGGTCATACTCAAATTTACCCATTTCAGAGTTGGTATTCTGGCAGGTGGAAGTGACTTCTAATGTAGGTAGGATGAAATAATTGATTACGCTTCCACTATAACAATATATTAAAATGGCAGAGCGCTTTCGATGCAGTGCATCATCGTCAGTGCCCGAAGGTTTTGGATGAGACTGGCCAGTAGCTCCAAGAGCCATCTGGTCAACTTCCAAGACCTTCGGGCTCTGACGATGATGCACTGCATCGAAAGCGCTCTGCCGTTTTAATAAATTGTTAAAGTAGAAGCGTAGCCAATTATTTCATCCTAACTACATTAAACAGTTCATAAATTCTTACTTTCAGCATTCATTTAACCCCAACTTCTACTCATTTGATTTTTACTTAGAAAAATAGAGAAAGTATTGCGAGATGTCACCCAGCACATGGGAAAATAGTTTAAGCAGTCGCTGTGTGACAACTTTTAGATGAACATTTGGTACAATTTTTCAAAACTGAGTCATGAGTGAAACCTGAATAGATGATTTCCCTGTAGGGAAAGTTGCTACATGAGAGCTGTTTATTTATGCTTTAAATAAAGTTGTGTTACACTGGATTATTTGTGATGTAATATGAGTAGGCATGAGAGTATACTGAAGCCACAAAAATAAAGAATGCAAATATCTTGGTGAATATTAGAGTAATAGACAAATTTGAAAATATCTCATTTCAGTCATCTCTTAGAATCCATGGACATGTAAAGGAATACAATTATGTATATTTAGCCTCCTGTAAATTCAGCTGACATTTTAATATGGATTCCCTTATTTGAGCATTATAAGTACAAATTTATGCATTTCCACTTAATATTTCAATGTTTTACAAAACTCTATTTATACCCAGATCCTCAATGATCACTGATGCTGAGACTGACTTACAGTGCATACTGAAAATCATTTATTTTTATATCCAAATGGGTAGTCTCTCAAAATGTAATATTTATAAGATTAAATATTTCAATGTCATTGTTTAAGAGAGGGTGTAAGAGATCCAGGTTTGAACCCTGGGAGCTTTCTAAATTTTCTTGTGCACTTCTAAAAGGAATTGAAGTTGAATATCTATCTATCCTTCTGGAACCTACTCAGCCTCTTAAGCAAACGAGAGGCTACTTCAATAAAACAGATAACTTATTTTTTCCCAAAGAGAAATGCTGGATACTTAGGTTGTGATGACATAAGCAATACAGTGAGAGTCCTCTAGCCAATATTTATCATGACCTCTGTTTATTTTTAATTATACCCTCAATTAAATAAATTTTATTCTTCTTATTCAGTACCCAATATAATTTATATATTCTTCAAAATTGATGGCAAGGGTCTCCATTAAAAAACATTTTTTCCGATTCAAAGTTTATTGAACCTGCCCTACATATTACTTGGCTTATTTGCCAATAAATTTTATTATTTTGTTAACCATTCTATTTAAGTCAATACATTATTATTATTTATTAACGTCCAATTTTTGCTACTATGGCTAATTGGAACTGATCATCTACAAGTTACCACCCATTTCAAGCCAGGGTGGGACTAAGTAAGGATAAGGTAATTAATTTTTCTTTTATCTTTTAAATAATTTATGCTGTAAAGTAAATGAAATTATTGTAAACATGTGACTATTATATTTTTGAATTGTAGCTTTGTAGATGTAGGTATATGAAGTAGAGAGGCATCAGCTAAGGAGCTGGAAAGCAAAGAAAAAAGTAAATATATATTCATATGACCTTATATTCAAATGGATTCTTCCTATGTTGGGTAGGCCTGGTATTTAAAATGTTATATAAGTGCTAAATGTTTCTCATCTAATTGTAAATTACTCTTTAGTTTGTAAACATCTGAGTTGCCCACTGATTCTGGATGAACCATTGCAAAAAACACTCGTGGAGTTTGCTGAACAATCGACAGAACACAGACAATTTTTAGAAAGTTTGTTGGAAAGAATCATAATTGAGGAAATAAAAAAAAATTAAATTTGAAAACATCAAATATAATGTAAACAATAAAATATAAATTATTTAGTTTAATACACTATAATAAATAATATGCTATGAATTAAATACAAGTAATATATTTATTTTATAAAGCTATAAAATTTGATAGCTACATGAGATGATTACATGACATGAGGTTACAGAGACACGAAGGAGTCCACAGTGTTTTAGCAACATTTGAGATGGAGTATACAAATAAGACAGCAGTTTTCATGCACATGATGGCTGAGTGTGCTCCAAAATCAGAAATTGCATTATAACAGATGCTGATTGTAACAGAAGTATTTGTTGGGCTGAGAATATGAGTAGTAGTCACCAGTGCTTATAGATTAGTAGACTGACTAACATCTGACAAATGATATATTTTGTCTCATTTTCGGCATATTCATAGCCCTTGTATATTGAAACTTACTCTGCTATTCTCATTTCATCATTGTTGGCATATTTCATAGCCATTGCACATTGCAACTTATCCTGATGTTCTCCACAAGATATCATAACGATGATCCTCCTTGCTTTAGAAGGTCATGGGGAGTTGCTCTGCATTGTTTAACAGTCAGAGGGGTATCTTTGATGGCTGGAATTGAAAGGATGTCTTTAATAAATTAGGCGGTTCATGTTACAGGTATCAGGTTATTGCATCTACCCCATATATTTACGGGAGAAACATCAATATGTCTACTTCTAATGACTTAGGTAGCTCTTCCAATATAATCCTTGTATTTGATCTAAATAAAATTGTAAATTGTCTCATTCTCTAGGAATTTGTCGCAGGCTGAAGTGCCACGCTGGAAGGAAGATATATGAAGAACTTTTTGTTAAGAAACTTCAGATAGCTAGCCTCCCAGCCCCCTCCCCCATTATTATACTTGGGGTAAACTGTCAATCAAGATGTTTCTTTCACTCAATGTGGTATGTTACGTATACCCGAAAAAAAAGTTGTAAAGCTAAAAAAAAAGTACATTTCAACCATGTGACAACCACTATTTTCAAAATACAAACAAAACAATATTGTATGCAATCAGGTATTAAGTTCATTACTATGAAACAATTATAAGCAGGGTATTAAAATAATCAATTCAAGTGAAATGGGTTTACTTGCCAAGTGTAAAAGGAAGTTCAAAAACACATAGTCAATCAACAGAAAATAAACCACCTGTTGCCTCCCTGTATTAGGTGTTTATAGTTTTCAGTGACTCAATGGGACACCAGCTACAAGCTAAGACACCCACATGCATCAATTTTAAAATCATAACAAATAAATAAGTATATAATTAAAACCAGAATCTCAACAATAGTTACAATTTAAAACAAACTAAAACCCTTGTCTAAACAATTATCAATATGAAAATAATATAAAAATAAATGCTTAAAATTAAAAAAACATGTCCAAATATGTAAGTCCTAGATGTGAGGCACTTCCTCTGTCATCTGTAATAAAGAAAATCAGCATATTTATGTTTGTGGCAAAGGACAGCAGCTCTGAGTGCAATATTTGCCTAATAATTACAGAGGCAAAAATTTGAGCATATTCGTTTGTTGGGATGCTTGAAAAAATATGATCAAAGTCAAGCTAAGGCATGGCACCAGCTGTCAATGTTAAATACTTTGCTTTTTAAATCAACTCAAGCAAATTTCTGATAGCATGAGTGGATATTTCTGAATACACTATTCAACTATTTTGTCATTCCCCATATATGCAATCACTACTCAAACATCAGTCCGAATAGACATGTCTTTTTCAGAAATTTCCCTTAATCAGCTATTATGAAAAATGTCTTCAAATCCATCAATTCTACCTAGGAGATGGTGATCATAGAAAACTAAAGGACAAATTCATTACTTGATAAAATCGGGTCAGAAGTGGTTAAGGATTAATAGAGTAACATATAATCTCGTTATTACGTCTTTGTTATTATGCATAAGGGGGTTCAGGCAATGTCAGCTAAGACGTTGGTCTTCATTCACTTGGTACACCTAGAATTGTGTTCGATGCCCATCTGAGCAACAGGAATTTATTAAGTGATAAACTCACTAAATCAAAAGTACATCTAGAGACTGTGTTAAATAATCAGATTTCCGCCATACTGATAAGATACAATGTCATCTCACCATCTCTATTTTTAAGTCAAAATTCTTTAAGTAGAAGTGGGGTTTAGTGAAGGCCGAAAACAAGAAAGTGCTAATAATTCGCTTAATATTTGAGTTAAGAGAAAATGCGTAGAACAATTGTAGAGCATCAATAGTTTAACATGGTAAGTCCAATAAAAATTTTCTTTCCAACTCATAAAACAAAGATATTTTGAATTTTCAAATTCCCCACTCTTTAATCTCCCACCCCCTATTCGGGTCAGATTTCAGCCAATAACCAACATGATCTTAAGTGTTGAATGAAAGAGTTAAATATCGGATGTGGTATAGATCAAATAAATATTTTTGAATCAATATCACAAATTAAATTATATCACTATGGTGCCACTATGTATTTGAATGTATCACACAAAAGTTAAATGATAACAATATTTGGTATTTAAGCTTCGAATAAAGTGGTTCATAATCTAACAGCTTTTTATGAATATAAAATTAGTAAGTGGGGGTTAACTGAAGGCTGAAAACTAAAAAATGCAAAAATCTCGGTTAAGACAGAGGAAAAATCTATGTAACAGCATTTCTAAGAATTTAAATGTGCAATTTTTCAACCCAACATATAATAACAGAGATATTTCAGACATTCAAAATTTGTTATTTCCTAGGTAAGATTGATGTACATTTTTGGAAAAATTTTGAAAATCGAGTCTTGAGTACAACCTGGATTTTCTTTAAGGAAAATCTGCTAAAATAAGCATTTAACTTTGCCAGCTGACACTGTGCTTATCAGTTATGACACTGCCAATCTTCGAATAAAATACAAGAATAGAGCACATTGCTTTCAATGAGACTGATGCCCAGCTTTCATCATAATTATCATTTACCTGATAATGGTTCCAGGGAATAAACCATGTCTATTTTATTATTATTTATTTTTGCTGCCGTTAAGATATGGGTTATTTTGGTGGTATCTAAATGCATATGTGACAAATATTTTAAGGTGCAGTTTGTTTTTATCTTTCGTTTTTTTTTTTTTTTTTTTTTTTTTTTTTTTTAGAATGTAACTAGCATCCTACCAATATTTAGTGAGACTAACACGCCTGATTTCTACCTTTTTTTTATTTATTTATTTTCTAGTTGCTTTACCTTAACTAACAAACTAAATTTAACAAGTCTAAAGACTAGGGTTAAAACTATTACTAAGGTCTGCTATCAAGTTTTTAATTTAATTTTTTTATATATTTGAACCAGAAGGATCACCTTTTTGGCAAGAATTCAGAAACTCCTTTAAAGGATTATTCTGATGGTCCCTGGGCTGGATATACCCAAAATAATTAAATCACAAAAATGCAGGAGAAGTAAAGGTAAAATGTGGCTAAATATCCATTCAATGAACAGATGTCATCACCGATACAAATATAGATTTTAATTATATAATTAAATTTGTTATTTTAATTTTAAAACTGATGCATTCAGGATAATAAATGCTTTTGTGTGTGTGTGTGTTTCATCCTGAAAATACTAAACCATTGAATTACCAAAAAACCAGTAAAACAATCAGTTAATAAAGGAAGACAATTAATAAAGGAAGAGAAGACATCATCTTGACTGGACTCACTTTCCTTTGGATCTGGACTTCCTCACTGCATTGGATCCTCTAATACTGTCTAATGACTTAAGTAAAAGCAAAAATAATTGAAAATAACTATACAGTGAGTACAAAATTGAGGGACAAACTGAAGATTACTAATTACACTACACCATTCTGGTGCTAGAAAATAAGACATAAGAAATGATAAAGTATAAAGTAGGTAGTTACATAAACTATGCTATTACTTATTCAATTGTTGTTAAACTCGAGTTGTCACGGGTTTTAATGTCATGAATGGCATTAGCTATTAGTTTGAGAATATATGAAACATCACACTCTTTCATTTGATGAAATTCAGCTACCAAATATTGCAAGTATAAATCATATTTTTCCTTCTTGGTGTCAGATACAATTCCAAATTTAGCATCACTTTCTTTTTTTTTCTTCTCGATCAATTTCATTTTCCTTGCATAACAAGATCTGTTTTCAATGGACCCTAAAGCTCTCAGTTGTTTGCTTTCTGTTTTTCTCCTTTTGACTGGACTGTTGGTACTTGTAGAAGCTCCATCTTCCTTGAATCCCGACGATGTTTCAATTGTTTCTTGGGAATCAACTGTATCCTCACTTACTCTTTTTTTGTTTACAACTGAAATTTTCTTGTTGTTGTTATGCTCGGGTTGTGATTGAGAAAGTTCAGAAGACTCAAGACTGTACTGAGAGCCGCATATAGACATTTTTTCGTCTTGCTCGTGATTTGGCACTCCCTGAAATTAATAACCAATGTTTTAATTCACAGGATGTTAAGAATACATATTTAAAACTTAATTAACAATGGAGCAAATGGTGTATCTTTATAATAAGCCTGTTTCGATTGTTTCTTGGGAATCAAATTTAACCTTACTTACTGTTTTTGTGTTTACAACTGAAATTTTGTTCTTGTTTTGCTCTGGGAGTGATTGAGAAAGTTCAGAAGACTCGAGACTGTACTGAGAGCCGCATATAGACATTTTTTCGTCTTGCTCGTGATTTGGCAATCCCTGAAATTAATAACCAATTTTTTAATTAACAGGATGTTAAGGATACATATTTAATAAAACATAAGTGACACATGAACAAATGGTGTATCTTTATAATAAGCCTTATCACATAATAAGGATAGAACATTTTTAATATTAAATATTATTAAAAGCTCATTGAATTACTAGGAGTTAATAATATTATACACAAGCACACGCGTGCAGACAAACATGCACGCAAACGCACACACACAAGAGACTGTTATTCTCAATATTGAAGAACATGAGGCTAAAAATTGATTCATTAAATACCATATATGTTATATTAATGAGAACTAGTGCCCATGGTAGTACCCATGGTTGATGGGTTCAAATAAAAGAACTTTAATGATGGGAATGGAGATTGGCCTCTTTCCAGGAAGTCAAGGTGAAATTAATATTCAGGTTAAGTTGATGGCTCTATCCAAATGATTATGGCTTCAGAGGCAATAGTTCCAATCTGTACAGTGGTGATCAAAAGTATTCGCACAAGTGAAATCTTAGTCATAAGTAATAACCAGAAGGAATGAAAGGGAAAATCAATATGAGCACTAAATTGATACTTATACAAGTAATAATAATAAAAACGTTCACAAAATTAAACTTCCCTTAAAAAATGTTCCTAATCAAAAGTATTTGCATATTGTATTGTACTGTCCTAGATTTATTTTTTCAGTATTTCAAAAGGAGTCCATTGCAACTACTACAATTTAAGGCCTCCTGGGAATTGAATATACAGTGGCACCTCCATTATCCAACTCCCCGGAATAACAGCCCATGTCGCCCACAGCGAACCAGCGTTATCTGTTGTTTGCTTGGTTTTCTGTCACAACAATGTCTGCTGTTTCTTTGTTTTGCAACTGACAAGATGAGTGCAAGGCCTTCCCCCCACCGATTTGAATGAAACTTTTTTAATGTGTAGTACCTAACGAAAAACAAATTCTGTTAAAGCGAGAGAATGCTGACCTTGGGAAGAAGTCAAGAAAACTACTGTACAAAAATCGCGGAAGACAGTTTGTCCAAGCCTAATCCAGACATTCCTGAGTCAGATGTGACTCAATTAGTCTGTGATCAGCAAATACATTAAAAGTGATATCCAGTCTTCTGACATTGAGGAAGGGCTAGCTGATGTGGATATAACCAGCGTTACAAAAAAAGATCTTGCAAAATGAGCAGATCATTGACCTCCTCGTGCAACGAGCTTCTGCAGAAGAAGAGGGGAGTCAAATGAAGAAGAAACATAGGAAGACTAGAAGACTAGCCCCTCTGCAGCAAAGAATGCCTTCGAGACTGCCTTAGAATATTTGGAACAAAAATAAATAGCAACAGCCATGGATGTTATGTGGGCAAAGAAGTGGCGTGGCACAGCAGCCAAGATAAAGCTTAAGAAATTGAAACAAAAAAAAAATCTGATTTTTTAAGTAGTTTTAGCATGATATAAACATGTTTTTATTCTTTACTTACTGTACAACTTAAAAAAAAAAACATATTCTTCATTTGGCTTTTGTACAATACAGTATGCTATAAAGTTCTTAAGTAATATTGACGTATTGCATGGTTTATATACATATAAATGGATTAATTCATTTTCCTCTGATTATCCAACAACACACTGGTCGCCTAAGTGATGAATAATCGGTGTGCTATGCAGCTCCATCCAGGGCCCAAAAGATGTCGAAGCGACCAAAAACCTTCTATGCCAAGCCCAAAGAAGAGCTCTCCTAATGGTTACAAGGGCGTATCGGACAGTATCGAGCGATGCATTGCAGGTGATGGCTGGCCAGCTTCCGATAGACCTGGAGGTAGCAAAGTGGGTCACTATGTACCAAGCAGTCAGGGGGTTGCCTTACAAAATAGGAGTCTATCTTCACAATAGGACAACAGGACCTTAGAGAAACACTCCACCATATTGAAGAAACCATCTGGCACAGTTGGCAGAGTCACTGGACCAACTCCAGCAAAGGTAGGATGACCTACAAATTTTTCCCAGATGTCAGAACCAGAACAAAGCTGGCATGGTACGTCCCAGATTACTTCACCAGCCAACTTATCAGTGGTCACAGGCACTTCAATAACAAGCTCCAATTCTTCAAACGAAAGGAATCCCCATTGTGCTCCTGTGGCGAGTTGGATACTGCTGACCATGTGGTCCTCCATTGTCCGCATTTCAACGCCAAGCGTATTCGACTAATGAGTGCTTTCTCATATGTGAACTGGCCTCCTGAGAGCTACCATATGTTTGTAAACGACACTGATAGATTTTCAGCCTTCAGGACCTTTGCCCAAGAGGTGTTGAAAGCCAAGTAAAAACGAATTTATTTGTAAATTATATGTATATATTAATTGTTTTATGAGAGTTTAGGTTAGCATTTAGGCTTTAGGTATGTAGGCTAGTTAGTTAGGCTCTTGCTGCCACTTCTTTGAACAGAGGCAAAGGAGTCGCAGCTGCGGGTTCCCCTAGGACTTTTCGGACTTAAACTAAATCTCCCAAATGTTACACATTTATACTTAGCCATGCTCGGTGAGTTATCTGGCCCAATTTATCTATTTATGATTTTACATCTCTTATGAAATGGAGACCGTTGGCATGGGGAAACCCAAAGGTACAGCGGGGGCAGAGGTGGAGGGGGGGGGGAGAACATTTTTATTATTATTACAGATATAAGTATTAAATTAGTGATCAGATTAAACTTGACTTTTATCTTTCGTTCCTATTGCCTATTACTTACGACTAATTCTTCATTTCTACAAATACTTTTGATCACCAATGTATAACAACTATTCAAGTGAGCAACTTTTATCAAGTTTTTAGTAGAATAACATACAACTTTTAGCAACTTAAGTTCTTTTCTCCCACTTGCTAAAGTAGAGTAACTCTATTACTACATTTTCTCTGAAAAATATAACTGATTTTAACGTTTATAGACAGTTTACATACAAAAAAATATAAAACATAAAAAAAAATGTTTGGAAAATTTTGGGATTTATAAAAAAATAGGAGTTTTATACTCCCAAATGTTCTCAATGCTAAAAAATACATGTATGGAAATATGTATAGACAGGCTGGCTAAATTATTTCTATCTACTTTATGAAATACACCATTCAAATATTTAAGTATGATTTATATTTACCATTCTTAAGCTGGTGTCCTCTATCTAAGTTAAGTGTCTGAATGTTACAAATTGCACTCCACTTACTCTTTCTTCCTTTGTGGCCATGACCCCTATACAACCTGGTGTCACAGGCTGTTGGAGAGGTTGAGAAGTCCCAAAACTGCCCTCAGAGCTACATACTGACATTTTCTCATATAGATCATGACTCACCACCATGTCCTGAAAAAAATACTGTTCAAGTTTAATTTCTTTTTAAAACTGCTATATTTCTCAGGTTGAGGAAGGAGAAGATCAATATACTCCACCAAAAATATATTTAATTTGAGAGCATATATGTATTATAAACAGGGTATTCCAAGTTCCCGTGCCACAACCCTTAAAAACTGCAATTGTATTAGTAAAAGGGTGAGACTTGGTTTGCCATAAATGTGACTCCTGAAGATTAACCTTCTCCAGAACTTCTCCAGCAACCATAACTTTGGAATTTCCAATGGAACGCCATACTTTTTATGATGGATTCTTGTAGTAATTCAAATTCTAAAACAAGTTTATATTGATTAATTTTTACGCAAAAGGATTAGATTGACGCATCCTTTAGCAAAAGGAACAAATCTTTATTTCCGAAACGGCATGTTTTATTGAAAAATAATGCGATAAAAGTTGTAGACAACAAATTTATCTTTGAAACAAATCGATGGGAAGAGAAATGAATTCTGAAATTAAAAAAAAAAAAAATTTAAGCTAAAATTCAATGGCCAAAAAGCATTTTGGTAAAATTATGTTAAAATTGATAACACATCACAATTCATACAGATTGGTTTATTTATAAATTTTACTGGTGCAACTAATAAGGTGTCACGAATAAATAAAAAATGTAAAACAACACCAAGAAAAAGATTTACCCAAACAATGGACATTCCGTTAGTGATTGGTTATAAAATGAAGACAATAATTTTAGAAGTGCAATCATTTATCATTGACATGAAGATATTAAACCAATGATTTATGTTAAAATTCCATGAACAGAGCTCAATTTCTTACAAATCATAATATATGCAGCTTATTTGCTAAATAGCCACAATATTCATTTTAGTGAGTGAAGAACACAAAATAACCAAACAATGGAAACACTGTGGTCTGTGGTTCACTGGTGTCTTAAAGGCTTTATAGACAAAGACCAAATTTTTCTTCAATCTTAAGGAATATTAAAGCATTGAGTTGTATACTTACAGGAACTATATCATTTCCAATTTTCGAATCAGGTAGAAACTGGCTTTGAAAACTATGATTCATAATCCTGTCTTACAAGACCCACAAATCAAGACTGCAAAGTGGCGCGAACAGGGAAATAGGTTAGCAAGATAATAAAGTTATTTGGCGGGAACATTCTATAATTTAAAACCACAAGCCCGTTTTCTTCCTGAATTGTTTAGCCCGAACCGCTCGGTGGATTTTCGAGATTGAGGCACCGTTTTGTTCGTCACGGGCGCTTTTTGATTTGAAAAATTGTCGGATTCGAGGTAGCTCCCACTCCCGGCGAGATAAGCACTTCCGAAATTTTTTATTCCGAGCCTCCCCGCGACGCGTTAAATTCGCTATCTCTGGCCGTTCCGAGTATAGCTTTACCGATCGGGGGAAAAACTCTCGGATACATACCCTTTCGTTCGACGCCTTAAACGGGAATAACCGCCATCTGCCGTCCCGACAAATGACGATCGAACTCGAAAGTATACTTTTTCTTGCGACCCCCGAAACTTCCGTTCTATCGCCTCATTTTTTATTTCCGAAGTGTCATTTTTCAGCTCGAGCGTACGCTCTGGGTAGCCACCAAGGAGATTTCCCCTACCGCACTCCGCCGCCCTGTATGGACCCTCCAAAATCGACTCTCCTAAAACTCCTCTCTTTCCGCCGCCCTCCCTCCTCTCCCGTTGGGCCTAAGCCCACGCTGATTTCGCCCCCTTCTCCGGCAATCGCTCCCCTACGGACGCCTAAGCGCCTCTTTTTCTCTCCTTTCCCCTATCCTATAACCCACGGGGTATCCCAGCTACCCTCAAAGTTCACAATAAAATTTCCCATCACAACCTCACCTCCTCTCCTTAAAATATATTTCTAATATAGAGCAAGGAGTCTCTCAGTTCAGAAAAGGTGCTTCGAAGCATCTCCTCCCTTTCTTTCTTAGTATTAGTTTCTTAGATGTAAGTTTTCATATAAATAAAGCTGAGATTAGGAAAAAAAAAAAAAGGTTGGGGTGTAATGGAATAATGTGGGTGGGTTACCCGGTAGCTGGTGATACCGGGCGGGTTGTGAGGTACAGGAAGAAAACGAAAGAAGGAAGGAAAGGGATAGATGGAGAGGAGATAAGAAGAAAAGAAGAAAGATGGCTGCTACAGCCAGTAAATAAACCTAAGGTAGCCGGTATAGATTGTAAAGGGGGTAAGGGGTTCCCAAAACTAATCTAACCTAATACTAAACTATATACAAACTAGGCTAAAACTGAACTAAACTAAACCTATTCTAATGCGCAGGGCGCTACTGCGAGTGGTTGTGAGATGACGTGGTTTATAAATTATATGGACGTCTCTATTAAGGCCATCCTTCGACGTTGGCAAGTGCAATGATATCGACAAAGGGCTCGTCTATGCCCGCCCTTTGCCAATTCACCGGTTGCTGTGGTGTATGTAGTGAGTTGTTAAGTGGGTTGTCCATTTGTTGTAGTGAGTCAAAGAATATATATGTCGTTTTGCAATTGTGTTGTGAATGGGTTCGAGCGACAGGGCTTCGTGTATGTTGGTGTTAGTTTAGTGTCGGAGAGTGGTATGAGTTACTATGCGTCGGGCAACAGTGTTTTGATAAGCCTGTAGTCTGTTGAGGGAGGTCTTTGTGAGGCATCTCAGTAGTGGGGAACCGTATAGTAGGGTGGGTTGAATAACGCCGCAGAGAATCATGAGTTTTAGCCTGAGGCTGAGGGTAGGGGACAATAGGAGGTGGTTCAGCGAGTAAAATTTGGCCCTCCCGGAGTCAACTTTACGCATTGTGTGCGTAGAGAAAGTGAGATGGCGATCCAGATGTATTCCCAGGCAGCTGAAGGATCTTGAGAGCGGGATACTTGTGTCATTTAATGTGAACTTGGAAGACATTGCATTCCTTTGATAAAAATCAAACAGCAGGGCGTCGGTTTTAGAAGGGTTGACCTTGATGTTCAAGTCCAGTAGCCTGGCAGCTATGTCTTGGGACACTTCCTCGGCGTGTGCTAGAGCTCTTTTGTGGCTCATCGATGAGCTCATGATAGCAAAGTCGTCCACGTAGACTAGTACCTCAGTGCCTGGATACCATCGACCGACGATTTCAGCGGAGTAGGCTGTGAAAAGGGAGGGGGTAGTATGGAGCCCTGCGAGACTCCGACTGGAAGGGATCTGGGTGTTGAGGGGGATTCACCGACCCTCACTTGGAAGGTACGGTGACTTAGGAAAGAGGAGATGAGGGAGAGGAGTTTTTCTGGGCAGCCTTTATCGCTGAGGATGTTTAGTAATTTCGAGTGGTTGATAGAGTCGAAGGCCTGGGTACAATCTATCAAAATCATAGCCGTAGCTATGTTTCGTCTAAGGTTATGCGTCGCGAAGGATTGCATTCGCGCGAGGGGATGAAGGCCTAGGCCTGAATCCTGACTGCTCGTTGGGGATTAGGTTGGCCTCCTCACAGAAATCCACAAAGTATCTGAGAATGATTTTCTCCAGCACCTTGGAGATGTGGGGGAGGAGGCTTATGGTCGGGGGAGGATTCGGTTTGAGGAGAGGAACCACAATGGCGTGTTTCCATTGTGGGGGAAGTGACGTAGACAGAGACAAGTGTTGAGGAGGTGGTTAAGATAGGAAAGTGACCGTCGTGGGAGCTGACGCAGTAGCACATACTGAACTCCGTCCAGCCCAGGGGATTTACCTCCTTTCTTGCGACTAAGGATAGCGTTTAGCTGCTTTGGAGAGGAGAACATGAAATTTCTTTCAGGTTCCTTCCTTGGCGCCTCCTCGCTGTCACGGGCCCTTGACCGAGAAACAGTAGTCATATGTGTCGCCAGCTTCTCGGCCTGAGCTGTGGGACTCATCACATCCTTGTCAGACTGGAGAAGTATGGATCGCCTTTTGGTGACCTTGGACTTGAACTGCTTCCACAGTTTGCGGTGATCCCCGTGTGTCAGCCTGAGGGTTTCTTGCCACTGCGCCGTCTTCCATTGGATCAAAGGGTTCGGATTTGGGTTGTGAGCGAGTTCAGGACAGGCCGTAGGCTAGGGTTCTTGGTACGGTACCACCTGTTTTTGATGTTGTTGCGTTGTGTGATAAGCTGAAGGATATGATCTGGGTGGGTTTTTAATCCAGGCGGCTGTTTGTAGAATTTGGGGATGGCAGCATCGACAGCGCTAATGATAATTCTGGTGAATTCCTCAACTTTTTCATCAAGGGTTTGGATAGATATTGGGGGTTAAGGGTACTGATAGTTGTGAACGCTGGTGTTTTGTCTTACATAACGGACTTGTAGTATTTCTAGTCTGCTTTGTGAAACGAGTAAGCAGTGGACGTGGACTTACGAGGGACACCTCTCAGCTCGTAAAGAACTGGTTGGTGGTCACTAGAGACAAAATTCAAAGCGAGACATTCTGTCACTATGTGAGGGGTGCGGGTAAAAAGGAGGTCTATAGTAGACATAAAGTGGAGAGTTCTGTAAGTGTGGGCATTAGGGTGCACTACGGAGAACCTTGAGTTCCAGATCGCAATGCCGGGCTTGGTGGCGTGAACGTTGTTCCAGGACGGATGTCTGGCGTTCAGGTCACCTACAATAATGTGTCTTCTGTCATTCTGGGCGAAATCTAACAGGGCTTGGAAGAGTTCAGGTTCAGCCTTAGGCCGTCGGTAAAGGCAGGTAAGGGTGTCGGTTGATCGTCTAGGAGGACTTTTAACGTGATGAGGTGTTGTTTTTTTAAGCAGGGAGGGTATTTATTATTTATTGAGGCCTATGATGATATTTTTTTTTATTTATTTAAATGAGTTTCGCAACACCGGCGATTTACTCATAATTAAATCGTGCACAAAAAAAAGAATAGCAGAAAAAAATATAGAATAATAAATATTTATTTGCTACTCTAAAATACTAAAATTAACCTAACTTATCCTAATAGGGCGATACTAGAGGAGAAAGGGGGGGGGGGCTAGCCCTGTTTGTATATGATTGGCTGATCCTGGGACACTATGAGGATGGGTGTCAGCAGCGGGTGAGATCGAATAGGGGGCTCATCGAGACCAACCTGTCGCCATCTCACAGGCTGCTGAGGAGGGGGTATGGAGCGGTAGAGGGGGCTATCTATATAATTGAGGGAGTCAAAAAATTTAACATGTATGCGGGAAAATAGTGTGGGAGATGGGTTCAAGGAAGAGAATATCGTGAGTTGTCCGGTTGGGAGCGCGTTGGAAGGAGGTATTATGCCGGACAATTTTACTCTAATGTATGTCCTTAGAGTTTAAGTATGTCATCTAAATACCCTTGCAGCAGCGAGGGGGTTTCACTTCAGACACTGTTATTTATTATCCAAATTTATTTTAATCTGATTGAATGTCGAAATTGTTTTCTTTTCTTTGTTTATATTTATGTATTTGCATTATAATTTTTGAGGGTTTTGACTTATATCAATTATTGGTCTAGAACTGTTAGTTTTGTAAAGCCGTGTAGTACGCATTCTTCCAGTCAATCATAGAACTAAAACGTCTTCTTTTCATTATCTCACTTTTCCTTTTCTTATCATTACTCTCAATGTTTTTTATTTGCAAAACCTTTTAATTCCTTATTTTGACTTACATTATAGTCTTTTCCTACTTCCCCTATTTACAAACGTAAGTAAACGGTTTATTTAATGTATATTTTTCAAGGTACTGTACATCAATTTCAGTACATTCTTTTCTTTCTTATTATAAAGGTTTTCGTGAATATCGGTCATTCATTTTTCGACAGGAAATAGTTAACTTTTTTTTTCCTTTTCTTCTTGAATGATACAATTTACAAAATAAGTTAATGCCCAACCAAATGGGGATCTTTTTTTTGTTTTTGGCGTATAAACTTTACAGATGTAACGATAAGAATAACGAACCTGGAAAATGCATGTATAATTAAAAATTAGAAATCGCGAAGGCGAAGATCGAGTCGATTTACGGCGATCCCGAAGGCATCGCTTTTTAAGGGGGTCAAGGGGACGTAACCTTCTGCTGGAGTGAGCTAGTTTCACTTTATAACCACTGTACTGTTTCCAACGAGGTTCTATTAATCAATGATATTTTGTTTCCTATTTGTTTTTCTCCAAATACATACCTAAGTTGTTAATTTTCTAATGTAGACAAACTGCAGTAATGTACCCATTTAGCTAAATAATTATCAATAAACAAGATATGTTCATAAATTTATGACGCAACGAAAAGTAAATGTTGCTTCTAATTGAACACAATTAAATGACTTTAATATCTGTGTTTTAGGTTAGCCAGATAGGTCTTTAGACTGCATTAATGTTTTTACAAAAGAAAATTGGAAGGGCGGTTATAAAACAAAAATCAGGTCCCTTGCCAAATGTTACTTCAGGCTGGGTTATTAAATAATGTTAACTATAATTCAAATAAAGGGTTAGAACCGCCAACATAAATGATACTGTTGTCATACCGGTCGGTGAAGACCGTCGTTACTCGTGATCGAGTACGTCTGGCAACCGCTTTCGATGCGATGTCACAATATTCAAGCCCGTCAAACGTTGCACTGAGTTAGTTGTCCGTTAGTGAGTAGGTTTTATGCGTATGTTCCCCGTATTAAGTTGTTTACGTAAACATGCCTTCCTATACAGCACCTTCTCTTCCCCTTTCTCTATCCCCCACTCTCAAATCCCTAAAATCCTTCCAAAATCAGCGCATAGTTTGGAACAGTAGCCTCAGGAGGTGGAAACTCCCCTAACTTTACCAAACAATTAGGTCTCTCCAAAGCCTCAGAGTTCTTAAACATAGGCCATGTTAAATTCTCCGCCAGCCTAAGACACCTCCAAACCCCGCTGTTTAACAGCATCACCCCCGCCTAGACGACATGTCTGGACCAAAATCTACCTTGCGTCTTTAAGACATTGTCAACGGACCTTAGTCCCTTCATGACTCTTCCACAACATTATATTACCAAGTATTAGCTATGACTTATAAGGACAGCTTTAAATTAGTCATAAACGATCGGATTAAAGTAGCAAAAGGTACTAAATAATTTCCTAGTTTTAAGGAGTACTACATAATTTTAGTTTAGTCTTAATTCCTTCCCTTCGACTGTCACTCTCACTTACTTCCCCTATTATATGATGCCACAACAGCCCGTACACCTAACCGAGCACACTAGACAGGCAGGCATTCCTGCTACAAAATATACACTTCTTTTTCTTTACATGTCCGTAGTGGTCATAGTATTTTCCATTTTCACTTACTTTTGGCTAAAGTGTAGTTTAGTCCCTCCCCCCCACGCCGCCATCTTGTTTCGTTATGTTCCCCACCCTTGCTTAAAACCACCGATGGCGTAGTTTGGAAATTAAAAAGTGTTAAAAAATATAAAGTTAGAACAACAAAACCCCCACCCTCGGTGTTAACAACCGATGGCGTATTTTGGAAAAAAGATAAAGTTAGAAAAGATAGGAGTACTCCTAATGTAAACAAAGGAACTACAGTGATGTACAATAATTTTTAATTATCTTTAGTCTTGCCCTGAAAATAAATATTCTCGAAATATTGGAATGGACTAAGATTGTTTCACCAACACTGACCAAAACTCCAAAAAACAACACCTTACACCCACCCACACACACACACACACACATACACACACACACACACACACACACACATATATATATATATATATATATATATATATATATATATATATATATATATAGTTTTGAACGGACCCCATTTTCGTCATCTGCTGGGTAGGATCAAAAGACATTTGAAGAAATGTTTCGAAAATCGCGTCATGAGCACGACCTCAATAGTTTATTTCCCTCAAGGGAAATCTACTAAAACAAAAAAAAAAGTTTTCTCGTTGATATAGGAGTTACATATATGCTCAGAATAAGAGATATATTTATAGGTGTTATATATATATATATAGAATAAGAGTTATTCGGGTGTATTTAGGCGAAATATAATTAAAGTGAATGTTTGTAAATAGTTAAAATGGCCTAATTTATAAATTTTATTACGGAAAATAAGTATCATAGTTAATACGTAATTATTGGCACCTCACTGAATAGGCAGTAAACTGCCAATAAGTAGGCATACTTTTTCTCTTTCTTTGCTGGCAATTAAATAACAGTAGCAATTGGCTATTGTCCTGGCACTGGTGTCTATCAAGACATACTATGGGCATTTTTACGTGCTCCATGGGCTCTTAGGAATTCCGTGAATGCAAAATTTAAATATTATGAGTTGGTTGTGCCGCTCTTGAGAGACTGAGGTCACCAGACGAACTTAACAAAATTGTCTGTATTAACGCCAACATGTCCAACGTTATTTAACAATTAACTCTGTTTCAACAATACTTCTGGAAAATTACTTCCCAAAAAATCTGCATGCCAAACTAGCTTGCATAACACAAATAGGTATGACTGCAATAACGATTTACCTTTAAGGCCTGTCTATTTATTTTGTGTCGTGTGGTTGAAGTATTGTGACCAATGTGTTTTATTATTCAAATCAATGCAAATAGCCCCAATTCCAATTATTCTTCAGATTGGGAGATGTGGCCATTTATACTGAATGGTTAGAGATGAGGGGGGGGGGGTAATTAGTTTAAATATTACTTTATGACTTTAATAAAATATAAAACTTATATTTGTTTTTGAGCATTATAATTAAAGATTTATGTGGTGTTTATTTCATTTATAACATGGAAAATGTTTGCTGAAGAAAAAAAATCGTTTCATCGTTTCCATGGGGCCTGGTAACACTGTAAACAACAACGTGGGTTCCATTTAGGTTCTCTCGGTAGACTTAATTTCGGTAAGAAGTTTTATCCGAATTCATCTTAAAGGTTTTAAATCTATTCATTATTTTTATTTGATTACTTCTCACCCCATTAACTTCTGAATGTTCCATAGTTCAATCAATAATCATTTCATTCTTCCTAAAGGGAAAATGTAGCTCAAATTGTTTGGTTTTAATCGGTCACTAATTCTATGCTTTTGAAATTAAGCCCTATTTATTTTCTTTCAAATGACATTGTTTTATCATCTTTTACAATTACCTAAATGTAAAATGTCATCCTATTGATTTTCTAATATTCTGTTTTTTCTTTCATAGATTGTTATATTGTTTGTATATGGTAATGAAAAGGGTTACAAGTCCTTAAAACTTAAAATAAGTTATTTTTTTTACTGAGATTATACTAATTTATTTTCCCTAACCTTCAGTAATAAATTTCTATTGCAGTCATTTTGTTAATAAATGTAGTAGTGTTGTAATAGCATTATTCACTATAATATAATTTGTGTTTTTGTAGGACCCAAAATGGGGAAGATTATGAAAATTGGTAAAGTTGTTCTGGTCCTGAGTGGGCGTTATGCAGGACGAAAAGCTGTTGTTCTCAAAACCAATGATGAGGGAACACAAGAAAAAGCATATGGACATGCACTTGTAGCCGGAATTGATAGGTACCCAAGGAAAGTCCACAAGAGAATGAGCAAAACTAAGATTCACAAGAGGTCCAAAATTAAGCCTTTCCTTAAGGTATGCTTTCAATATAATTTATTATTTGTTAAGTTGCAGAATCAAATAAGTTATATTCACATGTTTCATGTTGTTTTTTAAAAAAGTCTGACTTTTTTTAAACGTTTTGTTTTACTCGTGCAATTTTTAGTAATATTCATTCATAATAGTTGTTGACTATAAATGTGAGTAATGTTGTTTCAAAAACAGACTCTTTCCAAATGAAGGTCATAACACGTTTGTAAAAGGATTTAGTCCTTAAAGATTTTCTTTCCTTTACGAAGTATATTTCACGTTTTATTGTCTTATAGCATTGATTACTTATTGAAAGTATTCATCATTTATGTTCTTGTTTGTTCCACAACAGTGAGTCAGCTAAAGAGAAAATGGAAGTATATATGAAAAATCATTAATTCACAATGCTTTGAAATAGCTTCAAAATTATATTTTGTTTTAAATATAATGCTATTTGGAATAGTTGTGGTTAACTGTATACTGTTGTTCTTTCTAAATTAAACAACAATGCTTAAAATGCAATTATGAAAAGTTATATTCTATCGAATGACCTTATGAAAAATATAACACATTTTAGGGATTTATTAGTATTACAACCATGAGATTGGAAAAGGTTAGCTTGCAAGACCTATCACATGCCCTGTGCTGTATCACTTGTGTATTTCAGTCCTAAATTGTATTTTTATTTTGGAAATACTTATTGCATTTAATATTTGTACTTTACAAAAGTTAGAAACTTGAGTATCTTATTTTTTTAACCTGCTTTATAAAAAAAAAAAATGAATGCTTTGGAGACAATTTGTTTGTGATTTTGAGAAAAAAAAACTTTACGACATCCTACTATCTGTTGCAAATATGATTTAAAACAAAATAGCTATCCTGCTGTCTGAGTGTTTTTGTTCCAACAACATTAAAAGTTGTGATCTTCCTTTTTTTGTTATTGAAATTTTAGGTAGAGAACATAAAACATTTACATATTTGGTTTGGCATTACTTGTATTAGATACCTAACTTGTACTTGCGGATGCACTTCCTACTTTCTAAGAAGTTTATATATTTATACAAAAAATATTATTTATTGTCATCCGCTGCTGTAATCTGAACAGGTTATCTCCCTATTCTAGCTGGGGCAGAATTAAGAATTTTATTAAGTGGGCTTACAAGTTTAATAATACAAAGTACATATATAGAGTTCATTGACAAATATTTTTATCGGAATAGGAATAGGGAAAATAATTAATATTCAAAGTATATGTATATCACATATTTGTAAATATATACAGGTACATTCATATACAACTTGGAAGTTGTATCTAGATGTTCTATTTTGTTACTGAACTATACTATAACCTATATGCTTTAATATCACTATTCCAATGAGTAACGAATGTCTGATAAAATATGAGTTGATCAATTCATTCAGTGACAGTTTCATGGTTTTCTTTTCGTGTGAGTACTTGTCCCAAAGGAATGCAGAGGAGATAAATAATAACGTGTCTCAGGAGCTGCAGAACTAAGCAGATTTCGTACTGTCTGAAATATGGCATGCTGATGATCTCATCTCATCTATTCTCTGTTTTTACTGTAGTAAGAATCCCCTGTAATCAAGAATCAAGGTGTTATGTGGGGAGTAAAACCTAAAATTGTCATATGCTATATCATGTTAAAATTGCTTTGTTTAGCACCTGTGCAGCCGACTTTTTTTCTTGCATCCTGGAATGGTTCTTTTGTAATAGGCGAAAGAATGTTTTGTAATATCAGCCCATATAGAGTGGAGAAGCTAGGATATAGAATTGAGAAATCTTTGGTATGGGTATTAAGGAAATATAAACTCGACAGCAAAAAAACTGGTGCACCTCAATTTTTGTTGAATCTACCATTAAAAAATTTATATGTTCATTCTTATTTTGACAAGGGGCTTGTGTGTGCATGGGAAACAAATAAGTAATACAGATAAATCAGATTTTTTATTGTAAAAAAAAGCAGTAATATTACAAAATTAAAAAACTACTTTTATTTTCTTTTCTTTTTTTAATAAAGGTTCAGTTTTAGTTTTAAATAAAAACAAAAATTAGCCTTAATAATGAGTATGACCTACTCTTGCCTCTATGGTAACCTGCACTCTTCTCGGCATTCTCTGGATGAGATTTCCCAACTTTTGTTGTGGAAATCTCTTCCAGTCTTCTATTTTATTAGAGGGCCTTTAACCCTTTAACAGCTCCAGACGAGATGTCTCGTCGGAGGGAGACGAACCCCACCAGCTCCAGATGAGATACCTCGTCCCTGCCTGCCCTCTACCTCCTCGTGTAGGACGAGATATCTCGTCCCTGTTCTCCCCCTGTTTTACTGCTCCCAATTCCAGACGATATAACTCTTCCTGACGGTGGTACATCCTAGCGGATCCTCGGAGAGTTAATAAATATTTCGCTGCAGGGGTGTCTCTATAGGGAAATATTTGTTCTGATCCCGTAACTGTGGAATCTTTGTTCCCTCCTTGGAAAACCCAACCCACCCCTTTTCTACCTGCTATTGTATATTGGTAAATAATTAAACTATAACTTCAAATTAAAAAAAAAAAGGTAAATTATTAAAATATTACTTCAAATAAAAAAATTATATAAAAGATAATAAAATCATTACAATCATGTTCATTATTTCCTTCATAAATCGCGTAATCTTTCATTACAATAAAAGCATTTTAATTTATTGAAATAATGATATAGGTATTACAGAATCATACAAAGAAAATAAAACATAAGAAATAGTCGGGAAAAGGAGTGAGGTATTGAAGGAGGCAGCTGCATAGAGTGGCCTGAACCCCTTAGCTTGGGAGGGTGATAGCCCGCCGGCCCTCGTCCGCTACTGGCTACAACTCTCCGCCAGCCTCCTTAGCTGTTAAAGGGTTAAATGACTATATCTGGAGGGTTCAGTCTTCAGCAAATAGGCCTGCCTAGCTTCTCCTATATGATTAAGATCAGGGCTTCGAGCAGAAAATCTAATGAGTGCATGCAGATTTCAGCAAAATATTGGTTTCCAATGTTCACAGTGTTATCTCGTAACAAAAGGAACTCTTTACCAACTGAGCTACACAGTGCCATGTGGTCAGCTGAGGTGAGAATGTTTGAACCCTGGAGGGCATCATCTAATATTCTGCATACAGTGTCTGAACTGCCAAATTACAGGCCCTGCCAAGCCTGTGAGCTGTGTCCACAGCTGTCCATAACCGTAAATAGTCTGACAGCCTGGTGTTTTTTCTTTGGGTGTCCTGTACCTGTCCTCTTAGTGAAATGTTCAGTCTCCCGGTCCCTCTGAATGGCTCATCAAACACTAGTTCTGGTAGATCTAATGCCCTAGCTGCATATCGTTAGCTCCTAACATCCTCAATAAAGGCAGCAATTTGTGGGAATTATTGTTGCATCTAGCACCTTATGTAGCTTAGTGTTACGCAGAACTCAAATCAATTGCAAAAAGCAATGGCAATTGCACTTAAACATTATAATTAAGAAAAAAAATGTGTAGACTCTAAAAAACACTTTAGATTTTTTATTTTATGTTCTATTTCTATTTTTGTGTTCCATTTCTGTTTTTGTTTCCCATTTTGTTTTTATGTTCCATTTCCGTCTTTGTTTTTGTGTTCCATTTCTGGTTTTTGTTTTCCATTTTGTTTTTGATTTCTATTTCTGTGTTTTGTTTTTCCATTTTGTTTTTGTGTTCCATTTCTGGTTTTTGTTTTCCATTTTGTTTTTGATTTCTATTTCTGTGTTTTGTTTTTCCATTTTTTTTGTGTTCCATTTCTGGTTTCTGTTTTCCATTTTGTTTTTGATTTACATTTCTTTGTTTTGTTTTTCCATTTGATATTGTGATCTATTCCAGTCCTGTTTTTCGTTTCAGTTCTGTTTGTTTCTGTTTTCTGTTCCATTTCTGTTTTTGTTTTTCCATTTTGTTTTTGTGTTACTTTATTATTTTTCATGTTACATTTCTGTTATGTTGTTTTATGTTTCGTTTAAATTAATTTTGTTTCGTTTCGTTTTTTTTATTTATTTTTTTTTTGTTTTTATGTTGTTTTTTCCCAGAGCAACATCGCCACAGCTGCGAAGCTCCAAATAAATAAATAAATAAATAAAAAACACTGCTGAACTTATTTGGATTTATTGATGAATTATAGGGCTTATAGTATTAACAAAGTTAACATGTCCAATGTTTACTTTCGATATCTAATTCATAAGATGTCAACTTTGCCACAGAGTGGCATTTTGCTTCATTTACATTTTTTTTTTTTTTGCTGTAGAGTTTTTATAATAATATTCTCTATTTTATACTTTACGATCACTTTAAAGAGTAGGGGTTAAGTTAGAAATCCAAATCATATCTCTGTCATTTTTAGTACTTTCCTGGTTTTGTGGCTGCATCCTTACTTACGTTTTAATGTTATCTGTACAAAATTTAAGCCAGTTGAAAGGGTCTTCCTGCGAAGAGATCTGCAAACCATACTCATAAAATATATAAGCAAGCCTTCTTTTGAACACCCGATAGTTATGTAACTTATCAAGTTCCAATGTGTTTTATTCATGTAAGGTTTATGTTCCTGGCCATTGATCAGTCCAAACAGCATTCTAGTATCCACTGAAGGCTGGCAGATTGATTCTTATGTAAATGTGCATCCTGAAAATAACATACCAGTGTTTATTGAAAAACTAGATGTTAGTGTAAAATCAGTTTACCCAGGAAGATAACCTTATTATTATTTATGGTTTGAAAGTTAATCATATAGAATAAAATTGTTGTTGCTCTTAACAATTAGCTGATAAGAAATTTGGAGTGTATTCCAAGTTCTAACTGTTCTAAATAATAATGATTCTCGAATTTACAATAATTAGTTGAACTTATTATGTAGATAGGACTAGAGTCCAAAGCACGATTTGCATTAAAAATGTATTTCAGAATGAGATTGTTGGGTGAAGGAGAACATACATAAAACCAATGCAATAAAAGTTCTCCAAACTATCATATAGTCTTGAAAACAGTTTTATTTTATTATTTTTTTTTATTTTTTTGAAGCTATGATAATGGATTTAGTATAAAATACTTTACTTAGTTGTCTAATTGTTTTTGATAAATAAGAATTATTTTAATCCCCCCCTTTCTTTCAGGTAATGAATTACAATCACCTGATGCCAACTAGGTACACCGTCAATGATGTTACTCCTGATCAGAAAATAGTAACAAAAGATCTTAAGGACCCCATGAAGAAGAAGAAGGTCAGGTTCCAAATAAGAGTTAAATTTGAAGAAAGGTGTGTATTATCTTGTTTTCCTATATTCTAAAATTCATTTTCTTTCTGTTACCAACTTCTTTTCTGTTTTATTGTCTTTAAATGATGTTGGTCAGTTTTAGTCAAATTGATATATTCCTAATAAATATAACAATGAATTAAATTACTTATCATATTCAATTTAGAATAAAAAATATTCCTCAATACAAAACAACGTATGTATTAATAGTCTAGTTTTTTGTCGTCAAAAATATCAAGTTATTTTCATATGATTGATATAAATCCAATGCTTTTATTAATTGTAGAGATACGTTCGGGATGAGATAATAAAAGATAATTTTATTTAATGTTTTGCACCAATTTTTAGACGTTTTTGCCTACTTGGGACAGGTTTTCTACATGTTACCACCCTTTTCTTTCAAGGGAGAACTTAGGATTTTATTTAACCATTAGCTGGTAAGGACTAAATATCAGTCCGGAGGGAGACGTGTACCCCATGTGCTACAGTCTGAAATAATAGTCTGGTATGTTTAGCGATGGCAGCTCCAAGTATATCAGTTCTTCCTCTATTACCGTCTCTTGACTTTTTATAAAAGCTGCTGTGTCCTTCAAAGGCATAGTGATTCACTTCACTTATTTTTGGCTTCCCTATAATAGATTCCCTGTATACCCACTCTGTTCCTATTCCAATCTCAAGTACTGTTACTTATTACCTGCAATTTATTCTTGCATATTTAGTGATTGATATTTTCTGGTTCACTTTTCAAGTAAACAATTCAGTGCTTAAAAATGTCCGGAAAAAGATTTTTTTCTGATAAAGAAATTTTGTTATAACTTTTTGCGGGTGGGAGTGAAATTGGAGGTGAATCTTCAGATTATGATGAAGATCCCGATGATAGACACCTAAATGTGTCTACTGGTGAAATGTCTGGCTAGACTACCTCGAACTGGCGAATAATTGCACTGCCAGAGTACTTCGCAGCCTGAGGGTTAATGAATTTTTAAATAAATTTCTATTGGCCAGTTTGGTATCAAAACCATGGCTCTAGGCCTAACATATTTAAGGTCAAAATCTTAACTCTCATTGCTAACCATATCCCACTTTTTGAACAACAGACCTGCCATTGAGATATGTCAAAAAATCCTATTTCTTTTTTATTCACACTGGGTGCAATTTTTTCCTCTTTTTCTTTCATCTCTTGATTTGATAAAGATCATAATATTGGTAGAATAAATACCTTTGCCATAAATTGATATCGAATAGAATTTCCTAGTTCCATACCTTTGGTGCTAAGTTGGACTACCTATGGAGTTACATGTATGTACGTAAATAGAGGCCTCCTTTAGGGTTACCATAATAACCTGAGTGGACATTCGAACTATGCCTGTGTTTACCTTAAACAATATAAAGTAACTATCTATTCTCCCTAAATAATTTAATAAACCCTCTATATGAAGGAATAAGCATCCCTATTTTAATTTCTTTTAGTTTTGTTTAATAATCTTTTTGTTAGGGTTTTTTAGTGGGGGAGTTTATTTAGTTTTGCGGTCAGCATTTTTTAAAGTCTTAAATCAGGAGATTTATTGCATCAAGTTCAAAGACTGGCCATGTCATATATATGGCCTGTAACAAAATGATGCTAGACAATTTAGTTTGGACAATAATGTTTATTAATTACAAAATTGTTTAAACTTACAAAATTTTTATATGTAGATGTTATGTGTGTTCCTCATTACAGCATTATCTTGTCTTTTACAAGAAGTCCATAAATTGATTTTTATCAATGCCCTCCAATAAGGTAGAACTGAAACCTGATTTGGTTCTTATCAAGCCTAATTACTATTAATGTAATTACTAGTAATCACTGATGTGATTACGTTTAACTTAATTTTCTTATTTATTGAACTGACAGTAATTTATGTGTTGATTCCCGAGACTTACATTATTGTTTGTATTATATTGTGGTTGTTACATTCCATAAAATCTTTTGTATTGCTATATTATTTGTAATTGATGACATGCTTTATGTTCACATTTTTATCTATACTAATGAATAAATGTTTATTATTTTTTTTCAGATATAAGCAAGGCAAGAACAAGTGGTTCTTTGAGAAGCTGAGGTTTTAATATCCTTGTTTATTATTTTATTAATATATAACTTTTAAAAAACCACAGTGTATTTCCTTCTGTCCCCCCCTCCCTCTTCTTGTTTATCTTCTGTAGTACATACATCAATTTTTAGAACAAAGAAATATTTTCATGAATTTTTGCGCCTCATAAACTGTTCCTCCCACGGTCATTTAAACTCGGACTGAGAGGACTGCAAATAGTTACAAGTGTGTCCTCTAGATGTCAGGAGACAAGGAATTATTTCTGAATGTTCTGAGAACCGAGAAATCCCCTTCCTGGCCACTCAATCTGAGTTTGAATGAATGTGGGAGAGGAGGCTGCGCTAGCAGCCCTTGCCCTATAAAGGGTTAACGTATATATAAGTATTGCTATAAAAAATGCAAGTTCTATAGAGTACTGCTAAATGTAATTTTTCTTTCATTGTAATTTTATTTTTAAGTATTAATTAATTAATATACACCTAATTTATTGTTTAATTATGTTCAGACCTAAAGTTTTGATCTGTTAATAAAAAAAAGCTAAGATCTTTGAGATTAAAATCCAAACTTTATTTATTCCACAGCACTTTGATCTTCCTTTTTGTTATTGAAATTTTAAGTTGAGAATACAAATCATTTACATGTTTGTTGTGACATTACTTTTATTGGATATCTAACTTGTACTTGCGGATGCACTTCCTACTTTCTAAGAAGTTTATATATTTATACAAAAAATATTATTTATTGTCATCCGCTGCTGTAATCTGAACAGGTTATCTCCCTATTCTAGCTGGGGCAGAATTAAGAATTTTATTAAGTGGGCTTACAAGTTTAATAATACAAAGAACATATATAGAGTTCATTGACAAATATTTTTATCGGAATAAAAGGGAAAATAATTAATATTCAAAGTATATGTATATCACATATTTGTAAATATATACAGGTACATTCATATACAACTTGGAAGTTGTATCTAGATGTTCTATTTTGTTACTGAACTATACTATAACCTATATGCTTTAATATCACTATTCCAATGAGTAACGAATGTCTGATAAAATATGAGTTGATCAATTCATTCAGTGACAGTTTCATGGTTTTCTTTTCGTGTGAGTACCTGCATCATGTCCCCAAGGAATTCAGAGGTGATGGATAATAAGTCTTGTCACAGAAGCTGCAGAACTAAGCAGATTTCGTACTGTCTGAAATATGGCATGCTGATGATCTCATCTCATCTATTCTCTGTTTTTACTGTAGTAAGAATCCCCTGTAATCAAGAATCAAGGTGTTATGTGGGGAGTAAAACCTAAAATTGTCATATGCTATATCATGTTAAAATTGCTTTGTTTAGCACCTGTGCAGCCGACTTTTTTTCTTGCATCCTGGAATGGTTCTTTTGTAATAGGCGAAAGAATGTTTTGTAATATCAGCCCATATAGAGTGGAGAAGCTAGGATATAGAATTGAGAAATCTTTGGTATGGGTATTAAGGAAATATAAACTCGACAGCAAAAAAACTGGTGCACCTCAATTTTTGTTGAATCTACCATTAAAAAATTTATATGTTCATTCTTATTTTGACAAGGGGCTTGTGTGTGCATGGGAAACAAATAAGTAATACAGATAAATCAGATTTTTTATTGTAAAAAAAAGCAGTAATATTACAAAATTAAAAAACTACTTTTATTTTCTTTTTTTAATAAAGGTTCAGTTTTAGTTTTAAATAAAAACAAAAATTAGCCTTAATAATGAGTATGACCTACTCTTGCCTCTATGGTAACCTGCACTCTTCTCGGCATTCTCTGGATGAGATTTCCCAACTTTTGTTGTGGAAATCTCTTCCAGTTTCTATTAGAGGACCTTTAACCCTTTAACAGCTCCAGACGAGATGTCTCGTCGGAGGGAGACGAACCCCACCAGCTCCAGATGAGATACCTCGTCCCTGCCTGCCCTCTACCTCCTCGTGTAGGACGAGATATCTCGTCCCTGTTCTCCCACTGTTTTACTGCTCCCAATTCCAGACGATATAACTCTTCCTGACTGTGGTACATCCTAGCGGATCCTCGGAGAGTTAATAAATATTTCGCTGCAGGGGTGTCTCTATAGGGAAATATTTGTTCTGATCCCGTAACTGTGGAATCTTTGTTCCCTTCTTGGAAAACCCAACCCACCCCTTTTCTACCTGCTATTGTATATTGGTAAATAATTAAAATATAACTTCAAATAAAAAAAAAAAAAAAAAGGTAAATTATTAAAATATTACCTCAAATAAAAAAATTATATAAAAGATAATAAAATCATTACAATCATGTTCATTATTTCCTTCATAAATCATGTAATCTTTCATTACAATAGCATTTTAATTTATTGAAATAATGATATAGATATTACAGAATCATACAAAGAAAATAAAACATTAAGAAATAGTCGGAAAAAGAAATTAGGTATTAAAGGAGGCAGCTGCGGAGAGTGGCCGAACCCCTTAGCTTGGGAGGGTGATAGCCGGCTGGCCCTCCTCAGCTACTGGCTGCAACTCTCCGCCAGCCTCCTTAGCTGTTAAAGGGTTAAATGACTATATCTGGAGGGTTCAGTCTTCAGCAAATAGGCCTGCCTAGCTTCTCCTATATGATTAAGATCAGGGCTTCGAGCAGAAAATCTAATGAGTGCATGCAGATTTCAGCAAAATATTGGTTTCCAATGTTCACAGTGTTATCTCGTAACAAAAGGAACTCTTTACCAACTGAGCTACTCAGTGCCATGTGGTCAGCTGTGGTGAGAATGTTTGGACCCTGGAGGGCATCATCTAATATTCTGCATACAGTGTCTGAACTGCCAAATTGCAGGCCCTGTCAAGCCTGTGAGCTGTGTCCACAGCTGTCCATAACCGTAAATAGTCTGTCAGCCTGGTGTTTTTTCTTTGGGTGTCCTGTACCTGTCCTCTTAGTGAAATGTTCAGTCTCCCGGTCCCTCTGAATGGCTCATCAAACACTAGTTCTGGTAGATCTAATGCCCTAGCTGCATATCGTTAGCTCCTAACATCCTCAATAAAGGCAGCAATTTGTGGGAACTATTGTTGCATCTAGCACCATATGTAGCTTAGTGTTACGCAGAACTCAAATCAATTGCAAAAAGCAATGGCAATTGCACTTAAACATTATAATTAAGAAAAAAAATGTGTAGACTCTAAAAAACACTTTAGATTTTTTATTTTATGTTCTATTTCTATTTTGTGTTCCATTTCTTGGTTTTTGTTTCCCAGTTTGTTTTTATGTTCCATTTCTGTCTTTCTTTTTGTGTTCCATTTCTGTTTTTAGTTTTCCATTTTGTTTTTGATTTCTATTTCTGTGTTTTGTTTTCCATTTTGTTTTTGTGTTCCATTTCTGGTTTTTGTTTTTCCATTTTGTTTTTGATTTCTATTTCTGTGTTTTGTTTTTCCATTTTTTTGTGTGTTCCATTTCTGGTTTCTGTTTTCCATTTTGTTTTTGATTTCCATTTCTGTGTTTTGATTTTCCATTTGGTATTGTGATTCATTCCAGTCCTGTTTTTCGTTTCAGTTCTGTTTGTCTGTTTTCTGTTCCATTCCTGTTTTTGTGTTCCATTTCTGATTTGTGTTACTTTCTTATTTTCATGTTACATTTCTGTTATGTTGTTTTATGTTTCGTTTAAATTAATTTTGTTTCGTTTCGTTTTTTTTTAAATTTTATACAGGTTTTTTTTCCCCGAGCAACCTCGCCACAGCTGCGAAGCTCCAAATAAATAAATGAAATAAATAAAAAACACTGCTGAACTTATTTGGATTTATTGATGAATTATAGGGCTTATAGTATTAACAAAGTTAACGTGTCCAATGTTCACTTTCAATATATATATAATTCATAATATGTCAACTTTGCCACAGAGCGGCATTTTGCCTCATTTACATTTTTTTTTTGCTGTCAAGTTTTTATAATAATATTCTCTATTTTATACTTTACGATCACTTTAAAGAATAGGGGTTAAGTTAGAAATCCAAATCATATCTCTGTCATTTTAATGTTGCGAATTGTTGGTATTATATAAAACTATTTTAGTACTTTTCTAGTTTTGTGGCTGCATCCTTACTTAGGTTTTAATGTTATCTGTACAAAATTTAAGCCAGTTGAAAGGGTCTTCCTGCGAAGAGATCTGCAAACCACACTCATAAAATATATAAGCAAGCCTTCTTTTGAACACCCGAGAGTTATGTAACTTATCAAGTCCCAATGTGTTTTATTCTTGTAATGGTTATCTGACTGGCCATTGATCAGTCCAAAGAGCATTCTAGTATCCACTGAAGGCTGGCAGATTGATTCTTATGTAAATATGCATCCTGAAAATAACATACCAGTGTTTATTGAAATAACTAGATGTTAGTGTAAAATCAGTTTTTCCAGGAAGATAACCTTGTTATTATTTATGGTTTGAAAGTTGATCATATAGAATAAAATTGTTGTTGCTCATAACAATTAGCTGATAAGAAATTTGGAGCGTATTCCAAGTTCTAACTGTTTTAAATAATAATGATTCTCGAATTTACAATGATTAGTTGAACTTCTTATGTAGATAGGAGGACTAGAGTCCAAAGCACGATTTGCATTAGAAATGTATTTCAGAATGAGATTATTGGGTGAAGCAGAACATACATAAAACCAATGCAATAAAAGCTCTCCAAACTATCATATAGTCTTGAAAAGAGTTTTATCTTATTATTATTTTTATTATTTTTTTTTTTTTTGAAGCTGTGATAATGGATTTAGTATAAAATACTTTACTTAGTTGTCTAAATGTTTTTGATAAATAGGAATTATTTTAATCCCCCCCCCTTTCTTTCAGGTAATGAATTACAATCACCTGATGCCAACTAGGTACACCGTCAATGATGTTACTCCTGATCAGAAAATAGTAACAAAAGATCTTAAGGATCCCATGAAGAAGAAGAAGGTCAGGTTCCAAATAAGAGTTAAATTTGAAGAAAGGTGTGTATTATCTTGTTTTCCTATATTCTAAAATTCATTTTCTTTCTGCTACCAACTTCTTTTCTGTTTTATTGTCTTTAAATGATGTTGGTCAGTTTTAGTCAAATTGATATATTCCTAATAAATATAACAATGAATTAAATTACTTATCATATTCAATTTAGAATAAAAAATATTCCTCAATACAAAACAACGTATGTATTAATAGTCTAGTTTTTTGTCGTCAAAAATATCAAGTTATTTTCATATGATTGATATAAAGCCAATGCTTTGTATTATTAATTGTAGAGATACGTTCGGGATGAGATAATAAAAGATAATTTTATTTAATGTTTTGCACCAATTTTTAGACGTTTTTGCCTACTTGGGACAGGTTTTCTACATGTTACCACCCTTTTCTTTCAAGGGAGAACTTAGGATTTTATTTAACCATTAGCTGGTAAGGACTAAATATCAGTCCGGAGGGAGACGTGTACCCCGTGTGCTACAGTCTGAAATAATAGTCTGGTATGTTTAGCGATGGCAGCTCCAAGTATATCAGTTCTTCCTCTATTACCGTCTCTTGACTTTTTATAAAAGCTGCTGTGTCCTTCAAAGGCATAGTGATTCACTTCACTTATTTTTGGCTTCCCTATAATAGATTCCCTGTATACCCACTCTGTTCCTATTCCAATCTCAAGTACTGTTACTTATTACCTGCAATTTATTCTTGCATATTTAGTGATTGATATTTTCTGGTTCACTTTTCAAGTAAACAATTCAGTGCTTAAAAATGTCCGGAAAAAGATTTTTTTCTGATAAAGAAATTTTGTTATAACTTTTTGCGGGTGGGAGTGAAATTGGAGGTGAATCTTCAGATTATGATGAAGATCCCGATGATAGACACCTAAATTTGTCTACTGGTGAAATGTCTGGCTAGACTACCTCGAACTGACGAATAATTGCACTGCCAGAGTACTTCGCAGCCTGACGGTTAATGAATTTTAAATAAATTTCTATTGGCCAGGTTGGTATAGAACCCATGGCCTAACATATTTAAGGTCAAAATCTTAACTCGCATTGCTAACCATATCCCACTTTTTGAACAGACCTGCCATTGAGATATGTCAAAAAATCCTATTTCTTTTTTATTCACACTGGGTGCAATTTTTTTCTCTTTTTCTTTCATCTCTTGATTTGATAAAGATGATAATATTGAATAAATATTTTTGCCACAAATTGATATCGAATAGGATTTCCTAGTTCCATACCTTTGGTGCTAAGTTGGACTACCTATGGAGTTACATGTATGTACGTAAATAGAGGCCTCCTTTAGGGTTACCATAATAACCTAAGTGGACATTCAAACTATGTCTGTGTTTACCTTAAACAATATAAAGTAACTATATTCTCCCTAAATAATTTAATAAACCCTCTATATGAAGGAATAAGCATCCCTATTTTAATTTCTTTTAGTTTTGTTTATTAATCTTTTTGTTAGGGTTTTTTAGTGGGGGAGTTTATTTAGTTTTGCGGTCAGCATTTTTTTAAAGTCTTAAATCAGGAGATTTATTGCATCAAGTTCAAAGACTGGCCATGTCGTATATATGGCCTGTAACAAAATGATGCTAGACAATTTAGTTTGGACAATAATGTTTATTAATTACAAAATTGTTTAAACTTACAAAATTTTTATATGTAGATGTTATGTGTGTGTCCTCATTGCAGCATTATCTTGTCTTTTACAAGAAGTCCATAAATTGATTTTTATCAATGCCCTCTTATAAGGTAGAACTGAAACCTGATTTGGTTCCTATCAAGTCTAATTACTATTAATGTAATTACTAGTAATCACTGATGTGATTACTTTTAACTTAAATTTTTTATTTATTGAACTGACAGTAATTTATGTGTTTATTCCCGAGACTTACATTATTGTTTGTATTATATTGTGGTTGTTACATTCCATAAAATCTTTTGTATTACTATATTATTTGTAATTGATGACATGCTTTATGTTCACATTTTTATCTATACTAATGAATAAATGTTTATTATTTTTTTTCAGATATAAGCAAGGCAAGAACAAGTGGTTCTTTGAGAAGCTGAGGTTTTAATATCCTTGTTTATTATTTTATTAATATATAACTTTTAAAAAACCACAGTGTATTTCCTTCTGTCCCCCCCCTCCCTCTTCTTGTTTATCTTCTGTAGTACATACATCAATTTTTAGAACAAAGAAATATTTTCATGAATTTTTGCGCCTCATAAACTGTTCCTCCCACGGTCATTTAAACTCGGACTGAGAGGACTCCAAATAGTTACAAGTGTGTCCTCTAGATGTAAGGAGACAAGGAATTATTTCTGAATGTTCTGAGAACCGAGAAATACCCTTCCTGGCCACTCAATCTGACTTTGAAGGAATGTGGGAGAGGAGGCTGTGCTAGCAGCCCTTGCCCTATAAAGGGTTAACGTATATATAAGTATTGCTATAAAAAATGCAAGTTCTATAGAGTACTGCTAAATGTAATTTTTCTTTCATTGTAATTTTTTATTTTTAAGTATTAATACACCTAATTTATTGTTTAATTATGTTCAGAACTAAATTTTTGATCTGTTAATAAAAAAAAGCTAAGATCTTTGAGATTAAAATCCAAACTTTATTTATTCCACAGCACTATGCACCCAGTTTATTAAACTTCCTAACTTGTCGTTAATAGTTGGGATTATTAATTATGAAATAAACACTCAATTTTGAAAGTGACTATAACAAAACAGTGCAGATGTTGGTAAGGAAAAAAATGATATTTTTAAGATTTCTATAATAATCTGTAATGTTCTTTAGCTTTATTGATAGAATACGATTTTCCCATATGATCTCGTAAGTGCCTTAAGGTCAGAACATATACAGACGATATGTAGCTTCATTTCTCTAAGAATGCCATAACCTTCTCCATACATTGTAGCTGTTTTCCATGGATGAATGTTTATTATATGCTTAACCATCAGGCAGGCCGAACTAGTCCTAAGTATCACCTTTCATTCACAGGAATTAGTGTAAGGAAGGTAATGTCCTAAAATTATTTTGGTGCTGATCACTCACAGGTCAAGCAGTGCTATACTGTAGTTAAGGTTAAGGATTTGAAGTAACGACTTACTCACTATACTTATTTAATTTTTGTAGTTACTAGGATTCGACGACTGAATTATCCCCACCTCCTTTCTATTCTACATTGCCAAGAATTTAAGTATATAAATTAAGAAATATTTCATTTGTCTGTAACGTCACTGCAATGTTACAGGGAATATGATCACACTATACACTTGATCTATCACCATAGCCGTTGCTAGGTCCTTAATGAGCTCTCAAATCAAAAATTTTGTTTTTAACTTTTCTCCTCTAGAGGGATCCTCAAGTAAGATTCAATCTTGTATAGTTCTATTTGGTACTTGATTTTTGAAGGAAATATATATCAAATGTCCATTGATGTACATATTTTGCAGCACGTCTTAGGATGTCTGATGATGAGCATCACTGAAATTGTATCTCATGAATAAATCAATTAAGAAAGTGAGCTTATTGGACATATATGTTGCCAATATACGTGTATGCCGTTCAAAATAGGGCAGTTTTCTTATAATTGGCTTAAATTGACTAATAAAATTAAGTACTAGTTTTAGTATATGAACCCCATACATATATAGGCAAAATAGTTATCATTTGCATAGGTAGGGTGCTGATATAAATTTTTATATTACTTTACACAGAAAAATAATTAAATTATAATCTCCATGCTGGAAATTGAACCTTTAGGTTCTGGGGATCTGTTCCTTGTAGGTAGTTACATGTACCTAAAACATGCGACAACCTTCCTTGGTCCTACTAACAAGAAGGGGAATATCCTGCTGCATGGACGTATACTAGATTGCTTGTTGGATTTTGGGTAAAAAGACAAGGTAAGGGTCTATATGGTACAATCTAAATTGATCTGAGTGATTTTTGTTTTAACTGTTGGGTCAGCAGAAGGGTATGGACAGATAAATTGTTTGTGCTGGTAATGTGAAGAAGCCAAAACGGATATCTGAATCTCCATCTTCTGTGTATTAAGTGGAAGAACTGAAAAGATGGCCAATCAACAGAGAACGGAGAAAAGTGGGGTAGTGAGAGAAATAGTTTACAGTAAAGACTAGAAGTCAAGAACTCGATTTATTTAGGGTAGGAAAATGACCAGCTGGCCAAACCAGGAATTTTAGAGAACAAAGAAAAAGTCCGTCACACAAGGGCTGCGTAAACTAAGCAGATTTCCCACGTGAAGTTTTGCAATAGAGAAATATGCCCAATAACAAGTGTAGTAAGTATAAGTATTAAGGGATCACTAAACTTATACACGAGGGTGGAATAGTTACGAAAACGGCCGCCAGAGCTCTTCGGAAAGTACCAAACAGCTCCTGCCGACCAATGCAGAATGCAAATGCAAAAATTCAAGATACAGAATAAATGTATAGAACAATATTTATAGTAAATTTAATTTGCAATAAGATTGGTTCTATACAATGTTTCGATCCGACGCATAATAACGGAGATATTTCGAATTTTCCGAAAATCCCCCCTCCCACTGATCCGATTTCAGCCATTAACGAACTTGATCTTCCTTTTTACATAAAACGATTAAATTCCGAGTTTGGTAACGATCAAATAAAAATTGCGACCGCTAGAGCGTTAACAGACAAATATATATATATATATATATATATATATATATATATAAAATTTTGACCGGACCTCATTTTCGTCATCTCCTGGGTAGGATCGATGGACATTTGAAGAAATTTTTCGAAACTCGCGTCATGAGTACGACCTCAATAGCTGATTTCCCTTAAGGAAAATCTGCTAAAAATTGGTAGGAACATTCTTTAGTGTTAGTGATCCTCCTACCAGAGGTTTGTGTTGAAGGTACCTATTGTAATAAATCAGGGACTAAGGGAAATAAGTAGAGGGAATCATGGCTTGAAACTAGTAGGAGATGGGGTCACTAAGTTGTCTCCTAAGATCTGTGATCTATTTTTTCTGGGTAGAAATATATAGCACCTGCTACCTTGTTTTTTTTTTTAAAGCAGATTTCTCTTAAAGGAAATCAGCTATTGAGATTGCACTCATGACGCGATTTTCTAAAAAAATTCTTTAAATGTCCATCAGTCCTACCTAGTAGATGGCAAAATGAGGTCCCTTCAAAACTATATATATATATATACACATACATACATACATATTTGTCTGTTACCGCTCTAGTGGCCGCAATATTGGTTTAATCGTTTTATATAATATGAAACCCCTGTTAGAGGGGAGGAATTTCTAAAATTCTTAATATCTCCGTTATTAACTGTCCGATCGAAAAATTGTATAGAACCAATCATATTGCAAATGTTATGTTCAATAAATGTTGTTATATATGTTTTTTTCACTATCTTGATTATTAACCGAGAGATTTGAATTTTATAGTTATATGCCTTCTGTAAACCCTCCCCCTCCTACTCATGTCATATTAACAATAAGCTGTTATATTGTGAAGCATAAATACCAAATATTGCCCTCATTGTGCATTTCCCTGAAGGGAAATCAGCTATTGAGGTCGTACTCATGACACGATTTTCGAAAATTTTCTTCAAATGTCCATCTGTCCTACGATCCAAGTAATGACGAAAATGAGGTCCTTGCAAAGATATATATATATATATATATATATATATATATATATATATATATATATATATATATATATATATATATATATATATATATACTAGCTAAGGTACCCGGTTAACTTCGGGTCTAGTCGTGTTTTTCCGTCAAAAGCTAGTTCGGCCGTTTCCGTAACTGTTCGCCTCGTGAAATTTCTCTATTGTAAAACTTCACGTGGGAAATCTGCTAAGTTTACGCAGCCCCCCCTTAACTTTTATTAACTAAAATTGAGAAGCCACAAAACTGTGTTCTGAATAACATGATTCGTCATCCTTACCACCAGCAGAAAATAAAATGCAGTTTACAAACGTCCGTCACGCAGGGGCTGCGTAAACTTAGCAGATTTCCTACGTGAAGTTATACAATAGAGAAATTTCACGAGAGTCTAACAATTACGGAAACGGCCGAACTAGCTTTTGACGGAAAAACACGACTAGACCCGAAGTTGGGCAATCTCATTTCGTCCGTTACAATTAATAAACATTCAAATATCTCGATTAATATTCAAGATAGAGAATACATGTATATAACAATATTTATAGTAAATTTAATGTGAAATAAGATTGGTTCTGTACAATTTTTCGATCCGACGTATAGTAACAGAGATATTTTGAATTTTAGAAAATCCCCTCCTCTAAACCCCCTTCCCCCTCTCCCTGGCCCGATTTCAGCCATTAACGAACTTGATCTTTCTTTTTGTATAAAACAATTATATATCAAGTTTGGTAACGATAAGACAAAAATTGCTAGACAAACATATCGATGGACATTTGAAAAAAAAAAATTCGAAAATCGCGTGATGAGTACGACCTCAATAGCTGATTACCCTTAAGGGAAATCTACTAATAAATTTGAATATAGTCTTAAAACAGAACATCAGGAACAGTACAATTAATATAAATATGCAAAAATCAGGATTTATAGTTTTTTTTGACATACGAGGGTGTTGAACAACACTGTCGATTTGCTAAAGGAACAAGTAATACAACGCCACCACAGACCTACAGCATACAGAGCTTAAGTTGGTGGTGGATTCCAAGGTTCTGCAACAACTGTACAGCTTAGTAGTTACGTCCACTTCAAAAATGTCTGATTACATTGTAAACGAAAAATAAAATACCTCAAAGTAATTTATCAATTCATAAATCATTTTATTTGGCACACTTTTCAAGTGTTTTCATGAATTTTTGTATTCTTAAAATTGTTAATTATATATCCTTAGTTCCTTGCGACAATGGAAATATTACGTATGTAGTTTTAATATTGGAGATGTAATTGACAATTATTCTGAAAGGCTTAATTCAGACTATTTCATGAATTGAGATGTATCCTTCTGGTTTTTATTTTTTTCTGTTTCTATAATATTCATATGAATTATAAGAAAAACTTTAATCAATACTATTACATGACAAACTGCACGTTTCTTTTCTTGTTGTGAGCCAATTACTTTCGATTTTTTCGAATAATCGATTATAAGGCAAAATGTTTTTTGGTCAAAATGATATTTAGTAGATGAAAGAATGCAGCATTGAAACCACTTCTAAGAACTGGGAGTTATCTAAAAGTAAAAGAAATTTAACTTTCGTTCACATTAATTAACCCCAAAATTTATATGGCAAGTTGTATTATTGGCGATAATGTAAAGACGGTTTGCTTGGAATCGATATGGGATTTATTTTCTAAATATCTCCTTTGAATCATATCTATCGTGTAATATAAAGAAAAATAAAAATGAGTAAGATTTCTTTTGAGATGTGTTCTCGTAACTCAATTTAAAGTATCAGATATACAATACAAAACTTTAGATGGCATTGGGCGACTGTGCTCGTGCCAATGCCAGCCTAGGTCTTGAGTTCATTAGTCTTAAAATTTTGTGTCCAGGGGAAGAGTGACTCGCCTGTGATGGATATATCTTAGCGAAACTAATTTATATACGACACCCATTAACAATGAACACGGTGGCCCTCCAGCAACTAACATACCCTGGCTGTTATTATTGTACCACACAAATATAAACATCAAAATGTTCCCGTCATTCGGTAGGCTACAGTCGTCACTCGACCCTATCAATACGTTATAACCTTATGTATAAAATGTTAAAGTGGCTATGTGAATGGACGATAGTGAACTTTATTTTACATTTGTCTAATAAATATACTTTTTGACATTCCTGAAAGTGAGTTCTCAGTTTGTGAAAATAATAATGGATACTTCTCCGGGTCATGCGTTAATGAAGAAGGGAAAAAGAGGTGCAGCAGCCTTTATTCACGCTGATTGTTCTAATTCCTCGCCAAGAAACAGTCTAGATGATCTACTGGATATTCTTCTGAATCCTGCCAAAGCTATAGATGATTGGGAGACCATAGACTGGTGTAAGTGGCTTATGGCTGGAGGAAGAACCCCTGATGAATTTTCCAGTATAGGTATGAAAACTCTTGACTTGAATTATAAATATATTATACTATTGATATACTGCGTTTGTGGGTGCAAATTTTGGTGTGTTTAGCTCATGACCCTTTAAATTTCTGCTTTATTTACTATTTCTCTCACCCCTTATCTTATACATATGTTAATAATTCAGTTGCTATTTGGCAGTTCGATGTTTGTTTTGAAAGTTCTTTATTACATGAATAAATCTTGAAATCTGCTAACTAAGTATATTATTTATTGTTTTAATGATAATCAGTCGTCGGTTTGAAACCTCGATAAATCTTTGTTCTATAATTTTAGGAATTCATAATAATATTTTGAAATCAGCTTTCTTTATTGTGTATTTTTAGATTTGACAGAATTTCATAGATATTGTTTAATAAATAGTTCATATTTAACCGAAAAACAATATTTAAATAGTCGAATATTACACAGCAATCATTTTTATAGAGATTCAGTTCAATGCTACTGTGTGACAGTTCATACTCAGTTGGTGTTGACCTACCTAACCTAGCCAACTGCAAGGCTCTGATCCTTCATATGCCTTAATTATTTGTTCTTACTCTTACTTAAATAATATTTTAATCACCACCAATTTATTTATGCTGTATTTTGTTTTTTATGATGATTGGTGTTCTATAATATATGAATAACAAATCCTTATAGGGCAATGACCTTAGTCACCATCCCATAGACTGAGCACTAATTTTGATTTAATGGGCAAAGTTAATTGAGATTTTGCAAAACAAAGCAGATTACAATCTATGACCAAATAAAACAATTAAATTTTCTCCTGAGGCAAATATATGCCTGGTGACACTTTGCTATATTATTTTTAGATTACTTTTAAAGCATTATTTTTCTAATACTTGATACCTCCTAACAATTTTGACCTTCATTCAGGCTTGATAATTCCTAGTTTTTTTAAACACCTTAATGATTGGAAAGGTTCAAAACTGATAAGAATTATTTAGGTCAGGGATGGGGAATGAGCAATGCCAAGGTTGTAATTTGTAATATTTCCCTTTTGTATTTATTATAATACATAGAAAAACAATAAACTTTTCATTCATTTAAATTTAATTAGCTCTAGAGGCTGATTTGGGGGAACCAGTTTATTGAACTAGTGTTGCAGATAATTGCTTAAAATTGGTCAAGGACAAAAGCTTGCAAAAATGTAATTTTATTATTTCATTTTTATTTTAACCTTAGTGGGCTAATCAGAAGATGTTAGTAGATTGTAATATCATATTTCACTGTAATGACAAATTAAGATATTGGCATATTCTTATTTAGTAACTCTTATTTATTAGTCTCATTTAGGTATGTGCTGATGAGATTAGTTTAGAAGTCATTTATTTATCCCATGTGTACTCAATAAATTTGTAGTGATTTTTATAGTCACTGGAGTACTGTGCCTTGAAGGCAAGTGGCACATATGTTACTGGCTTTTGATTTCTTAGACTCAAAGGGAAGTACTTACCATGAAATATGTCATCATGGGTTGAAATTTTTGTTGAACATAGTATCACACTTACATTTAATATTTTATAAACTGAAGTAAAATCTCAAGCTATTCTTTGCTCTGGATCAATGGGGTAGGCAAAGAATTATAAAATTGTCCTGATTTTTCTAATGATATGCAATAGCTTATAATCGTCTGTGCAGGGAAACTTTAATAAGATTTTGTGAAAAGAGTGGGGCCAAATTTCATTGACTTAAATCATTTAAAATATAAACCTGTAGTGGTATTAAAGATTTGAGTATGTATACTTATTTTGTATTCTCCCATTGCAACATATATAGAAATATATATTGTTTACTTATTGATTTCTTTTGCACACCAAAATTATACACGGTATCACTTATTCCTACCACGATATTTAAGCCACATTAGAATGGCAAATTCTTATTCCATTCAAAAACATGGGTTTATTTAATTCCTACATGTTTGATTTCTCTTATGATGTGATTAAGTTATTATTTTAATGTATTAAATGTGGAATTAGTCACAGGGATGCTGAAAGCAGATATTTATTACGCCCTCTCATTAAATTGCATGTATATGCCAATCTGTTAGTATATTAATAGTCAAAAACTTAGTTAAAACATGTCTACAAAGAATTGAAGGAAGGCCTAATGGGAATTATCCAGTTCATCAAGAAGTATTAAACCTATAACAAGATACAATAGGTAACAAAGGCAAATATAAGATATAATAAAAGGAAATAATAATTGACTGTTTTGAAGTATAATACCTATCTCCTGAAACATAATACAGTGACAATGATTTGGCCTTGTGGAGGAAAAACAAAGTAATTCATGCAACATGTTAAGGGTTTCTGTTATAAGAAAGGAGAAAAGGTATCCTCCTCAGCAGTCTACTACCCGTTATGGCATGATGGAAAACAATCTGTTAGCAGAATGTGAAAAAGAATATCCTCCTCAGAAGTTATATTGACCACTTAGTTCTTTTATGAGTACTGTCATAACTACTGCCCATTATGGCTTGATCCTGAAACTGCCTCTTAGCATGAAGGGGAAAAGAATATCCTTCTCAGCAGTTATATTGACCATTGACCACTTGGTTCTTTTATGAGTTCTGTCATGCCTACTGCCCATTATGGCATGATACTGAAACTGCCTCTTGGCATAAAGGGGAAAAAAATATACCTCTCAGCCGTTGTATAGACCACTTGGTTCTTTTATGAGTACTGTCATGCCTACTGCACATTATGGCTTGATACTGAAACTGCCTCTTAGCATGAAGGGGAAAAGAATATCCTCCTCAGCGTTATATCGACCACTTGCTTCTTTTATGAGTACTGTCATGCCTACTGCACATTATGGCTTGATACTGAAACTGCCTCTTAGCATAAAGGGGAAAAGAATATCCTCCTCAGCAGTTATATTGACCACTTGGTTCTTTTATGAGTACTGTCATGCCTACTGCCCATTATGGCTTTATACTGAAACTGCCTCTTAGCATAAAGGGGAAAAGAATATCCTCGTCAGCAGTTATATTGACCACTTGGTTCTTTTATGAGGACTGTCATGTCTACTGCACATTATGGCTTGATACTGAAACTGCCTCTTAGCATAAAGGGGAAAAGAATATCCTCGTCAGCAGTTATATTGACCACTTGGTTCTTTTATGAGTACTGTCATGCCTACTGCACATTATGGCTTGATACTGAAACTGCCTCTTAGCATAAAGGGGAAAAGAATATCCTCCTCAGCTGTGCCAAAGAGCACTTGGTTCTTTTATGAGTACTGTCATGCCTACTGACCAATATGGATAGATACTGAAACAGCTTCTTAGCACAAAGAGTAAAAGAATATCCTCTTAAAGCTTTCGTTCCAGACCAAAAATGGTTAGTCTTAACATTGGCAAAAATGTTTTTTTGGTTCATTTAATATTAAATAAGTTTGAAATTACTATTACTGAAGAAAATGGTATTTATGCTTACTTCCGGTCAAGACACGTGAGGCGCACCATGCTCATGACTGGAAAAACAGTATAGGCAATCACACACAACAGTTAGTCAACCCCAATACAATTCTTTTTTTTTTTTCCTTACAAAATAACTTAAAAATTTATTACTTTATTGCTCTCTTTCTATTTTTGCCTAGATAATTGTTGATATGATCTAGAAACATAAACCAAAAACAAATGCAACAATAAAATTACCTCTAAGAAAATAGGTATTATTTTTGTAAGGTTGGGTACATTTCGAAGATGTTTGTTTGCATATATTGGCGATTGAGACTGTTTAAATTGCATTTGATTTAAAACTTTTTTTTAATATTTTATTATGATACTTTTTATTGTGCATCTCTTAAAGTTTTTTTTTCCATTTTATTTTTTATTATTTTATAATTTATATTAATTTATTTTTAACATAGGCCTAATGATTAATTATATATAAAATTTTAAATGATGACTAAGTTTAAATCTAATACCCTTATTATACCTAAAATTATTCTAAGTATATTTACAAAAATATTAAAGTAATTCCTAAAACTTAAATCATTACCAACCGTAAACTAAAATAGAAAACCATATTTATATTTTTAACATCAATTTGTTAACCTAAAACATGGTTGAAGAGTTGATGTAACCAGCAAAAACGCTACGGTTCACTTCTCGCTAGGACTCAAGAAAGCCATAAAATATTTATGAACTGCACTGCAAGGAAGTTGATAGTATACTGAGGGCTGATAGAAACTTTGAGGTCTATAGCAAGGAGCCAAGGGCGAGGAGAGCTGGTAGAAGTTGAGATAAGAGATAACGCTTCATGAGCCCGGGAGGGTAAGCCCTGTGACGCACCTCACACATCTACAGCACGTGTTAAGCAGTACCATAAGCCACTTGGTTCTTTTATGAGCAGTGCTATGCCTACAGCCCCCTTACTGCTTGATACTGAGGTGATTAAAGATTACCCTATTTAGCTATTTCATAGACCACTTGGTTCTTTTATGAGTACTGTCATGCCTACTGCCTGATGTGCATTGATACTGAAACTTCCTCTTAGCATAAAGGGTAAAATAATATCCTCTTAAGCAGTGAGATAGGCCACTGGATTATTTTATGAGTAGTGCCATGTCTACTGTCCCTTATTGCTTGATACTGAGATGATAAAAGAATACCCTATTTAGCTATTTCATAGACCACTTGATTCTTTTATGCCTACTGCCCGATGTGGATTAATACTGTAACTTCCTCTTAGCATAAAGGGTAAAATTATATCCTCTTAAGCATTGACATAGGCCACTTGATTATTTTATGAGTAGTGTCATGTCTACTGCCCCTTATTGCTTGATACTGAGAGGATAAAAGAATACCCTACTTAGCTATTACATAGACCTCGTGGTTCTTATATGGGTACTGTTATGCCTACTGCCCGATGTGGATTAGTCCTCCTCAGTAGTGCAGCACAGTTGTTGGTATTCATTGTTTTATGCATATATCATGGAATGGTTGTTGGAAAAATATTGATTGATGATCAATAAACAATAACTTCAATTTGGTCACATAATACAAATGTCCTGTATACTCACCATGGAAACTGCACTAATATTCCTAGAAGTAAGATAAAAGTTTGTCAAGCAGGGGCTGCGTAAACCAAGCAGATTTCCCGCGTGAAGTTTAACAATAGATCAATCTACTTTATTTACCGGTAACACAACACCACTGTGAATATTAAGTGAGTAAATACAAACGATAATAAGAAACTTCCCAATGAAAAGAATCTGAAATGTAAACAAACAGTTCTGCCAACTTCTTACTGGAAAGAAAAACAATTACTGAAATATATCTGAATATAATGTATTAATTTGATTGAAAACTATTTACTATATCTAGTACTATAATATATAATGAATCAGAATAATTTTTATATCAATCAATCAAATTTAACTAGTCCAAAAATTTAAGCGAGGCAGGGGGTCACCAGAACATATTTGCATGTATCTCGTATAATAAATGTCTCTTGAAAACAATATTTGGTATTTAAGCTTCGAATAATGTGGTTTATTACATAACAGAGTATTGTTTATGTAACATGAGTAGAAGTGGGGATTTGCTGAAGGCTGAAAACTGAAAAATGCAAATACCTCGGTTAATATTCAAGATAGAGAATAAATGTAACAATAATTATAGTATATTAAATTTGCAATAGGATTGGTTCTATACAATTTTTCGATCCGACGTATAAAGGAGATATTTCGAATTTTCAAAATTCTCCCTCTCTAAACCCCCTCCCTCCCCTGGTCCTCTTTCAGCCGTTAACGAACTTGATCTTTATTTTTACATAAAACGACTAAATATCGAGTTTAGTAATGATTAAACAATAATTGCAACCGCTAGAGCAGTTTTAGACATATATGTGTGTGTGTGTGTGTGTGTGTGTGTGTGTGTGTGTGTGTGTGTGTGCGTGTGTGTGTACACATAATACACATACATATATACTCAAACATAATTTATGACAATTTCTAACCTAGGAAGTCATGGGTTAAGCCTGGTCAACCTGTGAAATAAAATTTTAACTGAACCAACCTTATGCTCTGTATTCGGTGGGAACAGCGTGATATGTACTATGAGCTCAGACCAAATGAAATGATCACAAGGGAGTGTTACCATGATCAACCAATGTGTTTGACCCATGCATTAAAGGAAATATGATGATATGCACGACAAAATCATTTCCCTCCATGACAATGCTCATCCACGCCTTTCAAAACCTGTCAAAAGGTACATCAATGACCAAAAGGGAGGTCCGTCCTACTCATCCCACCGCAATTCTCCAGACAATGCTACTTCTGATTGCTACTGATGGCTTATGGCCTGTCTGAGCAATGCTTTATTCAACAAAACATCACAAGTTTTCATTTGAAGCATCCCTTACAATCTCGCAATACTTTTATATTCCTAAGATTGTTAACATAACTTATAATCTAGTAGAGGGTTGAGGGCTATTCACAAACTGAGTTTCGTGCAATCATTTATGGCCTCCTAAATTATTGTCTCTCTTCTGTAGTTTTCAGTGCATACTTTAGTCTTTATGGACTTAAGTCCATATTACATAAGTTACTCTAAATGTCAAAATAAATAACTATTGTTATGTGCATATTTCCTGAAAATCCAATAGGAAACAATATCAGGATTTTTCATTCCAGACATCCCTTGACTCCAGACCATCCATAAGAATATTTTATAGCCAAGAGTATAGCCTGTTACTGATTAACATGCATACCAAGATTCACCAAATTCATTTAGACATAAAAAGTGAACAAACAAACAAATTATATATATGTGTGTGTGTATAAAAAGAGAGTCCTAATAATTATATATCTTGTTTTATATATATATATATATATATATATATATATATATATATATATATATAAGTATAGTATACTAGCTAGATACCTGTCTTTGATAAATAAATCATTAGAGGATGAATGATGACTTTTTTACTAACAAATTTACATTTCTGAGGATAGTACACAATCATTAAAAGAGTAAGCATTAAATGCAGTGCAAGTCATTATCATGTACATTTTAATTAGTACTTAGTTACTTTCTATTGGGTTTAACATTACACATCATTTAATGCGTAGTTGTAGTTTAAAGTGCTTTAATTTTGCAACTCAATAAAATTATATATGAAAAAAAATATTCTGAATCTCAGTTTTTGTGTTCCATTCATAGCTTTCTGGTAACTATGGCAACCTCTATACTTATCTTGGGTCTTGCTGAATAAATGTGAATCCATAAAAGAATAAATAATTAATCAAAAGAAAACCACTTCCAGCTCTATTCCTCATCATTATTTAAAACAATGTAGAGAGTGTAAATAATAATCATTGAGAGTATTTGACTTTACAACACATCTTCTACCTCTTTCTGACCAAAAGCTGTTAGCATCCAATAAACTTGTTGACAAACAAATTATTCTCTGAGAATATTAGTATATCCTAAGGTCTAAATTGGGTTAGTAGTATTAGTAGTTTAGGCAAGAAAAGGTTAAAAAAAAAGACACAAAAGCCATAATGTTCGATATTGTTTAAATCCCTAAACTATGAATTTTATGAAAATTGGTACCTGTATTACTGCTAACTCGACTTAGACTATATTAATATGCTCAGAGACGAACAGGAGTAGGGGTTTCAAGGGAGGTATGAAATGAAAAACAAGATATTTCATTTTCTATTGGTTTTTGGCAAATAGGCACATAACAGAAGTTGTTAAATTTGTTTTTTAGACTAATTTTTGTTATGTACACTTTTGTCGTATCATGAAATATAAAACAAGATATATACTAACGACTATGTAAGGGGTCAACACTTTTGAAGGTTACAAAAGACAAAACCAATCTCATTGGAACTCCATTTATGGGTTAGTATTACTGCCTCCTTATATATAACATTTTGAACGGACCACATTTTCGCCATCTCTTAGTTAGGATCGATGGACATTTGAAAAAAAAAATTTGAAAATCCCATCATGAGTATCCTCAAAGCTGATTTGCCCTAAGGGAATTCTACTAAACTATGTACTTTATGAATGTTTGATTTCTTTTCAAGAATTATTTGTTCATCACACAAGAATAAATTCCTGAAGTTGGCACAACATTTCTTCCTCTTTAAATCTTATATTTTACGTCCAATGTATAAATACGTTGTGCTGTTGTTGAAGCACTCCTATCAGCGATTCTCACAACTTCATTTACCAAGATTTTTAAAAAGTTTATGATTTTTGCCATTTATTATGACCTTTTCAATGGATGATAGAACTCTGGAAATTGTTCATGTTATAATATATATGTGTGTGTGTGCGTGCGTGTGCGTGTGTGCGTGCGTGCATGTGTGTTATGTATATAAAAACAGTCTCCCAAGGGTCATTGGGAAGTACCAAAAACAAAATAAAATCTTCATAAATAGACAGAGTACCAAGATATTTTGATTCTAGTAGTCTCTCTAATTCATAAATACCGTAGAATGGGGTGAATAGCAACAGTTTTGAACTTCAAGTTTAAATATCAAAAGTACTATAAGAGATATTGAATTGAGACCTACCTCGGTTTATGGGTCTTCCCGTCCTCTACAAGCCTGCAGCTTCATATTTTCTTTTTATGGCAAGGTAAAATTTAAAAAAATTGAAAACATGCTGTTTCTATACACCCCATCGAGCGGGGTCAATAGAAACAGGCATTGTTTTTCACGTCTGTTTCTATTTCAGAGTTTCTTGGGGCAATAGAAACAGTAAGTATTGTTAAGGGATGGATAGAAACACAAACGAGTGGTAATCAGAGCAAACAATTTAATTACAATATATCGTAACCGATACCCAAAAACAAAAAGAACAAAAGTGAGAATACAAAGTTTAGTCTAATAAATTATGAAGGCACTTAAGTCATCCTGAAAACAGATTTTGTCTTTCCAGCGAGAAGCAGACTTTGAGGTTTGAACAACTGGCATCAATTTTTTAATTACATCATCCTTGGAGAAAAATGATTCTTCATCAGTCAAGGAAAACATATTACTGCTGAGGGTTTTCTTGCAAAACAGTCCAACATAACCGTCATCTTGAAAGTCAGTGACTTTGGAGACATACATTCTAAATACATTTTTAGTTTTTCCATATACCTTCACGATTACAAAATCGTCAGGTTGGATTAATCTGTCAAGTTCTTTTGAAAGTTCGGCATTTGCAGAAGAATTGGATAATGTGAGATCTGAGTCACTGTCTTGCACAGAATAGTCCGAATCTTCTGGTGATGATTCTGAATCGAGTTTTTTATTTTTCTTTTTCCTGGCACTTACACTTTGTTTTCTGGTACCTGTGGAATTATCATTGTCAGTGCTTGTACCAGCAACAGATGTGCTAGGTCCAGCCTGATCTGGTTCTGTTGGTATTTCTGCCACAGAAACACTTTTTCCTGGACCAACATCTACTTTCACTCGCTTTTTTCGAGCTGGAACTGTTTCTGTGTGTCTTAGAGCTGTTAATAGTTCCTTGAAGGAAGCATCAATAGCAGCAACAGGAGATAGTGCTGGTGTTGTGGCTCTTGAGGATTGGGTTGATTCAATAGACAAATCTGAGGAGGGTAGCATCTTTAGTACTTCCTTCCGATTTAGGGGCACAATACCACATTTTCTAAAGCCAGAAATTACATTTTCCGATTTGCATGATTCACACAGTTTCTTTAGCAAACTAGGAAACTTGCTCTTTTGAATTGTAGCTTCATTCTTGCCGGGTCCTTTTTTCCAATCTAGAAGGATTGAACGCCATGCCAGTTTGAGATGCCGAAAGAATGCCACGTCTAATGGTTGAGTGAGGTGCGTGGAGTGTGCTGGTAAAAATATAAAGAGGACATCATTTTCTGCACATTTTTTAATGAGATCCAAAGACAAGTGGCTAGATAAGTTGTCTCCAATCATGTACTTTTTGCCAGGTAAACGTCTAAGATAAGGAAGGGCTATGGTTTCAACATAATCAGAAAAACAAAAGTTGTCGAACCAACCACTTTTGGTCCTATTGTATCTGGACCCATCAGGGCCTCCTTCTCTCCAACTTTCATACAAGTGTAAAGATTTATAGACTACATATGGGGGTAAGAGGTGACCATCACCAGCAGCTGAAAACATGACAGAAATGGAGCATTTGGTTGAGTTCATCACCCTTTCTGGGTACTTACATCCACACTTAGTTATTACTTTATGTTTTCCAGGATCATCAGAAAGGTTCGTTTCATCATAATTAATAATGTTTGATGAAGGAACGTCTCTGAGCTCTGCTTCTAGTCTGTCAAAGTACTCATTGACCGTTTCTGGGGAGACACCTGCTCTGACCCGTTTAATGTTTTGGCATAACCTTTGTGACAAGTCAGCCTTATGTCTATTCAAAAAAGAATAGACAAAATCACGGCCAGGAAAGTTGTCTTTGAATTTTTTTATGGTTCTACCTTGGCGGTCAAGCGATTCTTTGACCGAAATTCGCAGAGTCCACGAATCAATTGGGTAGCCCCAGTCAGCACAAATAATAAGTCTACTCGCCAAAGTTTTTTCCTCTTCTTCTGTTAAAGCGGTTTGCCCTCCTTTTTTCTTAATTAGATCACCTTTTTTCAAATGTCTGTAGAGGACACTATAATAGATGTCATATTTTACCGCTGCGTTTCGAAGGCTAAGGCCATTAGTTATGTCTTCAACAGCTGCCTTAATAACCTCTGGATCTTGTACTTTGTTCGGTTTTAATCGTTTGTAACTCCTTGGCATGCTGAAAGAAAACGGTCACATTATAGCTTGTGCCAGCTAATATTCCTCAATTGGATAACTATTGGTTGTATATTATATATTTAATTGTCTTTCAGCTGTGACATTGGAAAATAAACACAAAATAAAAACTTTACGATTTGTGGGGTGAATAGAAACAGCAAAATAATGTGTTTCTATTCACCCCACAGATTCAAAATATGGATCATAACCTAAAACAAAAATTGAAACAAAGAAATGGTTTTGTTTATACTATATTAAACAATGTGATATCTTCTACAGGTATACAAGGTATAAAAAATAGTACAATTCAAACATGTGAGGTGATGAGGTATGGTACTTACATGTAAAGTTTGGAAAACGATGAAAATCGGCTGAAACAGAAGTTGCTTTGTCACACCACTGAATCTGAATCTCAGTATTGCCAACCACACAAAATCACATTTCCCTTAAATCTTACCTTATTTCCATCTCATAAAAAAAAAATATCCCTGTCTGCTTTACTTTAACCCCCTATTACATAATGTTGAATTTTTTCAGAAGTTTCGTTTCTATTCACCCCACTGTTGCTATTCACCCCATTTTACGGTAATATTCTTTAGTGAAACCTCTGAAATCAGGATTGTATTTATATTTTCTGTTGTTTTGTTTTTTTAGTGAGGCGTTATGACAATGCAACAACCTGTGGACTTGTATGGACTGCCAACTTCGTTGCATACCGATGTCGAACATGTGGCATCTCTCCATGCATGTCACTCTGTGCTGAATGTTTTCAGCGCGGGGATCATGATGGACATGATTTCAACATGTTTCGCTCGCAAGCAGGTGGTGCTTGTGATTGTGGAGATACTTCTGTTATGAAAGAGACTGGGTATGTACCTTTATTCTGGTTTTATTTTTCATCTTTTGAGCAACTTGAGAGTGGTAGTCTAATATATAATATCATACGTTAATCATATTCATTTGTTGGTACTTTCCTGTTATCTGGTACCTGCGAAAAAATTCTTTCCTGTTATCTGGTACCTGCGAAAAAATTCTTTCCTGTTATCTGGTACCTGTGAAAAAATTAATCAAACAATAACAACAAACATTGATTAATCAAATTAATCAAACAAAAACAACAAACATTTATTACTCAAATTAATCAAACAATAACAACAAACAATGATTATTATTACAATGATTATTATGGGTGGCCAGAAGTCACGAATTGCTTCTAACAGTGCTTCGAAAACATCGCAATCACCGACCAGCTTGCGCCACATAAACTCTGCCAAATAAGACTCTAAATGATGACGTGCAGTGCCTCAGTGCTTCTTGTTGCGCCACTTCGCTGATCCCCACATGCGTTCGACGGTATTCTGCTGCGGACGTTGGCTCAACCGCTCGGCAACAGCTTCAAGCATGTAAGCGTTCCAATCAACGGCTGTGTTCTTGTTCATATCCAGTTGCGAAGTCAATTCTATGGCCCAGGAATAGAAGAAGCGGACGGCTGTGACGAATGACAAGCGTGAGCCCACAAACCAATTACCGTTACGGATGGCGACCTTCTTGTGGCAAGAGTTGACGTTGCATTTCCAGTAGATGCTTGTGCTGAAGTAAAGCTTCATCTTATCATTGTTCGTACAAATTTGTTCGGCTGGCAAGATACCCTTTTTATGGAGGAACGCGACGGCCTCCTCTTCGGTACGTGGCAAGTCAAAAATCTTCATGCTAAGCAACAAATAATCAAAATATCGGCTGGTTCCTATAAACAGCTCGGTACGTGGCAAGTCAAAAATCTAAATGCTAAGCAACAAATAATCAAAATATCGGCTGGTTCCTATAAACAGCTGATGTAAAACATTCAGTAAGCTACATAAACAGGGTGGAGAAAGACAAAAAAAAGTTAGTTTGCAGGTACCAGATAACAGGAAAGTACCCATTTGTTTAATACATATACAAAACAGTTATTAACCCTTTCCTTGTGCAAAGCCACTATAGTGGCTTTGCACAAGGAAAGGGTTAATTCTATGGAGATATTTTCATGGAACACGATTGCCCATTTGTCACCCGCAAGTTGGAAGTTGCAATGTATTCAAATACAATACTTTATTTCATAGTAGTCCAACACAATAATTCATTCTTTTGTTTTACACATGTTTCTTTTTATCATATGCTAATTACAATTTATCAAAGAGTTTAGACAGAAGTCTAAACTTCAAAGTATAAATATAAATAACATCTTATGACTGTAATTGTTATTTTAAACACAATTTGCCCTTTCCATTTCTACGATAAAAGCAGTATTAATGAAGATATTGATGAATTGTGTTTTAATGTAGAAGGAACCTCCCCCCACCATTTTCGAAATTCAAAATCCCATTTAATCTGTATTGTACCTTGAGATAGTTATATGAAAGCCCATAGAAATCACCCAAGGGATTTTTTAGTGATTGAGAAAGAAACAGGAGGACATGCAGGCATACAAGATTTTCAATTTTGATTCTTCGAAAGGTCTGAAACTCAAAAAAAATTTGTCCCTGCTTAAATGAAATTGAAAAGCGAACAAACCCTAGTATTTATATAGATACATGATAGTTATAACTAGATAGGTGATTTGACCAATTATTTAAAGATCTGATGCCTCATGAAAAACAACTTGTGAGAGACCACTAAAACCTTTGCTTTGCTGCTGTATGAAGGTTGAAAAAGAGAATGAAAGTCACAACTATGTACTTTCTAGTAGTAATAGCTGGGGATAATCATTAAATAAAACAAAGATTATAAGAATGGACTAGTGTCCAAAATTCTAAGTAGTTTAGGAAAAAATATCTTAATTAGAAATCATTATATTTAGGCCATTTTCAAGGCCATTTTCCAGTTTCTTGAAGTTCTTAATAGCTATCTACTCAATCTAATATAAACATGGAGCTCAGGTTAGCCATGTGAGTTAAGGCGTTTGTTTTAACTTCACTTAGTAAACCCAGAGCGGTGAGTTCGATTCTCACCAGGGCAATAGGAATTTAGTAATGAACTCATTAAATAAAATCCCTAGTCCCACCTTGGCTAAAAAAGGGTGGTAACCTATAGACAACCAGTCCTCCAGTGGACGTTAATAACATTAACAGATTCATTCAAAATCCTTACTATATATTTTTGATTTTGTAATGAGTAACTAAATTTACTTTTTAGTAAATTTGAATTGTTTAGATATAAATTTGAATTTACATTTGAATTGTTTCTTCAATTGAAATCTTATTGAATTTCAGATTCTGTGATCGTCATGGCCCTATGTCTCAAGTTAATAAACCGTCCGCACCCCATGACCTTATGTGTGTTACTGAGGCTGTTATGCCTCGAATTATCCTACGACTGATTCAACATCTACGAGAAAGCAGGTATTAAAACTATGTAAACACTTCATTAATATTTCCCGTTCTTACTTCTTTCGTCAAAATAAAAAGGAAGTTGTGGTGTGGAAGTCTCTCTAATCAATATGTAATAATTACAATGACATGCTTGCCCCTTAATACTATCTATCATTCACCTAAATTTTAAATCCCCAATAAACTTTATTTTGCTACAAAATAGGCAATAAATCCTATGATGAGCTAGGGCCTGACCATTCAGTTTTGGGTGGGAGGACACATCATGAAACTTCCACCCATGTCCCTGGTGGTTTTTTTAGCTTCAATAGGAGAGCAACACTAATGACAGGTCAGATGCAACATCAAACTGATGACTTCTTCAGTGAGCCTACCATCTGTGGAAAGATTGTGATGGTTAGGACATTTCAAGAGAATTGACCCAAAAAGACTCCCAAGAAAATGTTATATATTACAGTGGTTTAGGACACAGAAGAAGAGTAGAGTTTGCAGAGTAGGGGATCCAGAATTGGAAGATCCTAGCTGTGGATTTTAGTGTGTTTAAAATGGTGACAGAAACCTACTTCCAGCAAAGACTATACTTCCTAGAAGTAATAAGGTTAATAAATTGTTTACACATGTCCTTGTCTAGACATTTCGGGTAATTAGAGCTTGAAATAATAAGTTTAACATGGAATTAGAGAGAAAAATCCTTCAGCCTGCTATTGAAACATAAATTTAATGCAATATTCGAAAATTGAGATACTATCCACCACTGTGGTTCTCATAGTACATAATAAATAGTACTTTAGGCATATCTGAAGGAAAATTATTTTATAATATATAATAACATTACAGCCATTGTGCTCTCTATTTTAGGCAGAGCATCTGCTCTGCATCTCTTAAACTCACTAAAACACCTTCAAATCATCATGAAGATTCTTGAGAAGGTAAACTCATGTCCCACCATCAGGAGTTATATTTGCCAACATCTATTTAATTTAATGGAAGTACTGCGAATTCCTTTGGTTTCTACATCAGATTTTTTTCTATTAGAGACCCAAGAGCAAATCAGGAGTAAGAGAGTGGAGGTATGCATATTTTCACTATAAAAATGTACAATTGAAATTGCTATGCCTACCAGACGGTACAACTGTCTGGTGAGGACTCCCTCTCCTGAAAATGTGTCTAATGGGAAAGAAACAATCTTACTATAATGTAACTCCATATCAACTTCTGATTTGCAAAGACACTCCTATAAATAATGCATATAGTTGATATGAGCTGTAAACAACATTTATTTATTATCTAGTTTTGGAGACAATTAATGATTAATGTAATTTTGTTTGTTTTAATAATACTCTTTTGCAGTAGGTCAGGTGAGCTGGATGCTCACCTTGTAGCAATCCAGGATGCCGATTTTTTCCTCACGATGCTGCATGAATTGAGTGCTATGGGTGCAGCCATGCGAAGGGTTATGACTGGAGCACTTACTAATCCTCAGGTAGTACATTTTCATAACTGTTTGTGATATAAATATTCCAAAATGAGTATTTCTCTAATATATTATAACAGTCAATCATTATTATTTACTTTGAATCTCAATTCATTATATTACTTTGACTCTTCGCTTACTTTATAGGATGTGTGTGTGTGTCTTTGCCTGTATACACATACATATATAAATTACATACACACATATTTATTTATTTTGGGGATTTCGGGGTATTTCGACCACTATCCCCAAGCCGAGGATAAAAATAGGCTCAATCCGTGCTAAGAAGAAGAGAAATTTAATTCACCAGTTCTCAATAAGAGCACTTGAGATGTCTCATAGAGCTAGTGAAATAGAGGAAGTCGAGAGAGTGAATCCATCTGATGAAGGGCTATGACTCTCCTCGATCCATTTAAATTCCTATCTTAAAGACATTAACTTTTCATAAGAATTGTATCAGAGGCTCAGGTAAGCCATGAGTTTAGGTGTTGGTCTGAATATATTTGGTAAACCTTCAATAGTGGGTTTGATTCCAGCATGGGCAACTGGATTTAGTGATAAACTATTTAATAAAACCTTCAATTCCTCCCTAACTAGAAAGAGGTGGTAACGTTTTGATAACTCATCCTAATTCCTAGAATGGTCATTAATAAGTAACATTTTTTAAACACAATAACAGGAAAAGAGTTAAATTGAGAATTGATACTACTTCACAGATTGCAAATTCTGCCCTGCACACAGTTTTAAGATGCAATTCTTAATTTTGATTCAATTTGTAAACAACTGCCCTAGTCAAGTGTCTAAATATCATAATGTGAGATGTACACCCTTTGTCTGGAAAAGGATATATTGAATACTTTGTTAGTTCATTGAAATAAATCTTTTTAGGTCTTTCTTCTTTTTTGCCATATTGCAATAGGATACCTGCTTTCACATAACAACAAGAAGCATAAAATCATATTCATCTATATTTTTAGTGCAATCACATTTCTAGACTCAATACATGAAAATATATGTTTTCAGTCTTTGGCTGATATTGCTCAACATAATTTTGAAATTATCATTAAAACTTTTACTGTACATAAATTGTTTGACACTTGCCGCAACAATCAAATCATTGAACCACTGCTGCTATGAAAATTCTTTTAATTTTAAACTTTTCATTACTCCTTAAATCAGTTAAAGTAATTTGAAATTGTATTATAATAACTAATAATTAAAAATAAATTATTTGTAACCTAATAATTTCAAATTTTAGTTTTTATCCCTTGGTATGGCATGAACATGTATAGGCATTAGGTATTTTAGTACCCCAAAAGCCTAGGACATTTATACGAGTTCTCTTTCTTTACTATTTCAGTGGCCAGTACTGTTAGGCCTGTGGCTCTCACAGTTATCAGGTGGTTATAACTAGCAATCTGGGCATGCAGTTCCTGAAATTTCACCCTAGTCAGCCGCAGTTATTTCCCACCCTTTACTGGTATATACTCTGGGCCCTTCTCTACCTGAAATGGCCAATATTAATTTGACCTCTACACCTAGTAACATTCTTGACATCCTTCTAGGTTCCTTTCTTTTAATGTGACATGAAAATCAAACTCTGTCCTTTTTGTAATATTGGCAATATAACATTTGCCCTACCAAGTTAGTTCAGCTGATCCTCCCACTGTACTCCTTTCTAAATATCTCATGCAGTGGTGCTCTTCTCTACCGTGCCAGGAGAGAAAAATGAGAGAATCTATACCAATAATGAAAATTTAAAACAATTAATTTTAAGCCAAACAATGGAGATAGATAGATGTGTTGTTAGTGTTTGATTTCTCTTTTTCAGATTTATAAACAATTGACTGATAGTACTATGTACCCTGAAGGATCGGATATGGCTAAATATATGGAAGAAAGCCACAAGGTATATAAAGAGGCTGTGAAATCATTACCTAATCCAGCACCAATGCAAGATTTTAAAGGTATTTAAATTGATTATATAAAATTTGTTTGTATACTAATAAGCATTTAAGCCCTAATTATTCATTATATACTCGATTGTTTCATACCATACATCAAACCAAAGTTAAATTATGTACATTTATTGTTTAACACGTTCGCTGCGGATGCCCGAACCGAAAATCACTTCCAAAAAACGAATTTTTTTTTTTTTTCTTTTCTGTTTTAAAGTTGTTCAAACTAAGTAAAAACCCATTTGTGGTAATTTGTATGCATTTTTAACAACGATAATCGTATTTTTTTTAACCTCGCAACGTATGCGAGGTCCGCACACGGCAGTGAATTAGGTAGGCAAACCCTCAAGACAGAACATTTTGTGTGTATTTCCCTACCTAGTGCACTGTCGTGTGCGGACATTGCATACGTTGCATAGGGAGGTAGAAATACGATTATTAGGTTACAAATGCATATAAAGTAAACATAATAATGGAATAGATCTATATGAAAATTATATTGATCCAAAATGAACTTATATAGCTGAAAATACACCACCTGAACAGAAACTTTCGTTTAGTAATGGGAAATTTCTTTATTTCGTAATTGGTTATGAAATCATAAATCGGACCTGTCAATACCGCCCATATATTTATTATAATTAATAATTGCCTTGGGCTTCACGACGGTTTTCCCCCTGCTCATGACCGCCTTCATCAAACTCCGATGAAATATTGACATCTCGTTTATGGCGCCAATTGAAAACGGACACACTCTTCTCAGTAAATTTCTCTTTTATCTCTCCTTTTTTGAGCTTAGCCCCCCCCCCCTATAACAGCTGGGTTGCCCTTCCGAATCTTTCTCAGAGTACCAGTAAGATAGGTACCCTGATCCAGAAGCTCGTGGGCCATGGGGACAGACGTATAAAAGTTGTCAGCGTAAATGGCATGGCCGTGGCCGAGATAGTCATCAACCAAATGTCTGACAACTTTATACAAGTGTCCTTTCCCTCCAACTTGTGGATCCCTTGGCCCAGAGTAGACTAACGTCTTCAGCACAAGACCGTCAGGTTCAGTCAACATATAAATCTTTATTCCATATTTGTGGCGCTTATTAGCGATATACTGGCGATAGAATAGCCGACCTCTCCAAAGCATCATGGACTCGTCCAAACTTAATTCTTTGAAAGGGGTAGTATATCTCTTTCATCCTCTCAACAAAAAAATTTAACAGTGGCCGAATTTTATTCAGCGGATCATGCTCAACGTTCGGGTCTTGTGGTTCTGTGACGAAGTGCAGGCTTCTCTGTATACGGAGAAACGTGTCTCGTGACATCATTGAAGGGAAAGCAGGTGTACTATAGGGAAATATGGACCTCCAATAATGAATGAGCCTCTGATGGAGAGACAAGTTGGCCCATAAAAAATAACAACCCCAAAAATTTTTGAAACTGCAAACGACTTGGCCAGACGGTGGTCAGAACACTACTGAATGCTTGTGAGTGCGGAGGTTCTCCCCACTACAACCTTCAGGTCTCTAGAACGAATGGAGGGCGGGGCGACGCACCTCGCAACGTATGCGAGGCCCGCACCGGGGAGTGACTCAGGACCTCGCATATGCTGCGAGGCTCCGTAGTGAAGGTGTTAACATTCCATCTCGCAACATTGGTCACCATGTTTCTTTTGATACTGTCACCTTTGCAAGATGACTGATGAAGCCTTGTATTCAAATTCCTTGTTAGTAAACATATTATTTTTTGAAGTTTCATGGTACTAATAGGGGAGGAAATTCAGGCTTTGGGTTGCAATTTTTATTACTCCTTAGGGCCTCTAGTTAGTCAGAACCTGGTAGGCTTTAGCAAAATTTACCTATTGTGCCACAGGCATAGTCATTACTTCAGTTAACTCAATGATGCTAATGGCATTCCTACTAACCAAAAACTGCAGTGTATACCATCAAAATGCTTACTTCTGGGAGTAAATGGGTCCAATCCACATTTGGTTGGGACCCTACGTTTTTATATAAAGACTTATATTTATATAGGTATTTACCACGTTCTGAGAGTAGTTTAATTGGAATTTTCCACATTAAATATCTTTGTTCTTTCTTTAAAATAATACAAAATTTATTTTTCAGATATTGCTGCCCTCCAAGAAGTTCTTGTACATAGAACGTTCCTTGAAGAACTTGTCTTTTGGACAGTAAAATTTGAATTTCCTCAGAAAGTTGTGTGCTTGTTGTTAAATATGTTGCCTGACCCTGACTACAAGGTATAATTAGCATTTTAATTTATAAATATAAAAACCAACTGGATTTTATTTATGTGCATGTAATGTATTTTATTCTCAAATTGTTTATTTCTAATTTCGATATTAATCAGATCTTCACTAAGTAAATTCTTCACTTTTTTAAGCAAAAGCATTGTTTCATAGATAACATTTTTTTAATTACTTCTTCAAGTTATCTAAATGATTTTTTTTAATAGAGCTAAGAATTTCACAAAACAGTTCAGGAAACAGGTATAATATGTTATATTAGATATCAACGCAATTTTCAAAAGTGGAGGTTTAAATAGTTGTAACAATTGCCACAGGATTGATTATATCCTACTTTTCTTCTTTTCTCTTTTCACATTGTTTTTATATTTGATTAATACTATTTTGTAGAGTTTAGCTATTGGTTATATACATAGCTAAAATATAAGATTTCAAATCTTGAACAAAGGATCAGGACAAATTTTAGGTTATATTATATTAATAGATGTAAAAATATATGTTAGAGCTTTTCTTATTGAGTTTGTTTAATATTTATTTTTAGGAGGCATTAACTCAGGCATTTGTCTTACATTATTCTCGAATATCCATGATGCTTGAGAAATCTAATGACCCGGATACACTATCTAACAGGGTTGTCCATGTCTCCGTCCAGCTCTTCTCAAATGAAGCTCTTGCGCTACGCATGTCTGAACGGCTTAGTCTTCTCCTTGTAATGGTCATCTCATTAAAGTATATGATGATAAAAATACTGATACCTAGTCTTCTGCATGGTAATTGGCATATTTATTTATTTTTATTAATAATAATTAGAATAGTATATTTTTAGTGTTTAAATATTTTAGTATTATTAATGTCATTATTGATAATTGAAGAAAAGATTCAAATGCTAAGTATCACTCACTTACAATTAGGAGTACAATTAAAGATCTTGATCGTGAACTATGATTTTTGAACTATCATGCTGATTGATATTTACAGATATACTATTTTTAATTCTCAGTCTTAAAATTTCATTTTATTTTCTACCTGTTAGCAGAATACCTTAATTAGGGAAATCACCTTTTATGGTGGACCCTGTGATGCTAACTAGATTATTACATAATAGGTCTGTTCAGATGTGTATATATATCCAAAATCATACTTGGAGTGAAGGTTTAGGGGAGCAACAGAATGTGAAATTCTAAATATCTTTGTTATTTTTTGTCAGATCAGAAAATGTCAATTTAACATCCTACAGTTATAATTCTAAACATCTCCAATATTGATGATCAATTTATGAATTCTATATGGTAAGGAAGTGTTTGATGGACAAGAAAATAACCTAAAAAATGAGAGGAATGTAAACCTTTATTAAATATATAGAAATTACTAATTACGTTAACAGTTCTGCTTGAAAGCTGAATTTTACGGATTCCAACTGATGTCCAAGTCTCAGAGTTGATATAATTTTCCCCACTTAGTATAAGATCGAGCCTTTATATGCATTATTGGGCGAATCTCTGAAATGTTCATTATCAAGTTTGATAGTTAATTGCTCTAAGTTATTATTTGTTATTTTTGATTGAAATGCAATTATTCCAATGATGTTTCTCATGTCTCTTGCTTTCATTTGTGCTCTTCCTAGAATGTTGGTTCTCTATTGATACTTTTAGTTTTGCAATATTTTAAAATTTATTGATTTTTGTTCATTCCTTGTTTAATAAAATATTAGAGTGGAATGAAAAGTGCATATTAACTTTTCGTTTAATCAAATCCAGGAGCATCCCAAATTTTGTTTGTAGTGTGTTATTATTATTATTTATTAACGTCCACCTTTTGCAACTCAGGCTAATTGGGACGGGTTATCTTCAGGTTACCACCCTTTTTTAGCCAGGGTGGGATTTTAGGATGTTATTTAATGAATTTCGTCACAAAATAATTTCCTTTGCCCAGGCAAGAATCGAACTCGCCACTCTAGGTTTGCCATGTGAGATAAAGGTCAACGCTTTATGTAGTGTGTTGCAAGTAGAATTTTAGCATTTTGATGCACAATTTTGTAGAAAGTGGTATATATTTACAGAATGTTGTTAGGCCATACATGTACAGTAACTCATAAAAAAAAAAAGTAAAAAAAAGACCTGATGTTTTCTACCTAACTTGAAAACTGAATTGGTGCGGTGCCAGCAGCTCCCCCACCTCCTAAAGAAAACAGATTTTCCTATTATGAAGTTGGCAGTTCTGAAAAATTCATTAAATAGGCTTGGGAATTAATACAGTTAATGAGCTTTGAATTTTATTTTCTTCAATACAGTATTTTATTTCTATAGCTATAATAATCCTTATATATAATTGAATCATCTATTGAAATAATATAATTAAAAAAGGTGAAATTCCTTTTGCCTTGGGGTTGATATAGTAAATAAACAAGTAAGTGCATAATAATGTGACATCAGTTATTATTCTTATTTTTTTTTAATTTCATGAGATCTCGGTAAGGAACCTGTCGATTTATGTTTTTTAAGAATTAACAGGCTTTAATAAGGGTTTTTTTTTTTTTTTTTTTTTTTTTTTTTTTTTTTTTTTTTTTTTTTTTTTTTTTTTTTTTAAATAATGAAGAGTACTAATACAAATTAAATTGCAATGGTCATTTACCCATATGATATTTTGAGTTGGTATAATTATTTTAATAATGATATATTTGTTTTCAGACCCGGATAAAAACTTCCATTATGTTGTGGACTGTGGACGCCAAGTTATGAAGGAACATTGTTACTGGCCATTAGTTTCAGATTTAAATAACGTTTTATCCCATAGACCCGTAGCAGTTAAGTTTATGAGTGATGACAACCTTCTTGAGATGTGGTTTGCATTTCTCTCTATGTTTCAAGGTATGAAATTGTATATTTATTTGAATTTATTGCACAGTAATGATTTACTATGGTAGAGGGGGGGGGTAGACAATTCCCACCCATAATTCCCCTTGAGGTGTTAAAGTCCACACCTAGTGATTGAGCCAGTGAACAGGCAAAGATTTTCATGGGAATGAACCAAGGAATGAGAAGATAATAAGGACACGCAGTGGTTTCTCATTGTCTTCTGTATCAAACCATCTAGCAGTAATGCCATCATGGGCAGAGTTTCATTCACACTAATAAAGACATAAGTGGATAAAAATCCACTCAAGGCAAGAGCTGTCAGGATGCTATCCCTTTGAAGCCTGTAGCCTGCATAAGCTGACTAATGATGATAGGCATTAGCCATTATGAGTATGCAGATTACAACTTTAATGTGCCCTCCAGTTTTGCCACACTTACCCCTTGAGGTAAAGAAGGTTATTTTATCCAATGAACAAAAAATTGTTAAGTATCATTTTGTTTTAAAACTTGAAGCAGTATTACGTATGTAGCATTTGATAGCGTTTTTGATACATGTAAGAGATTACAAAAATAAAATATGTGTAATTTAATGCTTGAATAGGAAACTAGTGAAGTTTGTATAGTGATTAGTTTTGAGGTTGTGCAATATATCCTTGTTGCTCTGGATTTCTGCTTGTAACACTATCCATTGAATAGGAAATACATGGAAATAAGAGTCAGATCTGCTATTCAGAACTTCTCACTGCCCCATTTCCCTTCCATTAAATTCAATGACTTTTCAACTAAAATTTTCGAGAAGAGAGATTTCATATCATAGGTGAAAATTTAATCATTTGCATCATTGTGAATAGAGCTGATCTGTATAAAATGTTTTGAATCTTTAATGTAGAGATCTGTAAGTGTAAATAAATCAGATAGAAGAACTGAAATTCATTCTCAGTTGTGATACCCTGAGAAAGCTAGCAGGGCTCATAGGTAGGAAACGTTGGTAACCATTAGACAGTCATAAGCATAAGATCCCTATAATATTGATAAGGATGGAATGTGGATATTAGTATTATATTGCTTTAAATTTTTATATAATTAATTCCACATTTTATTATTATTTAAATTTGTTACATCACATTATTTAATTTTTTAGGCATGAATGTAAACCAAAGGGAACTTTCTCAACATGTTGAATTTGAGCCAAACACCTACTACGCTGCTTTTTCGGCTGAATTAGAAGCTTCTGCTTATCCTATGTGGGCTCTCCTCACTCACCTCCGTGACCCGAGTACTGTGAATCTTACACACAGGGTCCTCACTGTTGCTCTCAACACTCTTCAGGATTGGTTCGATGCTATTTCCATGACAACTCCTAATATAGTAAGTCCCCCCCCCTTTCATTATTATTTCTTAGTCATTGAAATAACATTTTTTCAAAGTTTTGAAATGTTTGTAAGACTGAAGGTAAATACATTGTTATATACTACAATTATATATTTTTTTAATTGTGATATCCACAAGTATCTCCTCTAAAGGGAGAGAAATAGTTATGTATTTGAAATTTACCTTTTAACTGAGAAATTTAAATGCTTAAAAACTACATCAAGTTAAAAAATTAACTGCAGTAAAGTAAAATTGTTGTGTTTTTTTAAATAAATAACAATCTACTACAAAAAATTTACTCTGTTTTAACTTGTGATACTCTTTGACAGTACAGTGTTTTCATTGTACTGTACAAAACCAACTATTACTTTCCCTACATTAATGCATGTATGTTCATAGGAAAAAAAAAAGAAATCATCTTGCAATCACCCTTTTAAGTATTTTAGTGATATACAAGTATATCTATTTCTTTCGTCTAAAAAATAATTGTTTCTAACATTGGCTGTTAGCAATTAAAGACATTCAGTTGACAAGAAATTCAATTAGAAAAAAAAATCATTGTCCCTTAATTGATTTATCTCATTATGTGAGGATTTTGTTGCTTTTTTTGTATGGTGGTTCTTAAAATTCGCTTTCCGTTGTTGTTTAACAGTTCCTGTAAAACTAATAGCTGCAATGAATGTTCACCATTTGTAGAATTACCTCAATCCCAAATTGTAGAATTTATAACTACAAAATTGAATAATAAGGTAGTAACCACTTTGAAACTAATGTTTCAAAAATGATAGTTTGTTTCTAATTATTTGTTTAAGTTTAGTAATAATGAAATTCGAAAACTAAATTTTATTATTTTTGTTGCAGGTTGAGAACTATCAAGTTTCATTTCATCTTCCACTCCACCGATACCTGGCTGTGTTTATGTGTCAAGCTGTGAACCACCAAGAAAGGTCACTCGCTGATGTTCTACCTCCTGCCAATATCTTGCAACTTATCATGGTGCATCCTCTCAGAGTACAGGTTAGTTTAGTTTTAAAATGTCTTATATAGTTATAATATAGCTGACTCATATTTACAGCAGAATAGAAGTAAACCTTTAAACGAACTGTTCTTAAACTTTTGCTCCAGGTTGAAGTTTATAAACATGGACTGTTTGAGCACACACATGTTTAGGCAACTTTTCATTGATGCCTTGATAGGGAAAGATTGGAAATACATTAAAGTTGTAGTTTGTATAATTATACTGGCTCTGCTTACTATAAGTCAACTAATCAGGTTCTTTACAAAATTGACCTCTTGTGGAATTCTTTTCTGATGGAGTTTTGTTAGATAGTCTCACAAATAGGAAACTGGAAATCAACATGTTCTTGTGTCTCTCTTCCGTAATTTTTCTGTGATAATTTGAAGAGCTATTCGCTCTTAATAGCCTGTAAAGAGCTATTCGCTCTTGGGAATAGCCTGTAAAGAGCTATTCGCTCTTGGGAATAGCCTGTAAAGAGCTATTCGCTCTTGGGAATAGCCTGTAAAGAGCTCTTCGCTCTTGGGAATAGCCTGTAAAGAGCTATTCTCTCTTTGGAATAGCCTGTAAAGAGCTATTCGCTCTTGGGAATAGCCTGTAAAGAGCTATTCGCTCTTGGGAATAGCCTGTAAAGAGCTATTCGCTCTTGGGAATAGCCTGTAAAGAGCTATTCGCTCTTGGGAATAGCCTGTAAAGAGCTATTCGCTCTTGGGAATAGCCTGTAAAGAGCTATTCGCTCTTGGGAATAGCTACCATACCCTCCTACTTAGTATTACTTGTACCCTATTTTTTAGCAGATTTCTCTTAAAGAAATCTGCAGATTTCTCTTAAGGCTATTGAGGTTGTACTCATGACATGATTTTTGAAACAGGTCCATCGATCCTACCCGGGAGATGATGAAAATGAGGTCTGTTCAAAATGTTGTATGTGTTTATATATATCCGTTATGCTCTAGCAGTCACAATTTTTGTTTGATCATTACCAAACTTGTTATTTAATCATTTTATGTAAAAACAAAGATCAAATTCGTTAATGGCTGAAATCATACCAATGGGAGGGGGGGATTTTTGGAAATTCGGAATATCTCTGTTACTATACGTCATCAAAAAATTGTATAGAACCAATCTTATTGCAAATTAAATGTACTTTAAATATTGTTAGATACATTTATTCCCTATCTTGAATATTAACCGAGATATTTGCATTTTTCAGCCTTCAGTAAACCCCCACTCCTACTCATATCATAATAATAAGCTGTTATATCATGAACCACTTCTTTCCAAGGTTAAATACCAAATATTGTTTTGTGAGATAGATATAGAAGGGGATCATTAGATTGTTCCACCCCCCCCCCATCTTCTTTTTTCTTGGACTACAAAAATACAAAAATTTGAGTGATTGAGATAAAAATGATTCAGATTCATTATAAATTACAGTACTAGATATAATAAATAGTTTTCAATAAAATTAATATATGATATATTTCAGTAATTGGTTTTCTTTCCGGTTCTGAGGGATTGGCAGACCTGCTTGTTTACAATTCAGATGCTTTCCTTTGGGAAATTATTAAAACTGACTGAAAGACTTCTCATTACCATTATTGTAATATATCATAAGAAGATACATTTGACATAACAGCATGTAAAAGTTAGGACCTGCGACATGGCTTTGTTTTGAGGGCCGAATGGTTAGCTAGGCGTGTCTCCTGCTGTATTGTAGCTAGATTACAGACCAAAAATCTCCTCCAGGCCTCGGATATGCATTTGGTTTAGAAAATTCGTCAAATACTAAATAAAAACATGAAATTTATTTACAATTTTTTATTTGATGAAAACTCTGCTATTTAACAGTAACGTTATGCAGGAGTTGTGTATTTAGTGGTTCTTCTGAGTTGCCTAGAATTTAGGGCATGTATTTCAGCTAAAAATAAATAACAATTATGATGGCTGGGATGGCTCCCTCCATATAATTTATATATTTATAACTTTTGCAACAAGTTTATAGATCAGGCTTCAGGAAAGACTTGATGGATTTTTAGCACAACTTTGTCATCTCCAACTCAATATATAATTTTTTCCAAAAACACTCAAACTACTGAAAACCCCCATGCCTCGATAATTGTTGTCATTTATAAAAGAATTGCCCAGGAAAAAAGTTGTAGTCAATTAAATTTGAAACAAGGTTTTTTTTGTATACATTTTTTGATCCCGACTCATAATAACATACGTATTATTGAATTTTACTGCCTTCCATTGGATCAATTCTGGCCATTGAAATACTCCTTATCTTTTTTGTCTGGATAAAAGTTTAAACATGAACTTTGGTTTCACTATATCAAAATTTGCAACTGCAAGGAAGACATAAGTTGCAATGGAAATTACCATAATTTAGGTAAAAAAAATTAAGGAATTCTGTATCCCCATATGGAGAAACAGTATAGAAGTATTAATAGTTGCCTGTAGGGAATTCAATTGCTTTCACAAAATTGAAAAAAAAAGAGAGAGAAATCAGATGAAGACATCACATGACCTCCTTTTTCTCCTATTAAATTAATTCTACAAAATGATTTTCTATAGTTCATTTCAAATTATTCAATTTGAAAGTAATCTCTCTTCCAATGCCTTCAAAGTCAATCAAAAAATGTCATTGAACATAAGTTATAGATCATTTTATGACAGACAAAGAAAAAAAGGACCTATACATGTCTTCTGTATCTCTAATACATAAAGAGAAATTTGAAATTTTTTATTGATTACGCTCATATAAAACCCTCTTAGACAGTTTCAATCAAAAAGGAAAGAGGATAACTATATGTATCTCGTCCTAAGTATAAAATGTAAACATTCTAAGGATGGTCATTGGTCATTTTTGAGTTATGTGACATTCGTGCAAATTTCACACCAACACTTGTCAAAATATATTTCGGGTTGGTCAAGTAGGATTATTCCATTGTAATCTGAAAACCATTTTTTTATTTTTTTTCAATTACAATACTCCCTTTAATAATTAATAGGGCATATTTTGCTGGCTATCAGAAAAATTATATTTCTTTCTTCTAAATAAAAATTTATTTGTAAGGGAGTCTATAAATGACTATTAATAATAACAGAATAGTTTTAAAAAAAGTGGGGAATAAGTTATTGGAGTGGCCACGATAGCGGTCCTTGCCCATTAAGGGAGTCGGTCTCCCTGTGGACTACAGGCTGACGGACGACTAAAACTACTTGTCTCCTTGCCTGGCAGGGAAAGGGTTTTGCTCATAACCTCCTCCTGTCCTCTGTGTCACCAACTAAATAGTTTGAGCAAATAATTTTGCATAAAATATTTCAATTACCAGTTCTTTTCTGTTTCAACAAGACATGCAATGTTTGTTATCACGCTAATAAACATATTAGAGAATATGAAATAGATGTAAAATATAATTTACTTATAATGCCGAATTTGTTTGTTTAACTTGTGAACATTGTAAAAAAAAACAAGCAAATAAAAAGTAAATACTCCTGATTTTCTATACAGTAAAATTGGAAGGGCAGAACAGTATTTTTTAAATTACTTGGCAAAAAACACGCATGCGACAAAACATTATTAATTTATATTTACTGAAACATGATCAAGAATATCTTAGTTAAGTATTACATTCCTTTAGTTAGGAGTAAAAGCAGAAGAATGTAGGTAATGCACTGTGAGCGTCCAAATTTGTACTAACTAAGCAGGTACCAGGAATGGGCAAGCGCTGATTTAGAGACTGGGAAGGGGTGGGTCACGGCTCCGGAGGGGTAACATTCAGGAATATTTCCTCATTTTCTCCTGACATCTAAAACTATTAGCAGTACTCTCAGCCCAAGTTTGAGAGAGAGCGGTCCTTATCCTATAAAGGATTAATGTTCAAGGAAGAAAAATTAAAATTAGGCAAATTAAGTTAGTGCAAGTAGACTCCTCAATGTTAGCCTAATCACCATTTCTGATCCCTCAGCCTCTGCCATTATAGACTCAAGATGCTGTTCAATTCTTTTTATATCGCAACAGATACCATTTATATTTTATTAGAAAATTTAAAAAAAAAAAATCATTAATTTTATCTCATCTAACAATGTTAAAAAAGGTCTATTTTAATACATTATTTAGGAAATCATCATTCTCTAAATGTCAGTATGAGTTATGACAAATGTCCCACCCAAGCATTCAAAGACCCACCATGTAGGAAAATTTTCTAGTTTTATTTCTGCAATGTTATTGATGAGTCGAGTATTAGTCATACTGCGATTTTAATTAGACACTCATATTCCGTAACGTCTACTTCCTAATATTTTACCTTCTATACTTTCCAGACTTCAAGATGACCATTTGTAAAAAATAAAAAAAATAGAAACGTTAGATTGACCACCTCTTGCAGTTTTTGGAAGAACTCTCAAACTAAACCATTCCATGGAATTAATGTTTCTGCACAACAGAGGCAAGAAAAATTACCAAGTGGTACTACGAGATTGAGGAGAGACTGATTATCAGATATTCATTACAATTGAGTTGCTTCCTAAGAAAAGTGAATGTAAAAAAGGGAAGAGATGATCGATACAAATGTATAATGCAAATATTATTTTAATTCTTCTAGTATTGAACAGGAAAGTTTAAAGAAGAAAATGATCAAAGAAACAAAAAGAAGTAGAAAAATTGACATAAATAAACGAAAGAAGACTGAAACATAATTTTCAACTTATAATGTCATTTCCAAAGTCTCGTATCAAGGAAATATATTGGAAACTTGTTTAAAATTATTATTACACTGGATTTGATAAAAAATTAAGTAAATATATTACTTGTAAAAACCATAACAGGAAATTCATAAACAATTTTTATTGTAAAATGTATAGAATAGAAACTTGAAAGAACGGGTAAAAAGCCTGCCACACAGGGGCTGTGTAAACTAAGCGTGCATGTGCTGGCCACACTATGAATCTTACACAACCTATTCTCCATTTTTCCTGTAATAAGAATTTTACATAGGATTTAACTTTAAATTTAAGCTGAAAATGAAATGTTTAGTGACACAGTTCCTCAAAGTAAAATCGCATTAGCAGAAGTAGAGTTTTAACCCTTTCCTTGCGCAAAGCTACTATAGTGGCTTTGCATAAGAAAAGGGTAATCAAGGCTGAAAACTTCATAAGAACAAAAATATCTTAGTTAATATTCGAGAAAAAGTAAAAGCAAGTAGAACACAAACCTTGCAACAAAATTGGTTCTATACAATTTTTCGATCAGACTCATCATAATAACAGAGATATTTCAATTCTCCTCTCCACCTGATCCAATTTCAGCCATTAACAAACTTGATTTTTGGGTTTTATATGAAACGTTTCAATACTGTGTTTCGTAACAATGAAACTAAAATGCATCCATTAAGAGTGTTAACAGATGAATATATTCCTCTTTGTGTATGTATATATATATATATATATATATATATATATATATATATATATATATATATACACACACACACACATACTAGCCTAGGATACCCGGCTTCGCCCGGGAATTCATTTCAGGCTGAAAAAAGATGGTATTTTTTGACAAGGCTTTACTTTCCACAATAATTTGACATTTCCCCGTCACAGTTTTTAGGGTTTATACCCTTCATTGCTATGGATGTGTTAATAATAAAATTATTTGTTATTTAAGACCATTCTTCTCAATATTATTATATTTTCCGTCTCCTGTGCATGTAGGTTTTTTTAGAACGTAATGGACAGTATAATTCATAGCCGTAGAAAGTATTCTGTCTTCCAAACCATGTATGAATTAAAGTTCCTTTCCCTTGATGCGGTCCAAAGTATCCTTTACATGTTGCAATCTGTTGCTGACGTTTAAAAATATAACATAGATTTGAATTATTAAGGGTAAAATTTCAACATGGATTTCAATTAATATATCCAGGTGAAGTACCGGGTAGTTCATATTAGAATGAATTGTTGAGCATATCAATATTTCTACGCACATTACTTACTTCATACCTTATTTTACAAAAAAATTAAATAAAACAAAAGTTACTCTAAATAAAAAAGTAAACAGCTTTTATGTTCACGATTGCCGAAAAACAAATAGAAAATGAAATATCACAAATTTTTATTTCAGGCCTCCCTTATAACCTATAAATTTTAACATAGCTTATAATCATGGAAGAATTAATGCTAATTCACATACAGAGTTTTGTTAAACTCGGTTCAACCGATGTGCCCAATAAAATAGTTGGCTCCTGCTTTAGTTTTTGGTGTATATCCCATTTATACATTGTTGTAAAACAAAAGTGAATATAACAAAAGTTACTCTAAATAACAGAATAAACAATTTTTTCATGAGCGTATCTGCCGAAAAACCAATACAAAACGAAATATTGCTATTTTTAATTTCAGACCTCCTATACAACCCCCACTCCTGCTCGCCCCTAGAAATGTTGGTACAGCTTATTATCATGTAGGAGTTACTGCTAATTCACATACCGAGTTTTGTTTAACTCGGTTGAGTCTTTTGTGCCAAATAAAATTGACACCCCCTATAGTTTTTAGCGTATAACTGATTTATACTTTGTTATAAAACAAAAGTGAATATGACAAAAGTTACTCTAAATAACAAAATAAACAACTTTTGTTATATGCACATTTTCCGAAAAACCAATAGGAAACGAAATATTGGTATTTTTAATTTCAGGCCTCCCTTACAACCCCCACTTCTGCCCGTCCATAGAAATGTTGGTATGGCTTGTTATAATGAAGGCGTTAGTGCTAATACACATACCGAGTTTTATTCAGTTCGGTTGATTCTTTTGTGCCAAATAAAATTGTTGACTCCCACTATAATTTTTAGCTTATAACTCATTTATACTTCCGTATACGACGAAAGTGTATATAAGAAAAGTTTCTCTAAATAATAAAATAAATTACTTTTGTCATGTGCTTATTTGTCGAAAAAACAATAGCAAACAAAATATCACTATTTTTAATTACATATCAAGTTTCATAAAATTCGGTTGAGCCGTTTATGCGTGAAAAGATAACAAACAAACTAACAGACACAAAATGCAGTTATGGTGTCTATGTCATGTGAAACGAAAAGGTATCGTGAAATTTCGCGAAAAAAATCAATGTTCAGACAGAGGTTACAATTTTATATATAATTTTGGACCTGATTTAATTTTTGCTATTTCCTAGTTATGACCGATGGGCTTTAGAAGAAATCTTTTGTAAAACGTTTCCTGAGTACACCTCAGTAGCTGAATTCCCTTCAAGTAAATCTGCTGAAAGTGAGGAGCCCAGAAAGCCTGGTGAACCCTCTCTTAGCCCCAGCACATTCAAAGGTTTAAAACAAATTGGGGTTATAACTCGGGGCTGCAAAAAAATATTAAGACTATAAAATCACATTTCTTTAATTTGAGGAGTTGTTCAATAAACAAATTTGATCCTTTTTGATAAACTGGTTCATGGATTCATGAACTATAAAAAGTGATTGAGTTAGGTGATTTTATGATAAGTAAGACACACTGTTTTATGACATTTCTTTAAAAGACATACCAATAAAATTATCTTATAGCTATTGAAAATAAATATAATCCTGTTTCAAAACTTAAATATCTTCTAGCTGTTATTACTACATCTCTTACAAAATGTTTGGATACTATTAATCTATTCTCTATCAGTAAAAAAAGTCTTACATTAAATCACATTTTCTTAAAATAAGAATCTCTTTACCTCCAGTCTTTTTGTTTTATCTAACCACACACATATCAGATCAAGATCTCAATCTTTACATTCAATTACAACTAAGTTTCAATGACTCCATACGTGGTAACAAAATATTGTAATTACCAATTTTTATTACTTTTTTTAAAATTACATTTCCATTATAGCACATTTGCAATAATTCAGTAGCTAATTAACAATAACAGCCATATAAATAAGAAATACACATCTATATAATTATACACATTGTTTAAAAGTAATGTGTTTATGAATCAGCTTCGTTGATTTCAGGGAATTGGTCCTTAATATGCTCTGAGAAATCAAACGTAAACACCCTTGGCGCTATAAATCCTCCTGAATATTTGCGACCTTTATGGTAGATACCAACTCCAGAAAGGGGTGTTGGCGGGTTAGGGGCTACTTCCTGTGCATCAATAAACGGTACTGTCGTTTGGCCTGCATCTAAATCTAGGTCGGTATGGGTAAATTCAATAAACTGTTCAGGCTTTGAGTCTGGATGTGACGGTCCACTTGATTTAGTGGGTACATCGGGGCTGCTCAGTTGAAGACGAGTCCTGGAAATAAATAAAGAACATTTTATAATCCGTAGGAATTTTTCTCCCCTTTTTTTTATTGTAAAGGAAGAAGATAGATAGATACCTTGGATTGTCTGGTGATACATCAGTTTTGTCATTACTTATCCAATAACTTTTCCCTCCCGATTGAAGTAGTTTCCCTTCTGTGAAGTTGAACTCACTTCCCTGAATTTCTAAATTTAAATGACTGCCAACTCTACGTAATTTGATCCCTAGGTAAAAGAAAAATTTGTTGTAGAGTCTAACATAAGAACTAGACAATCAAAATTTGATCAAGTCATCAAAATTTGTCAATAACAGGAACAGAGAAAAAATTATGATTCCCTATAAAAATTGAATGAAATAATTAAGGTATCATCTAAAGCTAAAATAAGAAAATTCAAATTACCTGTAAGAACACTATTGGGTGGTAATTTAAGGTCATCTAAGTCTATTGCTCGACTTTCCCATGTTAGCATGTGATAGTCAGTACCTACTATTACTCCTTCATCACCAATGTTGTATGCGTCTACTGGCTGCCATTCTAGAGTACTTGAATTCACTCCACCCATTGGCAACAAATCCCCTTCTTGAATTTGCAAGTGAATTATTCTATTTACCTTTGTAAATCTGACTCCAGTAATAATTCTGTTAAAACAAAAATAATATTTTGTTTATAGGACCAAATTTCAATTACAATTAAAGAAATACAAATAATCTATATAAAGCTTCATTTCATCATACCTATTGTTTCTTTTATCACTGATTACTGGTCTAAGATTAAAATATCTGTCAGATTTCAAGTCTTTGGGATCATCACAGTAGCAATAACAAAATGAGCAATGCCAGAACAACCAGCGCCACCATGAATCTACCTTTTTCACCGGTCTTGCACAGTGTTTTTTCGTTCCTAATGTTCGGCCATTTTCATATTCAATCCAGTCATATCGTCGTGTACTTGAAAAAGGCTAAAACCATCTCTCATTAATAAATTAACCAATTCATTATTTTTATTAATATGAGCATAACTTACCGATTGACAGACCCACATATCGGAATCTACAAATTGACATCCAACTATATTCCCTTGACATTTTGGTTGTTGATGACAAAAGTTATCTTTATAGCAATTAAATTGTTTCGTATACTTATAGAAAGGACAATCTTCACGACAAGTGCCGTCTTTATTCAGATCCACCTCGTTAACAAGGAATCCCTGTGGAATTTTTGGAAGCAATTAATTAACTCATGAAATAATTATTAACGATTGACAGGGTAATAAATACATTTGAGAGCAGTCTTACCTGCAACATTTTAGTCACTTGTGTGAATGTTTTTTCTTCTTCATGGTTTCGAGGGTCACATTTCCACAAGACTGATTCAGCTTCTTTCATACTCTCCTTCACGGAATGAGCTTGTTGCGACATTCTATCTAAGTAATTTTGTTTCAATAGTTCTGCCTCAGAAGTAAAATTTCCTGCAATAGTAAAAATTCAGTAAATTGGAATTCGAAAGTCATCCTTTTCAGATTTTAGTTGACTTCAGAAAAATCGTCTTACCCTTGTTATATAACTTGAGAAGGAGCCAAGAGAACTGTATCATTGTGTATGCCTTAAGTTGAGACATTTGTAGAATTGCATATAAATTATATAGAAGTTGTTGAGGCGACATCTGAGATTCACATATTTGATCCTCAGCTTCCTAAAGACATAATTGGTGAAAGCCTTTGGTGTTTATAAATAGTTGTTGAATAGCAAAAGGATTTCCTTATTAATAATCAATTGATACAAGCAATTTTTTTATTAAAACAAATTGAAGTTAGATAATGTGCTTAATACCTCATTAACGATCTGGAAAACATTTTTGTGGCCTTTAACCTTATCCCATATCATTTCTTGAAGATTAAGTAATGAATTATGGACTGATGTAATTTCCGGTGTATCATGAAGAGAAATATCGGCTATCTTTTGCCAAGAGTCGCCATAAACAAGAGGATCTGGTCTTGCTTGAGATTGTCGAAACATGGTCCATAGCTGATTGATATTATTCATTTCTATCCCAAGGACACTCCAAATCCAGATGGGAACCATAATTGTGTCCGGAACAACTGGCAGTTTTAGTTCTTCAATTTCTTTAGAGATTTTGGTGAATTCTACAACAAGCTCACCATCTAGGCCGGTTTTCCTCCGTGCTAAATACTGCCATTCTGGGTGCCCTGTCTCATTCCAAAGCAAATCAATTCTTCCCAATATTTTATCTCTCAACCTATCTGTTAATGATGGCTCAAATTTAGCATTTGAAGATGCAGTAGCAGTTGACACTGCAACTACTGTCAGTAATATCAGTAGCATATTATTGTTTCATTTAATACCTAAAGAAATTGTTGTAATTAGTTTGTTTATATTTTTTTATTCAGGTTCTCTGCTCTGGCTTGGCTTATTGTATATTGCAAAATTAGTTATAACTGTCTAAATATTGATTAAAAAATGTATTAACAAAAATCCTTATTAAAAAGGAATGAATGAATGTAGTTTAATTTCCGTTCTTTCCGTGTATTGAATTCTATGTTTAATCTCTGTATTATTATTAGGGTTATCATTTTATGGGACCTTGTTTGTCTATTACTTTCCTTAAATAGATTAAAGATAGGTTTCTGTATAATCTCTGCAATTGTCTAAAATAATTTGTGTTATTGTGGATGAGAATCCCAGCATAGTAATTAGATTTTATTTTGCATAATCTTGTAAATACTTTTAAGTGTCGCAAGTTGCAACTTATTGGAATGCTTTTGTTCCAAACTAATTGATATAATATAATTTTTACCGGAATACCTTCCCCTTGACCATTGACATTTTAGGTTTTCTATATTTATTACTATAAGTGTATACAGTGGGGCTCGGGCATGCTTGTTCAGCTGACTTGGTTTACTTAACAAAATTACGTACACCTGAAAAAATGGATAGTCTAGAGTGAGGGGATGTCAACTATGATTTTTTTTATTAAATGTATGGAGTGCGTTTTGTGAGACCTTCTGCACAACTGTTATTAGGGGGAGTATAACAATAACATTGCCTTGAAAGGGGCTAAGGAAGCAGCGAAAGGACGCAGGTGTTCGTTCTGCCTCTTGGCATATCGATTATAACAGCTGACCGATTAACTTCCTCTCGCTCCTCCTATATGTGTTATCCGCTTCCATCTAAACCCCCCGTCTCCCATTGTCCCCTCTCGCAATAAAGAAATATGTAATCAGCAGGGAAGATAATGGTCAATTCCACTTGACTCGGAGTAACCTTCACGCTCTGACAATCAACTCTTGGCTCCCCCTCGTATCCCCACAACCAGGGCTCTTTAACTAGAACTATTCTCAGAGATTAGGCTGTATCCTGTTAATTTGGAACCGATGAAGACCTATAAAGTAATTTGATTCATAACATTCCGATTAAAGACGCTTTCACGACTTATATTCTAGTTATTGCTTGATAAAGTCATTTATTTTCGCAATTCGCTCGGAAACAAGGTATTTTTAATACACAAAAGAGCTCTAATGCAATATAAAATTCCTTATGATTTTTTAATGACTTAATTTGGACGTAAACCCATTGCGTTTGGAATTTGTAAGGTCCCTGAAATTAAAAGGAATACAAGACAATGCGTCAGTCAGACACAAATAAATTGAATTATGATTTAACGTAAGAACGAATTCCATTCCTTAACTATTTTAATACGTGGGACAACAATCTTTGTTGCTTATAATAGTTTAAAAACCTCGTCGAGTATGAGTTCGCCGTTGAGAGCCAGAGCAGAATATAATATGTATTTACTTACGGTCGTAAACAAAAACACAGCACAAAAGTAGTACAAGTTGTTAAGCAGCGAGGTATAGAGATAGAACAAGGAGCACTGGCGGTGGCCTACTGGAAGGGACGTGTCCTCCCCACTACTACTGACGTCACAACTACCACTTCCTTGGGGTCCAGGGGGGATTGTGCGCATTTTTCTCACCCCCTCCCTCCCCACCTACGGCCGCTCTCAGAATGCTCAATGTATACCTAAATCTAGTCCGAATTAAGCCCATAAAGTGAGGACGTATGATAAAGAGGGCAATGGACAACTCGGGTTTTCCTCTCGTTATACTACTAGGAGCCAAAATATGTCGACGTAAACGCAAAGATATAACACAGTCTCTGATATATTTTACCAGAATTAGAATAATGACTTGTCTTTTTCAATTGTGACCTAGATAAAAAATTTGGGACACTAGTAAATATTCTAATTGGAAAAAGTAGTCAAATTGGTTGTTATTTTGAACAATTTTATGTTGAAATTAGTCTTGTTCGAATTCAACATTTGGTGCAAATGAGTAACTGACATTAATTTTGTTTATATTTTTATTACTGTTTAAAGAAATGGGTTTCAACAATTACCTAGAATGATTAAGTAGTTATAATATGGTAATTCGTCAACAGGAATAATCAAAATTCAAGCAACTTTTGGAATTCATTTATTAACTTTAAGAAAAAGTCTTAAAAGTTATAATTGCGTCATATTGGGGCTAACCAATAGCAAGCATATGGCTGTTCTCATATTTTGTAATTTTTTCTTAGCTCTTTATTCGTAGTTTTAAACTTCAGCACTTAATTGTACTACACAGGAAAAAAGAATGGTTTCAAATGCATTGGTTGTTTTTTCCTCATTCACTTCCTGTGTAGAGAATGAAAGAAGTGTAATTTAGCGTTTATCATTTATTTGATAAACATATTACTAGGATGCCTCTTTCTTGACTACATTATTGTACTAGAGGTGTAACACGTTTGAATTGTATTGCGTACTAATTTTGATTTTGTTGTATGGCTACCAGCCTGCGAAGGTGGACTCTTATCTGGTCCCCAATGCCCACTCAGTATCGTCAGGCAATTACATGAAAATTTGAGTGAACATGTTTTTATTTTTGGTCTTGTATTTGGGTAGATTACTGAATGATTTTCATTAAAACTAGGGTCAGTTTTTGTCTTTCTGTATACTAGGTTTCAATTTTCGCTTAGATTTTCGGCTGTGCTATTCACTTGAAGAGTTATTCCCTTGATCTAGATGTCACGGAACCTAAGAATTAGCAGAGAGCAATTTTTCTTTAAGAGATGATTCCTGGAGGTCTGTGACTCATTCCCAACTCTCGACCTATTTCTGTGTAGCGCCCGTTATTACTGGAAAGTTGCGGCAGTAGTGAAGTAATATTTCTTCTCTTACGCCTGCCTTTCGTTGGGCGCATTGTTGTTTACTTTGAATGTTATACTGCTCCTGGAATATATTGCTAAGACGATTAAAGAATCGGTAGGTTCATTAACTGAGAATATCTCCGTAGTCCGTATCTTATATCTCCGTATTTTATTCTCTTGAATAAATATAAGTTATGGGTTGGATTCTAATGTAGGCATGCTAACTTTATTTGGTGACAGGCTCATTAAATAATATCACTAATTGTTGCCTGTACATAAACTGTTTCAATTGGCAGTAGTTGTGTAATGCGGATGTTAAATTAAATTTACTCTTAAAATGTTATTTAGACGACATAACCATTTGTGCCATAGCCACAGTGAGGCATTTTCTATATATTTTTTTCGAACAGAAATGAATTCATTGTGTGTCTCTTTGTTTGGGAGTGTCACCTTGTAAAACACCTCACGCAAGGGGTGCTTGCTTTGTAGGTGGGACACCTTCCTCCTTTATTGATTAGATCTCTCTTCATAATTAATTTAGAAGTTTTATCATTAACAATTTATCACAATTAAATTATTTAATGGATAACCACTGTTGTTTTAAAAAGTAAATTCGTAATAGACCAGTATATAGTAATGTGTGTGCGTTGTATAATAAGTGTCCTCAAGGGGGAATTTGATAAAATATCATTTTCTTTCTCGAAAATTGTATGAAAATGAATTTCTGTAAATTTACATCCTTTGTTTTATCTCAATTTTTGGGGGAAATAGTTTTTCCATTGTTAGATCTCCCTAATCCTGTAAAAAAATTATTGAGCACATGAATATAATTTTATAAAATAATTAATGCTCTTCGACCAATTGGTTTAATATTAACCATAGATTATTTAGTCTACACTACACTGAAACATAGAAAGAATGTATCGTAAAGTATCTTAGGGAAAGTTTGGGAGGAGCGTGCGCTGGATTTATCTCAAAGACACCTTTAATGGCTTTATTCTTATCATCTTTATCAAATAACAAGGCAGAGAGGAATTCATGTCCTTTGGTGGGGTAGTCCTCTTCATATAGACTGCTTTCAGCAGATTTCATAAGAGAAATCAGCTGTACTCGTGATTTTGAGAAGTTAGCACTTTAAGTTACTTAGCATCTTTTTCAAGTGTTGTATACATGAGGTAATTACTAAGGGAAAAATAGAGATTATATTGTCCACATGTCGTCATCTGTCCATGGAAAATCTGCTTAGTTTACTCAGCCTTGCGCGACAGACATTTTATTAGTTGGATTTCGTCTCCACTTTTTTTCGATAGACAAGCTCCATCATATATTCGAGCTATTCTGAAGCTCAAATTCGTTTCTCAAATTTTGGTATATTATTAAACAATTGATTTAATTCGACGAGATCTAGGCTTCTCCGTTTGTTTTCTCAATCATTTTTGTGCACTACTTTGTTACGTTTATTGAAGACGAATTTCATGTCAAAAAAAGGGAAGGGAAAAGTATCAGGAATATGGCTTAAAAGTTTGAACGGAATCAACCTCTGTTCCGACATGTTATCGTTTTGTTCTTCTTTTCTTTAAATTAAAATTGAAATGAAAAAAATTGTTCGTAATTGATCAAACTTTCAAATGCTTAGGAAATGGTTTATCTTTGAAGTCAATACCATCACCTTATACGACATAGTTTCTTTAAATCTTTATATAGATAAGACCCCTCCTTCGAAGTGATAAGTCATGCCATATCAAAGGAGAGTTCTTTCTGTAATACAAAGAATTATAGTTAGCAAGCAATGCTGCGAAATTTAGTTTGAAATTACTTGTAGTATTGAGGCTATTAATTACATTTATGGGATTATTTTTTTCAGACTTGTGGGCTCCTAGGAATGTATGTAGTAGACTCGCTAGATAAAAACCAAGAGAGGGGATATTTCATTTCATTTTATGAAAAATGAAGAAAGTTCAAGGAATTACCGTCCTTGTAGAATTGGATGTGAGTTATTGAGATTTTTACTTCAAAATGTTGGGCTTTAAAATACCAGGTTGAGTTTTTGTCGTCCTTGTTTCATTTAATTTTTGGTTGAATTTTGTACTCAATGGTCAATTTTAAGGTTTTACTCGTAAAAAGTAGTAGAATCGTGAATATAAGGAGGTTCTCAGCCTGTGTGTGAGATTGCAAACCGTTAATTAGCACTTGGCACTTGGTTACATAACGGTGCCATTCTGTTATGTGGAAAATTGGAAACAATAGGAAGCTACTTAATACCACGTTTGTTTATTTCGCTCTCAAGTATATAAAATGTTCTCAGTGAACCATGCTGAAGCAACTTTTTAAGAGGCAGAAAAACCTGTATGGACACGAACTCTGTTGTAGGCTTTTTTCTTTTCTTTTTTTCTCCTCATAGTCTTAAACTTTATTATAATGCTGCTTGGTTAGGGATCGTTTTTTGCATTATTTTTTTTCTCTCTCTACAAAAATCTTAATATAATAATCCTAATATACTTAACACGTTTGTAGAATTTGTCCTTTTTCTAAAGTATACCTTTCGAAAGGCTTATTCGGTTTGTTTTAATTCCTTATGAAAATGAACAACTTGGTGGGTCAAAGCGTACAATTACTTTTTTAAATAAATAAATGAAAATAGTGATTTCCCCATTCGATTGTCTTTAGGGATTTGAATTTTATACTACAAAAGCGGTCCCCCTTAATGAATACTTTCAATTCCAAAGGTTCAAGATGGTATCCTCTTGTATGCACAAGGTGACCTTCATTTATTACTGTATACATATGTCAGATGAGGGAACGTATTTGTTTAAAACATTTGCTTAGAGTCGAGGTTATTTTTTCTAGTTGTCTGGTTAACTTTGAGCCTGGAATGCCGCCATTGATAAATGGATGGCGGCTACTCTAGAAAAATGATCCGTACAAGCTTGACTAGGGACACAGAATAAATGATGGAATTAGTTTTGGATCAGTTCACCCTTTCCACAACATGCCAGGAGCACTAATAATAAACCACGGAACATGGGAGTCATACGTGGATGTATCCTTTCTTTTTGGGCTATTATGCCATGGAGTTTAATTTATTTTTTGTAATATCTCGAAATAGTACTAAGCTATTTGACGTAAATTGCTTTGGAATGGACTAGTTTGTGAGTGTAAGTAGACTGTGCCATGGCTCTGCTGTGTGGATTGGGCTGCTGGTGGTAAGGTCAGTGACCATGGGTTCCTGCAACGGGAGTGAGTTCACTCTCTGTTAGATCTCTCCGCCAACTTCTGTTATTCCTGCTACACCCGTGACTCACGCCTAAGTCTCAGGTTCGAAAGTCTCTCCTTATCCGCCTCGTTCTCAAGACTAGAGGCTTAGCTTTTCTCTCTCTCTCTATTAGTCATTGCTAAAGGATTGTTGCTCTGCAACCTGTTGCACTGAGTCATTCTTCCAGTTCTTATTTATGTGGAATCGACGGCTGGCGGTGTCGTCACATCCTCTCCCGATTCTTTATTCCGCGTGATGATTTATCTGACGCTATCACAAGTTCTTTGTATTCTCTAGTCAGATAAATTGAGTTGTGTTTGTAGTTTATTTGAATACTATCTATCTCTTGTCTGCGAGATCTTCTGAATTTTGTTTATAAAGGAATGGATAAAAAGATTGAATCCGCTTTGCAATGATTAATTCTACATTAATAAATTAGTTAACTAAAGTAACGACCACCAATGTCGATGTCCGCCTTTTAATAAGGATTCTCTTAATTTTCGTTTGAGGAATCTTAATTAATATCAAAAAAAGAAAATTATTCTATTTCTATGGCAATAACGCTCTCCATCAAATCATTCAGGATTTGAGATTTTTGTGACATGAGAGGACCGAAATCTCTCAACTGAAAAAGTGTTACGATATTAAAAACAAATTTTGGTTTTAAAACAGATTAGTTTCTTTCTCATGAGATTACATATCCATGAAAAACGTCAGATCAGTTGAGGTAGCTAAAAGGTGATTACTTAGGCATTTAAAAATAAATTCTTTCCTGGAATTGCAATTTTAGTATATGTACTGTCAAAACAAGTACCGAAAAAATTCTCCTAGGAATAGGATATCCTCCTTATAGGCTCTGTTAAATAATTATGATTGGTAAGCTATGCATATGAGGGTGATTTAATCGCTTAGTTCTAGTAGAATATATGAGGGGGTGCTCTACTCTTAACTACTTTTTTCATAGAAAATTCTGTCATGTTTAAAATAGCATTAATTGTATCCATACATAACTTGTTTTATTTCAGTTACAAAAAATGAATCTAGAGTCGAAGGGCTTGGCTATTCATTCAAATCTGTTTGAATATGTGATTATAAAGGATTGGAAAATGCTGAAATTATTATGTATTTTCATCGATCCAACTTTTATGTAATTTTGAAGCTTTACCAATTCATAATTATTCTACAATTCCTTATAGTATTCAACATAAAAATGCTGAGGCTTAGGACATTGACTTCGTCTTATTTTGCTGCTGAGGTCAGTGATTAGCATCTGATAAACTGCGTCAAAAGATGCCTTGTGCCAGCACTAAAGATTATGCTGACCTAAACTCACCTATTGCTTAGTTCACAATTTCTGGCGTACCCCACAGCAAAGCTTACTATCAAGATTTATTGCCGTAATTGTTTCAAACCAATAACAGAAAAATAGTTAGAATACAATAAATTAAATCTAAGTATTTCAAATATAAATTATTAAATTGAACTAAAGGTAACAATTGTGAAATTATAGTTATATGGGTTTCGGAGATTTTCCATTCTCCAAGTTAAAACTGTCATTTAATAGTTATATTTGACTTACGGAATCAAACATGTCTTCGGAATGATACCTTTTTAATTAGTTGTTTAATTTCCAAATAATATTTGATTATAATTAGCACTATTTTTTTTTTTAAAATTATGCTCAAGTCTATGATAGCTTGAAATAAATATATTGTGTATAAATCATGAAGTATTTTTTTTTTTTTCAATTTTTTCTTATTTATTTTTGTTTATTGTCACAATATATTTTATTATAAATAATTTATTATTTAAAATATTTAAGTACGATGATTATTGAATGAAATTAGATCAATATTACTATTAATATTATGAAGTTTTCTGAAATTTTCCTGCTACTTTTTTATCGTAACTATTTGTAATTTAGAAAAATTGAGTTTTGTAGATGGCCTGTTGCTCATGAAAGGCAGTCAGCCACACACAACCTTTAGTGAAAGGATGTGTAGTAAGCATTTCACCATTGCCTCTTGTGGTTATGTATTCCTTCTAGAACTGAAAAGTGTCTGAAGGTCATTAGGTTATGTTCCCCTATTTAAATGATTAAATGGAGAGAATAATAAATCATTGAAGAGAAATTTTATGAAATTAACTAACCTTGAAATACTGCTTGAAAGACTCAAATAATCCTAGCCTATGTAAAAATGATCTGGTTTCATCTACTATTATCATCTGGTGGATTTTGTCCATTGTAGATCTGACTGACTGTGGTTTGTGTGAAATTACTGATTCAAGGAAATCAATAAGTGTATATTCTTCTATAAATCCTCTTTCTGTATCATTTACATTCTTCAAACCAACATCCAAATAATCTGTAATAAAAAAAGATAATTTGATGCTATTAAAATTAGGTGTTCACCCTTTCAATTGGAGTTTTATGTTGTTTATTTGGAACTTTTTTCAGTGTCTTATATAAAACCGAAAGAAGACCACTATTGACTATTTGAAGTTCTCTATAGTAATCGGATTGTCATTTATTTACAATAGTCTCTAAACTATTTTTCTATGTAGTGAATTGACTAATCCCAATTAGCCATAATAGTATAAAGTGAGAATTAAAATTCAGAAATTCTTATTACATTGGTTGTTTTAAATGCAGAGGATATATAGAGAATTCTTGACCTTATTGAAAAAAGAACAATACCTACCATTTCCTACAGACAGGAATTTGATACCCAAATTATATACAAATTGATTACAAAAACAACTGAAGAGAAATCAGTGTAATCATAGCAGCATTTCCAAGGTTTTCTACTTCATTTGATTTCCCCATCTGAATATCTAAGGTGAAGGTCCATTATTATTTTCAAATATCACAATCGACTGCTAGGGTTTTATTCCAATATTTATAACAACATTATTTTATCGAGCCCCATGTGTATGCCTAATAAATTAGTTCAACCCAGTATTGCCCTTATTTCTCCAAATATTTCATCGGACAGCTTTGGATGTAGCCACCAATATTCCAATTTGTTATAGGCATCTGCTAACAATGACTAGCCTGGGGCAAAAGGGCTGATTGAGTGGGGGGTCATTGTTGGTGTAAGTGGTGTCCAGGCTCTCTCTCCTCCCCCCATTGCCACTGGCTTATTGAGGGCCATTCTAGGGGACTGTAATTTGTTCATGTGATAGTCTTAATATAATTTGTCACTCTCAAAATTGTTCAGTAATATTGAGGGCACCTAACCAAATAATAATGTATGTAGAGATGTGAATAATGCAGTCCTTTGATAGGCAAACATACTATCAATAATGTATGTGTTAAATTATTTCATTAATATAACGTTTGACATGATGAACTTCCATTCAGGTGAAAAGTGAAAGGTTTCAACTTTGATTTTATGGGGAGACCTTCAATTTATTGAGTGGAGAGCTATTTCCTGTTTATTAGTCACCTTATACTAGTTTTTGTTGTTTCTTTTATTAATAATCACCATGATAATGTGGCACAATTCAAAATGTGATTTCACAAGGATAATCATTCGTCATTAAAAATAAATATGAGGCCTGGCCTTAAATGTGTCCGGGCCCTATATATTACATAAAGCATAGGCAGTAAAGAGCTAGACATATTGACAACTATTTCCCGAAAGCATTTTTAATTTTAAATTAATGTCATTGAATTCTTTGTTAACTCTATCAAGGCCCTTTTCTTCAAAAAGGGGAATTTGACATAACGGTACTGCATCATTATTAAAAGGATTGTTTAAACAAATTTAAATGAAGAGAAGTACCTGACTGTTGTAGGGGGAATACTTTGCTTTTGACCTCTAATGCTTTCCCATGAAAGGACAAATTTAGTGAGGTCACTTCATTAAAATAGGGAACATTGTGTATTAGGGAGGGGGGGGGGCATATCTTTAAAGTGTTGATTCCTTGAAAACATGGCATTTTGGTGCAAGTCAAGTTAATTTAACTATTTATGACTAGAAAAGTAAATCATAACTTCTTTTTGCCTTTTTTCTCATCAATATATTTATTGTCTCATTAAGAAAATGTTCTTTTCAATAGGAAACCGCTAGATTGTTTCTCTTACAAAACATATGTGATATAGAGAAACACAATGTTTACTAACACTACATATGTTATTGTTCACAGAAGATAGAAGTTATGATAGATGAAATTTTGTTAAAGCCATTAATTTTAAGAAGGGCCACAGACGTAGAGTATAAGAATTACATTCATACCTTTAAATGTATTGTCTGCACGTTCTATGATGAATATGTTTTCCAGTAGAGAAAATACCTGAAGTTGGTATTTGAAATTAGTCGGCATGTCTAGAAGATGGTTATACATAGCGGTTTGGGAATGCCTGGTCACCTGGTCCTCGAGGCTGACCCTGGCCGTGAGAGCCCGAATTCTTGATGAGAGTTTGTCGCCGCTGGAAAAGGGTAGTCCGGGACCACCCTCTTCTGCCAGTTCTTCGCCGGTCCATTGCCATAGTTCCCATATCTGTTTGAGGACTGCACTGGATATCTTGGCCACTTCGAGGAAGGTTGGAGAAGCAGGTTGGAACAGTGCCAACACGAGGAGTAGAGCCGCACCTCTCGCTACCAGCCACATAACTGACCGCTCCTCCTACACCTCTCCCTCTCCCCCACTCCTCCTCTTGTTGAATACTTTTCCTTATTCTTCGTTTCCTTAATAACTCGTCTTCAAGAGGTCCTTACTCCTCCTCCTTAAGTTTGGAGCTCTCCACGCTATTCAATTTATCGATGACTCTAAACTTCGCATGCGCCCTTTCAGGGAATATTGAAATATAACAAACTGACACTTTAACAATGGAAGCAGCTCAAGCTATAACACATCCCAGAATTCACACCCTTGCCACTTCGTACATTAAAAAGTCCGTCACGCAGGGACTGCGTAAACTAAGCACGTGCTAGTATAACACACTTTTGATCTCACATCACAACTTATTCCCTATTTCTACGTAAAATACAGATAAGTAAAAGGGAGCGGGGGAGAGGGATTATTGAAGGCTGAAACAAAACAGTACGAATAACTCTCTGAAAACTTGGGTTACGAAAACATGAATACCGCAACAATAGGTTAACAATATTGATCCTATAACATTTTACGATCCGTCCCATAATATCGACAGTATTTCGAATTTTCGAGTTCCCTTCCCCCCTCTAAACCTCCACTATTCCAAGGCCCACTACAGCCAATAACAAAGATAATCTTTAGTTTTGGCTGAAACAGTTAAATATCGAGTATGGTATAGATCAACTAAACATGTTCAAAACAAAAACCTTAATTGATGACGTAATCACGCAACGAATTTGCATATATAGCTCTCGTAATAAAGGTCTCTTGAAAGCAGTATTTGGTATTTAAGGTTATAATAAAGTGTTTCATGAAATAGCAGTTATTGTTAATATAGCATGTGTAGGAGTGGGTTTGTTGAAGTCTGACAACTAAATAATCTAAATATCTCGGTTAATGTTCATGATAGTGAAAACATGTATATAACAATATTTATAGATAATTAAATTTGTAATAACATTGGTTCTATACAATTTTCCGATCAGACTCATACTGGAATTCGACCAGTGGGAGAGGGGGTCGAAAAAGTTTTAATATCTCCATTATTATGCGTTGGATCGAAAAATTGTATAGAACCAATCTTTATTGCAAATGTAGGGGCTCAGGTTAGCCGTGCGAGTTAAAGCGTTGACCTTTATCTCACATGGTAAACCTAGAGTGGCGAGTTCGATTCTCGCCTGGGCTAAAGAAATTATTTAGTGACGAAATTCATTAAATAACGTCCTAAAATCCCACCCTGGCTAGAAAAGGGTGGTAACCTGTAGATAACCCGTCCCGATTAGCCTAAGTTGCAAAAAGTGGACGTTAATAAATAAATAAATATTGCAAATGTTATGTTCTATAAATGCTGTTATGTACGTTTTATCACTAACGTGATTATTAACCGAGATTACATTCTTTCGTTTTTGGCCCTCAGTAAACCCCCACTCCTACTCAACTGATATTGACAATAAGCTGTTATATTATGAAGCTCATTATTTGAAGCCTACATTCCTAATGCTGGTCTCTTTGAAATTTTGGGTTTTGAGATAAGTGCAAATACGTGACGCACGTGGGAATGCTGCTTAGCTAACGAGTTTTTTAAAACTTTTTGTCCAAGTTGGTTTTATAACCTTATGTGGATAGTCTAGCCAAATGGAATAGCTGCCTGTTATTGAGTAGGCCATTAATACCTTTATATTTTATCTAGTCAGGACAAGCTGAATGCTTACCTACTGGATCAGCGTCTGTAGATTGTAGCTTGCCACCCCTCTCAGGGCACCCAGATATTCTCTAACTGTGACAATAGTGCTAAACAGACCCGTTATTCGAGTAGAAAAATGCTATTGGATTTCAGTGACTAAACTAAAAGGAAATACTGGCCTCCGACATTACTCATTGATTGCAATCTGGATGGTTTAGATATTGCCGATGATGTTTATTGCATTTACTTCTTGGATATTTATATATTCTCTTGTTGACCACTCAGTATCATAATTCTAATGCGAACCTGTGTGACAATCTTTCATTATTCATGTCACCAAGATACCAAAGAACCTAAATTTTCCTTTCGGATTTGCTACTTTTTTCTGAGTAACGTTTACCTTACAAATTCCTATATATTTTGATAGATTACTAGGTTTGATACTATATTTAATTTTCACGGGGAATAAATACTTGCGGTTATCCCCGTCCTGCCTACGCCCCTGAACTCTTGAGCGTCCAAATTAGTCTGATGCACATGTCCTAAAAATGATAAATCCTTTTCGTAGTTGAGAATATTACTTCTTTTTTATCGATCTGGCTGTTATATCGCCAGTGAAATAATGATATGTAATTGCTATACACGTTTGCGCTGGCCTTGACTCTCTCTCGCAGGGTCCTCACTGAATTTTCCTAAATCAAATTTTTCAAACCACGACTCATTCAACTACTACTCATCCCTTAGTTTCCTTTAATTCTTATTAGCAGATTTCCCTTAAAGGAAATCAGGTATTGAGGCTGTACTCTTGACGCGATTTTCGAAAACTTGGTGTAATATCTCCGATATTACGAAAACTTGTAAAGATTCAATCTTATTGCAAATGAAATATACTATAAATATTGTTATATCCATTTATTCTCTATCTTGAATATTAACCCTAGTATTACCGACCTCTCCCAGGTCGCATGGATTACCAAGGGGGGGGGGCTCCTCGAGCCCACAACCTTAAAAACCTTTTATTTTGGTTCTATAATTTTTTTAAAATTTTTATTTCTATTGGATTATGTTTAATGAACGTTTCTTATGACACCTGTGGAAAAAAAAATTAAAAAAAAAAATTAAATACAAAAATAAAAATAAATTAAAAAAAAAAGTTCGGATGGGGAAAAAAGGATGACTTTAAATTAAATGTAATTTTATTCTACTGGAGGAACATATCTAAACATTGTTAGAATAAATAGTTATCTATATCTAAGTTATTATAACATTATAATAGAATAATAATTTAAGAAAATATAATTATCAGATTCGTAATGCAATTATCGGTGCTTTTGCACAATAATTTTTTTTCCGAGTGTTTATCCAGGTTGCAGCATGAACTAACTGTTCCCCTAGTTAGGAACAACCTAGAAAATCTCTTTTCTAAAAAAAGTACCTATCAGGAGCAATAATTATAACCATCTCAGTAATATATTTTTATATGAAAAAAAATTATATGGGGAGAATATATATATTTTTTTTTGAGAAAAAAAAAACTTGAGAAGGTTTGTGTATGTTAAAACTAAATCAAAGTAATTATTATTTGAGCAATATAATTAATAACACTTGAATTATTAGTTAAAAGTAGTATTAAATATCAGTGGGCTCGAGGAGCCCCCCCCCCTTGGTACTTAAGTGTATAACTACCCCTTGCATTACCAAGGGGGCTCCTCGAGCCCATACGTTTTCTCAACATAGAAATTGTTTTATTTAATTTTATTGTTATGCCCTCACTCTAGGATGTTTTTCTGAGGAATACATAAAATATCAAAAATATCCCATTAAAATTGGGTGATAGGGAACAAAAACAAAAAGTTAAGCTCAAGGAGCCGCCCCCCCCTTGGTAGTTCTAGGGTTAATCGAGATATTTGCATGTTTTAGTTTTCAGCCTTCATCTAACTCCCATTCCTACTCATGAAACGTAAACAATACTCTGTCATATAATAAACAACTTTATTCGAAGCTTAAACACCGAATATTCTTTTCAAGAGACCTTTATTATACGAGATACATGCAAATATGTTCTGTTGCCCCCCCCCTGTAGTTATTGGACTACTACAATTTGAGTGACTGAGATAGGACTTATTCTGATTTATTATAAATTACAGTACTAGATACAGTAAATAGTTTTCAATAAAATCAATGTATTATATTCAAATATATTTCGGTAATTGTTTTTCTTTCCGGTGAAGAATATTTCTATCTATCTGTTCAGCTCTTAGAGGTTAGCTGACCTGTTTGTTTATATTTCAGAAGCTTTCCGTTGGGAGGTTATTAAAATTTAAATTGACTGAAAGACTTCTCATTACCGTTTGTATTTAATCACTTAATATTCACGGTGGTGTTAAGTGTTGCGAGTATGTAGATTTATTTATTGTAAAACCTCACTTGGGAAATCTGCTTAGTTTACGTAGCCTCTGCGTGACGAACCTTTTTTATTATTAATAAATAACTTTTTGAATACCATCTAATTTATTTTGAAGATGTTCTGGCTGCTGGTCAAATAATTTCGAAACTTTTCTTTCATGTTTTGCAATTCTCGGATGCCTCATAAATGAAAATAAAACTAATTGTAGCTGCATTCCATAGATGCACATCACTCTTCTCTGCAAGCAATGCTTGAGGTCATAGATTATATAATGCTAGATTATAGTGCAATTCTGTTTGGTTTGATGCGAATAATATTAGGTTAGAAGGAACTTCAAAAGAATTTTGTCATTGACGAATTTCTAAAGAGAAACTGGTGATCTGATTGCCCGCTGGTATTCTCTATTTTTCATGTAGTAAGAGCCCTATTAAAACCGGACTTTTGGTTTAAGCTAAGTGAGATGTACAGTGGTTCAGGCGTACGAAGTGAAATTCACATTATTAAGAGTGGAAGTTTAATAAATGCTGAAAATTAAATTTGCAACATGATTCGTTATAAAACATTTTTTATGAAGGAATTTGTTTTGTAATAACAGAGATATTTCCATTTCTGATTTTACCGCCCAAAACCATTGGGGTTATTCTTGTCTTTGAAGGAAGTTTCTTTTGTTGTTAAAAGTTTAAATAAATAAATTAAATTGGCTTCAATAACTCAAAATCTGCAGCATCGAGTAAGAGATTTATATATATATATATATATACACACACACACACACACACATACACACACACACACACACACACACACATATACTTGTGTGTATAAAGAATTTAGAGGGACGCTGGTGGCCTTGCGTGTTAAGCGTCATTACATCTACCACTACCGTCAGCATGCTGAAGGTAAAAAAAGTCCGTCACGCAGGGGCTGCGTAAACTAAGCAGATTTCCCACGTGAAGTTTTACAGTAGAGAAATCTGCCTAATAACAACTGTACTAGTAAGAAACCTCTAAACCTATTCACGAGGAACGAATAGTTAAGGAAACGGCCGCCAGAGCTCTCGGCGGAAAGTCCGAACATAGCCGAATCCTGGGGACAACACACAGAATACAAATGCAAATATCTCGGTTAATATTCAAGATACAGAATAAATGTATAGAACAATATTTATAGTAAATTTAATTTGCAATAAGATTGGTTCTATACATTGTTTTGATCCGATGCATAATATCGGAGATATTTCGACTTTTTGAAAAGCCCCCCTCTAAACCCCCCCTCCCACTGGTCCGATTGCAGCCATTACCGAACTTGATCTTTCTTTTTACATAAAACCATTGAATACTGAGTTTGGTAACGATTAAACAAAAAGTCCGTCACGCAGGGGCTGCGTAAACTAAGCAGATTTCCCACGTGAAGTTTTACAATAGAGAAATCTGCCTAGTAATAACCTATTCTCACGAGGACGAATAGTTAGTGAAACTGCCACACTAGCGCTAGTGCGCTCGGCGGAAACTCCCGAACATAGCCGACCATACTCACAATACAAATCCAAATATCTCGGTTAATATTAAAGATACGGAATAAATGTATAGAACAATATTTATAGAAAATTTAATTAGAAATAAGATTGGTTCTATACAATTTTTTGATCCGACGTATGGTAACGGAGATATTTCGAATTTTCGAAAATCCCCCCTCTAAACCCCCCCTCCCACTGGTCCGATTTCAGCCATTAACGAACTTGATCTTCCTTTTTACATAAAACGATTAAATTCCGAGTTTGGTAACGATCAAACAAAAATTGCGACCGCTAGAGCGTTAACAGACAAATATATATATCTATATATATATATATATATATATATATATATATATATATATATATATATATATATATATATATATATAATTTTGAACGGACCTCATTTTCGTCATCTCCTGGGTAGGATCGATGGACATTTGAAGAAATTTTTCGAAAATCGCGTCATGAGTACGACCTGAATAGCTGATTTCCCTTAGGGGAAATCTGCTAAAAGTACGTACCGCAGGGGCTGTGTTAACTAAGCAGATTTCCCACGTGCGTCTCCTATTTACATTTATGCCAGAAAGCAACAGTTCAATGAGAACAATATTTCTCGTATTTAGGCTTCAAATAAAGTGGTTTATATATAACAGCTTACTGTTAATAGGGCGTAACTAAGAGTGGGGGTTTATTGATGGCTGAAAACAAAAAATATTGAAATGTCTCGCTTAATATTCAATATAGTGAAAAAATGTACGGAACAAAATTTATAGATTATTACATTTGCAAAAAGATTGATTCCATACATTTTTTCGATCTGACGCATAATTCTAATTTTCAAAATTTCCAACCTCCAACCCCCCCCCCCTTCCCCTTGTCCGATTTCACCTTTAACGAATTTGATCTTTCTTTTTACCTGAAATGCTTATATATCGAGTTTGGTAACCAGAAGACAAAAATTGCAATCGCTAAAGCGTTAACAGACAAATATGTATATTACATTTTTCGGACCTCATTTTCGTCATCTACTAGGTAAGATCGTTTCTTGTGTGGTTGGCTATTTATCAAAAATGTAGGAGCTATCCAGAGGGCAAAGTTTGTACTCTTGGTTTGTGTATTTCACTGCTGCCAAACTATACATGCATAAGTCAGTAATGGGCTTATGAGTGTTTTGTAGGGTAATGTTGTGTAAGTCATGCCTTTCTGTTTATAAGTCGGTATAAAGTTGCCGGTCAAGTATGCACGCCTGTTTGTATTTTTAGTCTATGCTTTCAAGTAAGTATTGTGTCAAGGTGAACTCCTAGATAGCGAAAGCTATGGTCTTTCTGCAACCATGGAATCGAGTGCACCAATTTTCGATTCTTGGAGGTGTTTTTATATGTATATATATATATTTTTTACTCAAACTGGTCTTGTTATTGGTACTCATTTAAAACGGTTCGAAAAAATTGGAGGGTACCTTTTTGTCATTTTATAGCATGAAGTATTTCTTATGTGGAAACTTAATCCTGCCAAGGATGCATTGGTGGATAGTTTTGGTTCAGATTGACGAGTTCCTTTCCATGTTGTGGTGGCGTAACAAGCGAAATATTGTTTCTGAGAATCATTCTGAGGGTTATAAAACCCGGAGTAGTTTGTTCTTTCTTGGAATCTTTGATAAGGAACCTTATCAGTTTGCCTCACCAGCTGGATTCCAGAATCCGTGCTTCAGTGATTTGAATGGTAAAAAAATAGTCCGTCGGCGAGATTTGTGTAAATTGGGCAGATTTCCCAATTGCTGGCTGGAGACTGGTAGACATGGATCATAATGAGACCGAGGCATCATGGATATCACGCGAGTTCACTTATCTAAACAACTTCCCGTTTAATGTTACTGATCAATACCATTTCCTTTTCTGAGGAAGGACATTAAAAACCACTGTCTTTGGAACAATCGTACAGGTCCTAAATGGTCATACAATGGCTGCTACTTGGGTGAAATTGTATTGGAGTGTGTTTCTAAATCTTTATGATACTTCTGACAAAGTAATTTCTAACTTGAATGCTTTACTTAGTGATTTTTAGAGACCAGGAATTTTGACAAGGAACTTTTCAGGCTTCTCATTGCCTGATCCTCTATAAATCACACATTTATTTTTTTTTTGAGCATTTCAAAATTTGGTAAGAACTAGTTAGTACTCCAACATATGCTAGTTGGCCTTTTTAATTTCAGAAAAAATCTTCAAATCATCTATTCCTGCTTGAGTAGGGAGGTGACCTTAATATGGGAGATAGGTGAGAGGGGGCATAAAAGATCTAAGGGCAGCTCATTTTGTTTCAATGCATAGTCTATTTTTATAAATGTTTAGTAACTCGACTAGTAATCAATCAATGAGAGGAGGAAAATTTTCCTTGGTGTTTTCTTAGTGAATTGCCACTTGTTCAAGCAATCTATTATTCCATCACTGTTTACGATAGATGAAAGAGTTTTTCCTTTTTGTTTTTAATGAAGTAAATATTAAATTAATTATTTCAAATATGATGTAATTTAAGTTTTCTTTTTATTATTGAACTTTTATATTGCGAATAAGGTTGCATCACTTCTCTTTTTCAATAACTAATCTTTATTATTTATTAGGACTACTATTTGAAATGTAATAATGATGGTTATTTTTATTGACAATATTTTTCTGGACAGGATTTAAATTTGCTCAATATGTATTCATTGTTCCAAACAAAATTATTAATAATTAGATTAATATATTATTATTGTTATATTGCTGATTTGTTGTAATTGTGGGCATTTTTGTATCTATAGTTTCTAGCAAAGAAGTGGGCTATTGAAATTGCATTCAATTTAAAAAAAAAAGTCTTCATATTTTCATTGCAAGAATCACCAATGAAAACAATTTTTTTCGTGCAAACTTTATTGATACTGCCATACATGTTTCATGGCTTACATGCCTTCTCTTCTATGAGTAGCTGAAGTACTCATTTCCCTCTTTCATTCTTTGAGACTGGCCTCACTGGGCAGGTAGTTAATATCGCATACTGAGTGAGGTTTATGTATGTATATGTCCTTTAACACTCTAGTCATAATTTTTGTTTGATCGTTACCAAACTCGATATTTAAAGGTTTTATGTAAAACTGAAGATTAAGTTCATTAATGACTGAAATTGAACCATTGGAAGGGGGAGTTTAGAGGTGAAAATTCGAAATATCTCCATTACTATATGTTAGATCGAAAAAGTGTGTAGAACCAATCTTATTGCAAATTAAATGTACTATAAATATTGTTATATACATTTATTCTCTTTCTTGATGAATATTAACAGAGATATTTGCATTTTTTATTTTTTGGGCTTCAGTAAAACCCCACTCCTACTCATGTCATTTTAACAATAAGCTGTTATATTATGAAGCACGTAATTTGAAGCCTAAATATAAATATTGTTCTCATTGAACTTTTAGGTTTTCAGATAAATGCAAATACTTGACGCAAGTGGGAAATCTGCTTAGTTAATGCAGTGCCTGTGTGACGGACTTTTTACTTACTACCATAGCTCTAGAAATTGTACACGTTACAATATATTTATATATTATAGTGGACAATATTGTAGTTATAGTTATTGTATACTGTATAAATAGCTTATAAATACAAATATTTATGTCTGTGTATGTTAATACGGAATTTAGCCTCTTATGATTCAAACATATAAGTGAGATAATTGTTTATTTTCCGTACATGTTTCCTACCATTGTCCTATGCTATCCTCATATAATACTTCTCTGGCTTTACTAAAAGTAGAATTTGAGTTTTAATAGAATATAATTAACTTTTATTAAATTTTGTTGGCAGGTTGCATTCTATGAAATCCTGAATGGGCTGTGGGTACGTAATGGACTGCAGATAAAGGGGCAAGCCATGACATACGTCCAGTGTAACTTCTGCAACTCTATGGTTGATGCTGACCTCTATCTCCTTCAAGTTTGTGCTACCGTGCTTCCTCCGTCTTTCTTTATTCCTACAGTTTTACAAAAGTGAGTAATTTTTCTAATTTATATATTCTATTTTAATAATATAGAGTTTTCAGAGAGGATTTCTGCTTCTTTTATATAACATATTGTTTTTTAAATCTAAAAAAAATATCATATTTTATGTAATTACCATCATAAAACTTTTTTAAATCAGAATAAATTGTTTACACTCAATAAAAAATAAAGAATTAAATTGAGGTTTCTAACCTAGGGGTTGGGGGGAATTGGGGGGGGGGGGTCTAGAGGTTAAACCTTAGGACTACTATGCTTGAGATGGCATCTTCAAACCCTGTGGTCACATTTCAAATTTTATTCAGCTTTACAATCACAGAGGTACCTTATACAGTACCAACTAATCTGGTACAGAGGTTTTTGAAATGTATGACTATTACAACACATCTAGCTATTAGAAAGAATTGAAATTCTACAATAATAATACTTAAAACCTTGAAGAACCAGGGCCTTCTGTGCACTGCATTCTGTTATAGGACATGTGTTCATCATACTTCCTTTTGCTAGCATTCTCTACCAAAGTACTCTTATCATAATTGAAGTTGCTCATCATTGTCTCATAACACTGTTAATGTATTGGGTGAATTAATTTCAGATTTGAACATTTTGATTGCTACTCCCTGAGCTTTGAACTTGCACGATCCTAACTACGATTATAGTATATATACGCATTCTCCATTAGAAATTAAGAATCGAATATGCTGAGCAGATATTTAGTTTGGATGTAATACTGTTAAGATGTTAACAATGGCAAATAGATAATCTACTTACTTAAGAAGTCCATCATTCAGGTTGCATAATAAGTGAATGTCTGTCTGTATACATCTTATAAATAATTAGGGTGTAAATTTGAATTCTGAAACAAAATTTTATTTCAGAAAATTTACTAAAATAATTTATGACAAAACCAATTACAAACTTTATTGTGACTTAAATGAATGAAAATATTTTTGAGTGTATAGTGTTAACTACAATTTTAATGTATACAATTTATATTTAATATGTTCATGGCTGCTCTTCTGAAATTGATGCTCTGGCAGGCCAGAAACATTTTCCTAAATAATGACAGAAATTGATAATTTATTCTAATTGCCTATTAATTATTAAAATTCCTTTCTTATTCCTTAACCTTTAGCTTTTGCTGATGATTCTGTTCTATGTTTTAGATTTCATGTAATGGATTGGTTAAGTTTTTCTGGAAATGTTGGAGGTGGAGCAACTCCTGATGCTGATTCTGACACACCTATGCTAGAGTCCTGTCTTACTTTTCTTGCTTCACTCATTTCTCTCAGGACTAATCTCGGTAAGTGTGATTTCTCCTTAAACATTTGATATTATATGGCTTAGTATACGTTTCATATTATTTTCTGAACCAAAACTTTTTAATTTTGGACCCATTGTCTCAGAAAATTCATTGTATTGAAGTAGACAAGGAAGAATGAAACAAAACTCTCTATACTTAAAATAAAGATAAGCCATGAAGACAAAGGTGAAAAATTATAATAATGTCATCTGACCAACATTTACATATGACACTGAAATGTGAATACTCTCACCGCTTTTATTCACACAAGCCACAGTGTCCACCAGGTCTGGGAGAAAGATGTTTGAAACTGTGACTGAACAGGGCAGATTGAGACTTTGAAGCAGTACTGAATTAATGGATTTTGTATGACAAACATATTTTCATCTGTGCTTTCAAGAAATGCAGGCTATGGTAGATGGGCCATATTGAAAAAATGAAAAGAAAAGACTAGTAGTTTATATTAAAATGGCGTAAAGGAATATATTGAATGTGATTGTCATTCTTGATAGTATCCTTGTCATTCTTGTTATTAAGTTTTCACTATTTATTTTGCTAGACTGATTTATTTATTATGTTTTCAGGAGCTAACCAGAGTAGATTAGCTCAACTAGAAATGGTCACCTTGTTGTGTATGTCTGACAAAACTCATTCACAGCTGCTTGAGTTAATGCCCGAAAAATCAGGAACTTCACAAAGCAAGGACTTTGAATCTGCTTTAGCAGAGGTAAGTAAAGCTATACATGTCTGATATGTGTCTGCCCATTTCGGTTGTGAATTATTTGAGTGACCAACATTGGTATTTTCGGCAATAATTCATAGATGATTAAGAGCTCTTTACAAACTATTGTTATATGCTACTAGCCTCTCAATGGAAGCTATTGTTTCCATTCCTGGGGTTACTTTAATGTCTTGATTATTTATTTTTACTTTTCCAATGAATATAAATGATAATTACCGAAATTCATTGTCTTCAAACTGTTCCTCGCCAAACAAGGCAGGATTTGATTGTACTGTTTAGACCTTAGACAATAAGATTTGTACTAATGAGATTCTAATTATTTCCCAATTATTTGTTATTCTTTTTCTTAAAGTATGGGATGCAACAATTTTATTCTGTTCTTTTCTTCATTCCATTATTTTTAATAAACTTTAATCCTCATAGTTAGGTCAAAGATAGTGCCTGTAAATTTTTTCTGTTTAATAACATCGATGTCTGGCTTTCTGTTTGATCTACTCTGTGTCATTTATAGGATCTCTTAATACATTTCTGCTGCGGACTTTTTTTAGAGATGGTCAGTGTAAAGGACTTTCCTTAATTGAGCCTATTGATCAACATTGAATCAGTCTTCTTGGAGTATCAGGCTCATTTTAAGCTCCTGCGACAGGTTCAATTCTTAAATATTGAAATCCATAGCAAAGATATCCTATATGTTATCTTTTTTGTATTGAGCAAAGAATTTTCTTCTATCCAGTTGTGATGCTCATTTATCAATAAAGAAAATCAAGGCATAATAAGATTACTTTGACTGAGAACATGCACTTTTAAAGAAATTTAAATAAAATACATCTATATTGCTTTGTCCTCTATTTCAAATGATAAAATATTCACTCCCTGATCTAATTTAAATAATAACTATGTAAATACTATTGTTTATTATTTTCTCATACCTTGGTATGTAAGTTTTACATATTATGGTTTGTTTTATCTCTTTAATATTCTTTAGTTTATACACTTTGGCAGTTATCATCTTATAAGTGAAATGCCTTTAGTATCAAGAGGAATGAAAACTCTTTAGTGAGAAAAGTATATTCAGTAAATGTTTTCTTATAATTTAAACACAGACTGCTTACATTTGAATAAGCACTATGAACTCCAAAAAAAATGATAACATTGTTAGCATTAAATCTTTGAAGTCTAGAATGTTTAAAATTTAATGCAAAGAAGATTATAGTTTTCTGAAATTTCTTCAGGAATTTTGATTATGAATCAGGATCAGCATGGCTAGATAAGTTATAAGAAAAAAGGGCTGGTTTCTAAGAATATAAGATTGAATTCATTGACTTAGGTTTGAAATAAGCCATGATATCCATGACCAAGCTCATTTTGCTGTTATCTCATATATTGTACATTCTTTGAGAGTGTTCATTTCATCTGTCTTTTTAGGTAAAAATCTTTACCTTTGACCAGTTTCTATGAACTTTGCTTGTATGGTCAGGCTACAGATAATCTGTTTATTTAGGAAGTTGACAAGAACTATCTGAATGAGTTTTGTTGTGGAGAATAAGAGGATGGTAAATGTCTTGGATTACCATGATATTTCTATTTAATTTAGTATATTATAATTCAAGGACTTTTCAGTTCTCTTATAAAATTTTGAATGTTGCTTTGGGATCCAAATCTGTGTTACTAGTGAAAGAGGGCAATTTCTTTTATTTAAGAAAGGGAAGTTTATATCAAGAAAGAATTGTTTATAAATCCGAGTTACATAGTCAGTCCTTAAATCTAACTCATTATTTTTATTTGTTTAGGTTGCGGAATATAAAGCTCCAAATCTGGAAGCAAGTGGAAATATGCAACAGGGTATGTATGTTCCTAAAGGTCATGTTTGGGAGGAGCTGTATGATCCAATCCATGTCCTTCTCAGAGCTGTGCATAGGAGGGAGTTTCAAAATTCCATGGATAGGTTCAATGAATAGTAAGTACTAATTGTCCTATCCGTTAAGTTATTTATAGGTATAATACTTCATAGCAAAACAAAAATAGAATAGTATGTTTACATTTTTCCTATCTAATTTTAATTAGCTTATTTCATCAGATTATTTTTTGACATGATCTTCCTTGATTCTTGACTGTATTTTTAATTCATGCTTACAATTACTATTATTATTTACATCCACTTTATGCTACTATGGCTAATCAGGACGGGTTATCTACTGGTTACCACCCTTTTCTAGCCAGGGTGGGCCTAAGGAGTTTATTTAATAGGCTGTCACTAAATATATTTCTACTGCCTAGGGTGGGAATCGAACCCGCCACTCTAGGTCTACCAACGCCTTAACTCGCACGACCAACCTGAGCCCCCCAACGCGTACAAAATATACCTTCATGCCCATTTATAACAACAGTTATAAATGTTGAACCACATTATTTATATTGATATGTGTCACTACTCCAGATACTTTCATTATTTATGAATTATTGTAAATTATCATTGTACATTGTGTTTGACATTTTTTGGGAACAATGACTGTCACAAACTGTTTATCAAATCTGCCTACCACTAATTTTCACTAAGTGAAGTGCTTTTAATAATGTGACATTACAATTTATAACTAAATATTTCAGTTTACTATAAGGGCTCATATGATATAGTTAATGAATAATTGACTTAATTAACTTTGTGTTTGACAAATTGTCATTATTTACCAATTTTATTTGCCAATTAGAATGCTCATTTATTCATTTCTGTTTTAGTGTGAGCCAGAATGGAAAGATTCGAGCTGGAACTCTTGCCTGGCCGCCCTACCGAGAGCCCCTTCTCCCTCATCCTGCTTACTCTGATCCTCGGAACGTTCTAAAATCAAGAGTGGCCCATTCTCTCTTCTGGTTGGTTCTTTATAAAGCAGTCCACCACCACAGTGTGTCAGAACATGTAATATCGCTTGTCATTTACTTATTAGAGATGTGCCTGGCTGTAACAGGTCCGACAGCCCAATCTCCTGATCAGGTGAGAAATTATAAATTATTAGTTAATTTTATTATATTTACATGTTTATTTATGCATACAGAGTTTGCAACAAGGGCAGTATTGCTTGAAAGAAAACTAATAGAAAAGAAAGACAAATTAAAAAATAGAAACAACAAAATACAAAAAAAAGAGGAGTAGATAACAACAAAGTACAAAACAAAAAGTGAAACAAAACAAATATATAAATTATTTACAAATAAATACTATAAAATGTTAAAATAAATCTAAATTACCAATTAAATGCATTAGGAAACTCATTAAAAATGAGCAAATAAGTACATGTACTACAACAATATAATAAAAATAACAAATACAAATTTCAAAAACGTTTAAAAGCGTAAACTACTACTTACTAGTTGAGTTCAGCTAGTGGCCTTGCCATATGAAGTATTTTTGTCTTTGTTACTCTGCATAAGTCTTGTGTAGTTAGTAAGTTCATGTAAATAGTGTTTTCCCTTGTGATTAGTTTAGCATGCTTGTCTACTATGGTATTTTGTTCCACAACATCGCTGGGTTTATAATTTGTGATAAAAACAATGGGATTATGTTTATTGGTAAGGTTAAATCAGTCTTTTTATTTCATTGGGAAAACTCATTTCAACTCATGGCGGGCAACACAGCTGGCTGATTATTCCAACTTCTGGTCACCACCTCACACTTCCAACAAGACAGTTCCTGAATAGAATTCTGTAGATTAATACGTGATGATGTGGCCATTAAATTTATACCATCCAAGGCATTGGTCTTAATACTCTTTGATAACTTTGAGTTAGAAGACATCTCTAGTCTCATTCTTCCTGGCAATAGGTCCCAATTGCAAAATGTTGATATGTAACTTCATAGTTACAGTCAGTCATGTTTTTTTTTTCTTTTTAGGTATGTACACTGAAGGAAAGTGAAGAAAGAGTAGTTGATGATGGAGACCTTGAAAACTGGTTCGAATCTGATTGGCTGTCTGATAATCTAAGAACTGTTATATCTTGCATCAAGCTTCCTCCGCAACCAGAGCCTGTCATATTTGATGCAGACAGTAAGAAACTATAAGTTTTTGTTTATTTTCATTGCTATCTGTTTAAGATTAAAATATATTGTGATGTTGTGAGGATTTACAATTTTTTTTTGTCTACTTGTTTTATTTGTTGTACATAAGAATGTTTTATTTTATTTTTGTGATATATTACGGCCATTATATTTTGTTGATTGTCCATTTGTCTTTGTCAAAGTTTATTTTTTAATAATTTTTTTCAGTATTATATTTAATTTCTCCAAAAACATATTTTATAGCTATTTCTTTCCGCTTGCCATAATAGTTTGGTTAGTTTAGTACAAAAACTGAAACTTTTATGGAGCCTTTAACTAAAACTTAATTTATATAGCGGATATTTATTTGAAGTATAATGGCCATAGTTTTTTTTGAATAAGGGAAGTAATAAGGGAAATTAATGGTTGCCTTAGTGCACATGCCTATATGTATTGACAAAACTCCGGCTCATTATTATCATAAATATATAAGCATGCAAGATATTATTAGTATTTAATGAATTACATTAAACATTTAAAATCATTATTATAAAATTTAAAAGCACAAAACTAGCAATTTTTTAAATAAATATTATTTAAATTTTCAATTCTTGCATACAATTTAATTTTGAACCCTAGAGGGCTCAGGTTAGCTTTCTGGGGCTGGCCTAAATCTTGTTTGGCAAACCTAGTCATGAGCTCGATTCTCACCTGGGCAATAGAAATTTATTAAAATAAAATCCTGTAGATAGCCCATCCCAATTAACATAGCATAGAGTGGACGCTAATAAATAAATTAGACGCGAATAAAACTTAAATGCCTATTAAATGTTTTCAATAAAGTCTCAAAAGATCAGCTACCTCCCAGTCAAATGAATATCAAAGTGGTTTATTAATATCTACATTAGGGATTAAGCATTCTTTACTCATCATCCTTTACCTTTCCATTTAAATTTTATTTTGACTTAAAAAATTAAAATTTTTAAAATTAATTTAAGATTTTTGCTCTCCCGCCCACTCATATTTAGCGATAATTGTTCTTAGTCTTAATGATAATTGACTATAGCTAAAAATAGAACATTATTTCAACTAAATTAAATTAGAAAAAAATATTTTCCAATTTTATTTATTAGAAGATAGTAACATGAAATGTCTTGTCTTACACATGTGTACCTAATTTTACATATCAGCAAACAATCTGAATCTGGTTGATTAGTATTGATTAAGGATTTTCTCTTTAAACATTTAGTCCCATTACATTTTATTACTTCATCAGATTTTTTTTTTTTCAAATTTTGCTTCTATCTCCATTCACTTATAAATGCTTTGACCTATTAATTTATAAATTAAACATTTAATGAAGAAATATTTGCTCATAATTTTCTTAGAGGTGGGAAGTTTACAACTTGACTCCTGGCTAGCTGAAAGGGGCCTGTTAATTAATTCTTTTAAAACCATTTTTTCTAAAATTATTTTCCCCTGCATCCTAATTGCACTATATTTTTCAATTTTAAATCTTTTAATACTGTACTGTTAATATTGTTTGCCAACACTTTATTTATTAATAAATAAATTTCTTTCTACACCACCTATTTTAACTACTTCATACAATTATCGACTTTATTTTGCACTTGTGCACTATGTTATATATTTGCTAGTGAAGATTTTAGATTAAGAGAATTAACTATTTATTTAGCATTTATTTATCTTTTGAATTGTTTGGTGGAGAAAAAAAACTGTGTTTGTTTTAAGCATGATCAATAACAAATGGCCTCAGAATTAACAGCTTTTGTTTCTTAATGTCGTCAGTAGCTAAAGCAAATGTCTTGTTCCGTTATCAACTTAACCTCCTTTGCATGAATCAATTAGTGGGCCTCTGGACGCAGTGGAGTCAACCGAACAATTCCCCTCTCATTCATTTCCCCTCTTCTTATTATTTATTATACTCATTTGTACATCTAATAGATTTAACTATATACACTCCATTATATGACGCAAAACCCACCGGAAATTGTAGATTTATATTTGGGAATGTTTAATTAACTAACATAAGTGTAATTAGAGAAGAGGAAGAATTTCGGTTGATTAACACTGTGCGTGGGGAATCTAGGCGATGAGGAATGGCGTTGCGACGGTGGCGGGGGAAGTGATGGAGCTCTTGCTCTTGGCACGTCTACTCCGGTAGAAGTTGACGATAGCCTCGGACTTACACCAGCATTATTTGGCCCTGTTCTACTAGAAGAGGTATCATCTCCATCAGTATCTTTTGGTAAGTATATGCAAAAGCTTTCACTTTCCCCTCCGCCTCCCTTATTTTTTTTATTTTTATTTTATAATGCCTAACCCTTAATCTCACATACAGTGTGAAACAAAATTATTCATACACTTAGTTTATTGGTCAAAAATATTTTATATACCTTTTTTAACTTGATATGATGACAGATATGCAGCAGCATTTCGCATTAATTTTTTTCATTAGCAAAAGTTAGAAACAAATACATTTTTTTTAGTAATTTACATTTTAATTTTTCTAGGCAAAAAAATTATTCATACACTCAATAAACAATTCATAAAAAAGGTCCGTCATACATGAGCTGCGTTAACTAAGCAGATTTCCCACGTGTGTTTCGTATTTGCATTTATCCCAAAACGTAAAAGTTCAAAGAGAACATTATGTTGTATTTGGGCTTCAAATAAAGTGCTACATTATATAACAGCTTATTGTTAATATGACATGAGTTGGAGTGGGGGTTTACTGAATGCCGAGAACTAAAAAATGCATGTATCTCCATTGATACTTAAGATAGAGAATGTACATAACAATATTTATAGTACATTTTATTGCAATAAAATTGCTTCTATACAACTTTTGAAACATATAATAACGGAGATTTTTCGAATTTTCGAAATTCTCCCCTTCTAACCCCTGCTCCTTCCACTGGTTTGATTTCAGCCATTAATGAACTCGACCTTTATTTATGTATGAAACGCTTATATAACAATATATGATCAAATAAAAGTAGCTACCGCTAGAGCAGTAACTGTGTGTGTGTGTATATATATACTAACTAAGGTACCCGGCTTCGCCCGGGAATTCATTTGAGGCTGAATGAAGATGGTATTTTTTTGGCAAGACTTTACTTTGCACATTTTGGCATTCTCCGTCCTAGTGTTTAGGATTTTTTGAAAATCGTGTCATTAGTACGACCTCAATAGCTGATTTTCCTTAAAAGATATTTGCTAAAATGAAGTCCATCTATGTTTTTGGATTTCTCACACATTAGGGCCTATAAATGTTGGATAGGGTTAAGATCCGGTGGTTGTGGAGGTGTTTGAAGTTTTTCTTTATTGTTTAGTTTGTTTATTTTAGTATTAAAAAATAATTTGACGAAAATGATTGAGTAAATCTAAACAACCGAGTTCTAACCTCAAAGAGGATATTGTTAAACTCTTTCTGCAAGGTGTGAGGAACCGATATATCGAGTCCGTGCAATATATCATTAGGAAATTTAAATCAGGTTATGTGGGCTATGAAAAATATGCGGGCAGAAGTCATTCGTTCTAGTGTGTGAATCTCCTGAAATAGTGCAAAAAACTGTAAAATCAATGTATTTGGATTCAATGAAAGGAAATTTGTTAGAGCCCAAAGGGGAAAGTATTTGAACCTAAAAAATCTGCAACCAACTGTGAAGCATGGCGGAGGTAATGTTAATATTTGTTGTTGCATGAGTGTAAATGGGGTTGGTGAATTAGAAATTATTGATAGTATAATGAATGCAGAGAAGTATGTGAACGTGTTGGGAAGTAATTTTTTTTTTAAACAAAGTGTGTGAAAGCTAGGAATTCAAGGCAGTTATTTGTTCCAACATGATCATGACCCCAAACATGCCCAAGAAAAGCAAAGAATTGTTACTAAACAATGTTCTCAACACCTCCGCAATCACCAGACCTTAACCCAATCAGACATTTATGTACCGTATTGAAGTTAAAAATCGGAAAACATAAATGTACTTCATGTTTATGAATTGTTTATTATGGGTATGAATATTTTTTGCATTGAAAAATTAAAATTATTAAAAAAAAATGTATTTGTTTCTAATTTTTGCTGATGAATAAAATTATTGGGAAATGTTGCTTATCTATCATTATATCAAGTTAAAAAATGTATACAAAATATTTTTCGCCAATAAACTAAGTGTATGAATAATTTTTTTACCCACTGTATATTGGCTTTTAAGTATTTTCTGATATTTTCATCATTGTATCTGTTTATTAAAACGATCATATTTGTTTGTGCCTTCGAAAATTATATTTGAAGAATTAAATTTGATTATCTAAACGATTGGTTTTTATGTGAAATTATTGTAGTGATTGGTTTAATCTTACATATGAAGAGTTAAATAGTGTAAGACAGTGATGGAAATAGTTTTTTGCAGAAATAATTGCAAATTCATTTAGTCTCATTATTTTTTTTTTTCCTTTTTCTCTTTGGGACATTAATTATAAATAAATTTCCGGGAGAGCTCTACTATTTCTGCTGTGAACCATTTCTGTTCTGGAAATAAGGAACAATCCAATTCCTCAAAAACAAATGCAAATATTTTAGAATCTAATGGTTACATTTGGATGACTGCTGTTCATTCAAAGTTTAAAATTTTATTTAAGATATTTGCAGTTATAGATTTGGGAGTAGTGCTTCCAGCATATTGAATGGTTCATACAGATTTAATTATCAGGAATAGTTAATTTTTGTTTTGTTTTTATACACCTGCAGATTTCAGACTAAATTTTACTTAGATCATTGTTTACTGATATTCAGATTTGAACTTCTGTTTCCTTGGTGTTCAATTAGCTTTGTGAAGCAATTAAGTAGCTACTTGAATAAAGAAGTATCTATCTCTTAGATTATTAACGGTCAATGAAATACTGAAGCTGAACCTTGGGCCTCCGTAGGCTTTTGAGCTAAAGATTTTATTTATTATTTTTAAATTTCCTGCAATCGGTGGTTGTTGTGAATGAAGCAATTCATGGTAATTTAAACAGTCATATTTTTAAATATTGATTTTCTTAATACTCCTTTCCATGATAAAGAAGATTCTAGTTTGTATTTAACATAGAATTATTTCTTTAAACTACTTTATTACTTTAAGCATGGTTCTTTTCTTGTACAGGTGTAAATTTTTATCTGTCAAAGCTCGTCAAAGATGGAATCACATTAAATGATGTAATCTTCAACTTTTGAATCTCATTATACTGTTTATCTTACAACTTCATCCTATTGCATTCTGAATTATTAATTAACACGTATGATTAGAGATAATGGTGATGGATCTTATTTTCAGCTGGGTCATAGATGTGACCAAAAATTCTTTTATTTGGAGAGTAATTTTATTATAATTGTGTATCATCAGTCTTTTGGAGAGCCCCTCTCCAGTTGGGTAAGTTCAAACCAGGTCTCCAGAACTGTTGGTGACATTTCAAAAATTAATCTGTACATGTTTAACTTATAAAGAGCTGAAATATTTTACTTATAAAGCTGCGTATAATGTGTTGCAGAAAGCAATGACGGGATGCCTGCAGCTCTTCCACCTTCTGTACAACCACTTGCAGTTATGGCTGGTAATGAAGTCACATTGGCTGAAGCTTTCCAAGCCTCGACTAGTACCGATGATCGGGCCGGAGATACAGCTGTAGTTGCTACTACCGATTTGTACCTAGACAGCGGGCAGGTTGCCATCCCAGGTAGCTCAGCAGGTCCTCCAGCATCTCTTAGCCCCACCACTCCTATTGGCTTCCGGAAATACCACAAACGCTGGCTTCCATCATCTAGAACTCAACCTAATAACTCTCAGGTATTACAAAATTAAATACTATATGAATTGAATGAAGCATCCTAAGTACTAGTCTCCAACAGGTTATTCAATAATACGGACAAATTAATTTCAACAAAAATTCAAGAATGAGGTGAATTATTACCTGTGTTTGTTTCAGAGTGTTCATCATGCCCTCCTGATTGTTTACATCACTAAAACACGTGATTTCAAAGACTTTTTTAAATATATATTTTTTTAGAGGTTATATACACTTTTTCTGAACCACTCCTCCCCCTGGTCTGATTTCAGCCATTTATGAACTTGATATTTAACTATACATAAAATACTTAAATATCGAGCTTCTTAACAATCAAACAAAAATTACGACCATTAAAGACCATTAACAGACAAATATATATATATATATATATATATATATTCCCCTTAAGGGAAATCAGCTATTGAGGTTGTACTCATGACGGAATTTTCGAAATTTTTCTTCAAATGTCCATCGATCCTACCCAGGAGATGACGAAAATGAGGTCCGTTCAAAACTGTATATATATATATATATATATATATATATATATATATATATATATATATATATACTAGCTCAGATACCCGGCTTCGCCCGGGAATTGATTTGAGGCTGAATGGTGATGGTATTTTTTTGGCAAGGCTTTACTTTGCACAATATTTTGACATTTACCAGTCCCAGTGTTTAGGGTTAATACCCGTTGTTGGCATTTGTTAATAATAAAATTAATTTTTTATGTAAGTCTTGACTGTCCTCCAAATTCTCATATTTCCCCTCTCCTATGCATTATGCATAGATTTCAGCTATTAAGGACAAAATATTAACATAGATTTGAATTAATTTTTCCAGGTGAGGTACCTGATAGTTCAAATAGGAATGAATTGTTGAGCATATCAATAATCCTATGCAAATTACTTCCTCCACACATTGTTCCTGGAGAAATGTATAAAACAAAAGTTAATCTAAATTACAAAGTAAACAACTTTTGATATGTGCATGTTTGTCGAAACACAAATAGACAATGAAATATCGCGAATTTTTATTTCAGACCTCCATTATAACCCCCACTCCCGTTCTAACCTAAACATTTTAATATAGCTTATAATCATGCAAGAATTAATGCTAATTGACATACCGAGTTTTGTTAAGTTCGGTTCAATCGTTAGCGCCCAATAAAATAGTTGACTTCCGCTTTAGTTTATAGTGTATATATCGTTTATACTTTGTTAAAAGACAAAAATGAATATCACAAAAGTTACTCTAAATAACAAAATAAACAACTTTTGTTATGTTTATATTTGCCGAAAAACGAATAGAAAACGAAATACCGCTATTTTAAATTCAGGCCTCCCTTACAACCCCCACTCCTGCCCGTCCCTAGAATTGTTCGTATGGCTTGTTTTAATGAAAGCGTTAGTGTTAATACACATACCGAGTTTTATTTATTTCGGTTGAGTCTTTTGTCCCAAATAAAATTGTTCATTTCCGCTATAGGTTTTACCGTATATCTCGTTTATAATTCGGTATACGAAAAAAGTGTATATAACAAAAGTTACTCTAAATAACAAAGTAAACAACTTTTGTTATGTTCATATTTGCCGAAAAACCAGTAGGAAACGAAATATCGCTATTTTTAAGTTCTGGCTTCCGTTACAACCCCCCCTCCTGCCCGTCCCTAGAAATGTTGGTATGGCTTGTTATAATGAAAGGGGTAGTGCTAATACATATACCGAGTTTTATTTATTTCGGTTGGGTCTTTTGTCCCAAATAAAATTGTTCACTTCTGCTATAAATTTTAGCGTATATCTCGTTTATAATTCGGTATACGAAAAAAATATTTATAGCAAAAGTTACTCTAAATAACAGAATAAACAACTTTTGTTATGTTCATATTTTCCGAAAAACCAATAGGAAACGAAATATCGCCATTTTTAATTTCTGGCTTCCCTTATAACCCCCACTCCTGTTCGTCTCAGAGGATATTAATATAGCCTAAAGTCTAAGTTGGGTTAGTAGTAATATACATACCAAGTTTCATAAAATTCGGTTCAGCTGTTTATGCGTGAAAAGGTAACAAACAAACAGACACCAAAGAAACAAAATGCAGTTATGGTGTTGAAATTTTGCGAAAAAAATCGATGTACAGACAGAGGTTACAATTTTATATATATATATATATATATATATATATATATATATATAAATATATTTGTCTGTTACCGCTCTAGCAGTCGCAATTTTTGTTTGATCGTTACCAAACTCGATATTTAGTCGTTTTATGTAAAAAGAAAGATCAAGTTCGTTAACGGCTGAAATCGGTCCAGTGGGAGGGGGGTTTAGAGGGGAGGATTTTCGAAAATTCGAAATATCTCTGTTACTATATGTTGGATCGAAAAATTGTACAGAATCAATCTTGATGCAAATTAAATTTACTATAAATATTGTTATATACATTTATTCTCTATCTTCAATATAAACCGAGTTTTTTGCATTTTTATTAAAACTAGGCGGCTAACGGACGAGTGACTTCTCCGCCGAAAGCTAGTTCGGCCGTTTCCTTAACTGCTCGGCTCTCGTGAAATTTCTCTATTGTATAACTTCACGTGGGAAATCTGCTTAGTTTACGCAGCCCCTGCGTGACGGACTTTTTCATCTCCTGGTTATTAAGGACATTAGTAGACATTTGTTCAAAGTCGCATTATGAGTGCTACCTCAATTGCTGATTCCCCTTAAGTCAAATCTACTAAAATAGCCGAAGGCGGGGTCTAATTCGGATTCCCCCTTCTCAATTTTCTCAGTCTGGCATTTATCAAACAAATCAAAAGGCTTAAAAATCTAAAGATAATGCTGAACATTTGAGAAAATAGTTAATAAATAAGTGAACCCATCCAAATGATTCAAACCGAAGTATCTTTTGTCTGCAAATGTTCTGGAATGTAGAGAATTCTCTCTCCAGACTACTTTTTCAAATTATTTTGGGTGAGATAATGTTTGTTATTCAAAAATTTGGAGAAGAGACAATCATAAGAAGTAAGATGTTAATTATTAAGATTAAATAAAATAATTATACTGTTGCTATTAGAAATAAAGCCTTTATAAAAGCTGAAATCTGTCAACATTTTGGGTTCTTGTCATCCTTTACTCCCAACATTAGCTGGAGTGGGAGGTTTGAATCGCACACCAGGCTGACCTTTAATATGAGCGAGTAGTGCACATGAAACAATAGCAGTCCTTGTCAGTGCTTACAAATGTTTACGCACTCGGCTTTAGGAAGGAATTTGTGATGGGATTTCTTCTTAGCAAGTAGCTTAAATGAATAATAGAAATGTGTTCACATTCATGATCCAGAGATAATAAAATTCATTCCCAAATATGAAGTGTCCATAATTAAGACTGTTGGGAATCTTCACAGTTTTGCACAGCATGTAGCTGTTCAGCTTTGTGTCCTCTCTTTTAGTGTTTAAAAATTGATTCATATATAAATGTGTTAGAGTGCAATATGTTTAGGCATTAGTAGCTTTAATGAGTAAAAATTCAAAATAAGCATTGACATCATAAACATAAGATGTTTGTTTAACCTAATCTGTGTTTTAACTTTTGTTTCAGACTTCATACCAAGTAGAACTTCCTTCATCTGATACTATGTTTGAAGCAAATGAAAGCATCATTTCCCTTTTACTCAAACTTCACTCTCACCTTTCTGGCCTACCAGACTCATTCAACCCTGATTCACCAGCGCCAGATCGAGCAAATAGAATTGGAGATGGGCCTTATTTTGTTTCCAGCGCCCTTCATAGAATAATGGCTTTAGATCCCCTTTGCAAGTATGTTCCTATATACATTTTAGTCTTTTATTTTACTATTTGAAACACTGTTTTGATGTATTGTATTTACTAGGAGAGGAAGGTATGGAAATTTGTTAAGTTTCCTCCTCAGACTATTCGAATTATTTTTTCAAATTGGCTGAATCCAAGATTTGAGCTAAATTTTCACTAATTAAAGTGATTGGCTATTTCTTAGTCCGAATACTTTTAAATTAACAAATTGAAGATTTATGTAGGTGCTAAATTAAGAAGAGACATTTTTTTTTAGTTTAAAAAGTAAACTTAGTAACTTTTGACTGGTGTCAAGTGTCATTAAATAAAACTTCATTTTTTATTTTAGGGAATGTGTTGTATCTACAAGAGAAAAGTTGTGGCCTCGGCATCCTGAAGAAGGGGAAGAAGAGCGTAGAGAAAGGGAGGAAATGGAGAGATCAGAACGGAGGAGAAGAGCTAAAGAGAGGCAACAGAAATTGATGGAGGAATTTGCATTTAGACAGAAACAATTCATGGAAAAAGCCATGGAAACAGGTCCTTAATTTTTTCATTCTTAATTTGTATGCTTGTAGACTTTTCCATTTCCTTTAAATTAACTGAAAATTGTATTTTTTAGATGAAGAAGGAATGGAATGGACAGAGGGTGGACCTGGTTCAACCGCAGGAAGTTCCAGGTCGCCAAGGAGAAAGGAGTATGACTGTGTGATATGCAACCAGAGTTCTGAATCGACTGAAGAAAAGCCTATGGGACTTGCTGTCCTTGTGCAGGCTACTAGTGTTCTTGGACACAGGAGACGAGAAGGAACGGAGCCACCTAGCCTCCCACTCTCTGAAGGTGAACGCACTCGGCGAACTGACACTATGGCATATGCTTTTGATAGTCACGTTGAAAATCTCAATCGAGAATTTCACCAGGTATTTAAATATTTGCTCATTTCTTTCAAATTTTGAGTGTAGACTAGACAAGTTTCACGCTTGTGAATTTCAGCAGTCTTTTTTAGCAAATTTCCCCTAAGGGAAATAAAAATCAGCTATTGAGGTCGTACTCACGATGCGATTTTTTAAAAGAATCTTCAAATGTCCATCGATGCTACCCAGGAGATAATGTAAATGAGGTCCCATCAAATTATATATATATAGATATATATATATATATATATATATATTTGTCTGCTAAACTCGATATTTAATCATTTTATATAAAAAGAAAGATCAAGTTCGTTAATTGCTGAAATCGGACCAGTGGGAGGGGAGAGGGGGTTTGGAGGGGGAATTTTTTTAAATTCGAAATATCTCTGTTACTATAAAGATTTCAGTCTTCAGCAAAACTTCACTTCTACTCATCTCATATAAACAAAATACTCTTTTATATAACAAACCATTTTATTAGAAGCTTCTTAAATACCAAATATTGTTTTCAAGAAACCTTTATTATGCAAGGTACATAGAAATATGTTCTGTTCATCCCTCACTCCCTCGGTCTTAAGTTCTTGGACTATTACTTGAAGAGGCTACTTTAAAAAGCATGGAGAGCAAAAAAATACTAAATACAAATAAAGTGAATTGTGTGTTGATCTGTTGACTTTCAACTTTCATCTATATTGAATTTGGATATTGGAAGTCACACGAGAAGTGTTATAATTTAATTTGACTTTTTGTTCTTTGATAATATTATTGTCTTTAGAAGGAAAAAATAAATAAAATAATGGACTTAGTACAGTGTATTATTTAAAGGGACAGCAGAAAATGTTTTTGGCCAATGAACTCATTTTTATTATTATTATTTTTTTTCCAGTTATCTTGGTTACTATCTGTTAACATTGGATGGGAAGGAGGTGTACATGTTCAAACTTGTGGGCATCACCTTCATCTTGATTGCCTTAAATCATATTTAAGATCATTGAGGACTCAACAGAAAGTTGCTGCTGATAGGTAAATATATGTTTATTGAAAGTTTTTCAAAGAGATTGAATAACAGTTATTTGATGATATTTTAACAAGTCCTTCATGTTTATCACTCTAAATTGACAAGGCTTAATACCACTAGTATTCTGACACATGTAAAATCTGCTTAGTTTACGCATCCTCGGCCTGGTTGGCTTTTACATTATTTGTAACCTACAATATAAAATAACCTTAACTATTATACATTTTTTCTTATATGTTTAGGGTTTTTTTTTCTTTTTCTATTTGTTGCATAAATGTAATCATGGTCAACCTATGGGAGAGCCAAAGTGAAAGTATTTTCTTTTATTATCTTAAAACCATTTTTACATATAGAGTGAAGCGGCATATATGTAAAATTACAAACCTAATATTAATATCAGGAAAACTGCTCTAAGTCACATAATTATAATAAAAATAACCGTAGCAGTCTATCAGTGGTGTTCATTAAATACTAGCACTTAATTGAGTAATAAACTTACTAAATTTGTTTTTCCATATTATTTATGTGTTTGGGCATGTTATTAATGAACAATTCATATTCTTTAAAATTACTTTTCTAATTGAGCCTAATATATATATTTAATGTTTGTTATAACAGGGGAGAGTATGCTTGCCCTCTTTGTCGTCAGCTTGCAAACTCAGTGCTGCCACTGCCTCCACAGCTAGGGGAAACTGCAGTCATGGTGCGATCTCGACCTAGTACTCTTTCATCAATAATACCTGAGCTCACTAACTTTCTCAGGGAAAATCCACCTTCGAATCCGGTATGTATCATTTCTCTTATTTTTTTTACAATATAAACACTATATTAGGTGTGTTAATCATTACATTGCAATGACTTTTTAAATATTTTGATTGCTCCCACTATTCTTCATTCACATTTCTTTCTACTTAAGCTTCCATGCATCATGGTTAATTTTGTTCAGTTCATTTTAATTAAAGTGAATGAATGTGGTAAATCGTTCTTTTGAAATGCTATTAATAATGAAGTGAAAATTTTTGGCACTAAAACTTGTACGTTTTTATAGGCCAAACATATTCAAAACCATTTCTACTTCAACAGCTTTTTTTTCTTCAGATAATTCATTTTTAAAGTGAAGTTCTTTCCTACTTGAAATAAAAAAATGGTTGAGTTTCCTAGTAATTTCTTCATTTTAACTACTTATTTTAGTTTCAGCTATTGCTCAGGCATAACCTTTATTAAAAGAATTTTTCTGTTTATTAGCAGCCTCAAGCCTCAAGCCTCATGGAAGCAATGGCCAAATCAATGGAAGACATGACAAATGCTACTTACGTGAAATATAAACATAAGGTGACCACCCGCCTTCCCCAAGCCCTTTTCCTGTTTGTCTCATCAATCGCAAGGACTAATCTTGAAGTGGAATTGGTGCAGAGAGGTGGAACTCTTGTCACTCACTCAGGCCCGGAGCCTAATCCTCTTGTGCCAAAAAGATCATGTATTAGTAAGTACTTTTAAAAAGCTTAATTTTTATATTTAAAGTTTTTCTTTGATTCATTGAACTACTTCACTAGGTATTGTAACTATCAATCAACTGCCAGTTTTCTGCTCCTGAAATACTTCCTGCTTTTAATTGCTTTACCAGAGGAGTGAGTATTTGAAACGTAGTTTAATCTTTTGTTGGTGTGTTGCTAATTCACATTTATTGAAATTGTATGGTTACCAGGTTTTAAGGTTAGGCTTCTATCAGTTCCACCAATTCTCACTCGGCATCATAGTTTGCCAGTTTTGTGTTTTTTATTCTGATTATACAAATCTAGCTAATTTAAAAAAAAAAAAAAATTAAGGTTGGAGTTGATTTGATAGTATTAAAAATTGTTGAAAATTAAACGGATTGGTTTTATTTATAGACATTTTCACCTTTCATAGCTCGGAGTAAGAGAATAGAGATGTAATGGTTTGTGTTTTGGTTATATTCTTTAATGGAGAAACTGAAGATCTTAGTTTAAATCATACTTTCAGGTGCAGAAATTTGATATCAACATCTTAACACAAATCCTTATTTCTTTTCAAACCATTTTCATATTTTTAATTTATTTTGTTTCTTTTGCAGTGCCTTTACTCCATGTGTTAGCAGTCCACGCTCGACTGCTTGCTCATTGGCCAACATGGGAGACGTGGCAACAGCTGTCTTGCCTTGATGCTGATTCTCCCCAAGTCCAACACCCACATCTAGTCGTTATTCAACCTACTGGTGTACCACTACTTCTTAGAGATCCAGCTACACTACTCACTCACTTCATTCTTCTTTTACCACTTCATCTAGATCAAAGTGAGTGAACTACTTAATTGTCATTTATAGCAGAGATGCTAGCTGCATGAGTTAAGGTCATGGTTTTAATTTTACTTGGCAAACCTTGAGTAGTAGACCACGAAGTAGATGTTACTAAATAACATTTCATTGCATATTTTCTATTATTTTTCTTCATCATCTTTCTTGAGGAATTAGCACCACTGAAATTGAATTCAAATATTGCATTAAGAACATAATTCTTTCTACTCTATTAAAAAGGCAAGAACCAACAAGTACAAATATTGTTTTGCCTTTGCCGTCCCTTTTTTGACATAAATATGTTTAGTTTTTGAGATTTTAGTGGCCCTGGGACGTATACATACTGTCTCTCTCTTTACTGTTTCATTGCTCAGTAGTCTGTGAGCCTGTGATGTTCTCAGTTATTTATTGGTTATAACTACAAATTCTTGTTATTTTTTACCCTAAGAGGTAACGTGCTTTTTCCTCAACTTTCACCATTAGAGGCCAGCCATCCTTATTTCCCATTCTTTCATCCTCTGGACCCTTTTGTACCTAAATTTTTAGCAGATTTCCCTCAAGGGAAATCAGCTATTGAGGTCAAGACGCGATTTTCAAAATATTTCTTCAAATGTCAATTGATCCTATCTACTAGACAACAAAAATGAGGTCCGTTCAAAATTTTGTATATTTATGTAAAATGAAAATTCAAATTTGTTAATGGCTGAAATCCAACAAGTAGGAGGGGGGGGGTTAGAGGGGAGTAATTTCAGATATTCTTAATATCTCCATTATTACACGTCGGATCAAAAAATTTTATAAAACCAATCTTATTGCAAATGTAATGTTTTATAATTGTTTTTATGTACATATTTCCACTGTCTTGATTATTATCTGAGATATTTGCATTTTATAGTTTTCGGCCTTCTGTAACCCCCCCCCTCTTACTCATGTCATATTAACAATAAGCTGTTATATTATGAAGCACATTATTTTAAGCATAAATATCAAATATTGTTCTCATTGAACTTTTACTTTTTGAGATAAATACAATTACGTTGCACACGTGGGCAATCTGCTTAGTCTACCCATCCCCTGTATGACAGACTTTCTTAAAATTGCCATTATTTCATATAGTGTGCGTGACCATCCTTGAAGTAGTGTTTGCCCAGTTACAACTCAATCAATGACAAATTTTTCCAATAATTGATATTTCTTCATTTCACTAATGACACAAAATCTGACAACTAAAGTCAACTTATTTCAAATAAACAAAAATACAATTATTTTTTCTATTACTTCCAAAAGTTAATGAATAAACTTATTTATTAATTATTAATATTGTTTAATATGAGCATGCTTATTGTAATCTTCAACAAGGATTTTGCTTCAGTCCTTTTTAAGCTGTCAGGCTAGACAGGTGTTCTAATTGTCTTATGGCTCCTGATAAGTTGCCTTAAAAGATAATGAAACGTATATGATTGAAATACTAAAACAGCTAAAAATAAGTCGTGTTTATCCATAATAAGCCTTGCCATCACCTTAAAGAGTATATCATATTTTGGACATTTATCTCCATTTAACTTTGCAATTTTATTTTCTAGTATTATTTAAAAATGAACGTTTACTTTCTTTCTTTCAGCATACTTCACTTGTGTAATAAAGCTCCTCTACAACCTCCTTTACTTCCAAGTAGTAGTTCAGGCTTCGTGTAGAATGACATCTGTTGAAAGAAGTCACTGGCGGGGCCCTCCACCAGCGGATCCTACAGAACTTCGATTAAGTACATTAGAGGAAGCGATGTCACGGACTATACACGCCTTAGATTCTACACAACTTTATATTGAGGACATTGCACCACCTTTAACTACTGGATCAACCTCTTCTATAGAACCAACAACTGATAAACAGCTTCTTGAGAAACAGGTCAGTGTTTTATAGGCTCAGTTATTACAATTCTATTTATCGAGACTTTATGGAAATAAAAATAATCTCAAAAATGAATTTTGAATTATCAAACAAGTTTGTTTCTACATTAATTCTTCCCTAATCATTAAATAGATTTATGTTTTTCACTTTATTACAAATGAAATATCTCATTTTTACACTCCATTCTCATTAACTTTACATCAGTAAGATAGGGCACTCATGCAAATAAAACAAACAACTGAACAGGGAATTAGTCAAAAATCAATGTTAACAAAGGTGTGACTTCTGCAGGGTAATAGGTGAGGGGTGTTGGGGAAGAGGGCCCCTTTCCTGGTTTAAAGTTTTATAGAAATACTTGATATCACGTCATTTCAAAATGTATCTTTTCATCATCCCTTGGCTTCCTACAAACTTTAATCTTTTATAAACTTTGTTAAATCAATTTTTACAATATAGTTCGAGTTCAGGTCAATTTTTTTTTAATATTTATAATAGTAGACATATGCTTTCATCAATTGTCCAATCTTGCACTCAATAACTCGTCCGATTTATGTTACTTATATTTTTCTACCAAATAACCGAAACAAATCATACTTTTATTAGTGTTATATTGTGTTTTGCTTGAGTTCACATTTCAATAACTTTTTCTCTTCAAATCTTTTAACCTTCCTTTACTTTCTTTTTATAAAATTCATTCCTTATTTACTTTCTTTTTAGAAAATCGATTATATTATTTCATTATTACTTTTAATTAATATATCATTTAATGTCTTATTCTCTTTGTAGGTCCAGAAACTCTGCCTTCCCTTTCTTAGAGTAGCTGCTCTTTTGAGGCATCATATGTACGATGAACCTCTTCCAGAAATTGATAGTCCTGCATCTGAGTTTGTCCGACTTGTATATTATCTTGAGCTAGTCAATGAAGGAATGTCCTGGTCAAAGTAAGTAGAAATGTACTTTTAATATGTTTTAATGAGTTTTAAAATTTAATACTCCACCTAAACTAGAAGTTTTAACAGATAGTTTAAAGAATGGAAAGACAGATTAATAGGAACTCACCTGCATCTTCTAGCAAACTTGAGGAAGTGCAAGACTAAAACTGTCAGACTTATTTATTTATATAAAGACACATATATTTTCATAAAGGTGTGCGAGTGTTCAAAAAAACACATCACTTTTTCTATCTGTTTGATAGGCTCAGATGATATTTGGAGAAAAAAATAAATGTCATGAGTATTGAACTAAGAACTATTTCCCTTAAGGGAACTGTTTAAAAGATACTTATGAATTATATATAAATTATAAAGTGCTCTTAATAATTAAGATCAATCAAAATTAATTTTAGTTTTCCTTCATCAAACTTGATGATCAAAACTTTTATGGAAAATTAAGTCAAAGTAATTTTTTTTCTTCTCACAATAGGTTTAATGCAGCTGTAGCTTTGTCTTGGCCTTCGAAGAGACATGTGCTCGAGTGGTTGAGAGAACTTGGTGTTTACATCAATAGTAATCAGGTGGCAGCAAGAGGACTTCTTCTTGAACAACATATTTCTTGGTGTCAGCCTAAGTTACTCTCTTTGCCGAGGCTCTATGATAGAATATTCCAGGTAATTAAATTGAATTTATTGTAGCATTGGCTAGATGGTGGAGAGTGGAGGATGAAGTTATTTTTTACTTCCATAATGCCACTGCTATCATTTCAGAAGCTGTCATGATTAGTTTTGATATGATGACATATTTACTGAACTGACCATTCTGGGAGCTAAGGTTATAGATTGTGTGAATATTACTGTAAATATTCTTCTCCTGTATACCTTTTAAATTATGTTTAAATTAAATAATGACATTATCTATTTAATTAGAAAGTTGAAATTCGACCTTATGTGTAAACTTTATAAATGATGTATATCATTCATCTTTTTCAGTTCTATCACCGAAGGCAGTGTTCTCAGTGCCAAAGTGTCCCTCGAGAAACGTCAATCTGCCTTCTATGTGGGGCACTGGTTTGCCTTAAAGAGTCTTGTTGCAAGCAGTCAAACATGTGTGAAGCAGTTCAGCACTCAATAGATTGTGGTGCAGGGACAGCAGCTTACCTCGTCGTCACATCTAGTTATGTAATTGTGATACGAGGTAAGCGGGCTTGCCTCTGGGGCTCTGTTTACCTTGACACATTTGGAGAGGAAGACAGAGAACTAAAGTGAGTAATTTTATCATTTCCTTTTATTTTATATGTTTATGGTTTGAAGTATTACACAATTTATGGAGAGAAAATCTTCTCAATTAATTGAATTTATCAGTGACCTCATCCAGATAACATGTGCATTTACATTGTTCCTGACCAGTGAAAGAAAAAAAAATTTGGATTTTTAATATACTCTTCACCAAGTTATACAAACTTAGGCATAATAATGCTTAGGCAACATTTCTATACCTTCAAAAACTCACTTTCTCTTCTTTGCTAGAATAATGTTCTTTCACCACTGGTTGGAGCTTTTTCATCGGTGTGTTTTCCTGCAAAAGTCACATTTTTAAGTTAGAGAAAGGGTACTAGCTGGTGATGATAGATTTTTTGTAATTTGCAGGAACAACAGCCTTGGTATTATATGTTTTATGGACAGGAGCATTGCTCTGAAGAAACCCAAAACTTATCAACTTCTCCTGCCTTTTCTCTTTGACAGGAACTGGGATTGGATAACACTATTGCTTTCTTTAAAACCAATCTGTAGTGTTCCTCTCCAATCCTAATAGGTGCTGGCGATTAACTTTTCTGTCAACTGCATGGCTTTTGCCTTTAGCACAGGTGCTTCTCCTGGTCCTCCCATTCCATGGACTCCTTTTGCTCATTGGAATATACTATCTTACCATTGTCTTATCTTCAGTTAGTATTGATTCCAAACATTTTTTTGGGTTGGCATTATACTCATAAAAATTCATTGCAGCAGCGAATGTTCTTCTTTTTGAACTGTTGAAAGGATTTGTTGAAACCTTCTTGCACTCACTCTCCTTATAGCCAAATGTTCTTTGGTAATCCTGAGAACACTTGTTTTTGAAAGCTCTAATCTTGCTGCTGTTACTTTGGTCTTCAACCACCAATCAGACTGGAATTCAGCTCTCACAAGAAGGATTATTTTGGAATTTTCCATGCACTCCATATTTTAAACTGTTTTACTCCCTCATTTACGGTTGAATAGGTAGAGGACTGCCCATTCACACCATCTTTAATTTGCGCAGGAGTTAGGCCCTCTTTACAATATAATTTAATAACCCTGCAATATTCGATCTGAAACATGGCAAAAAGCAAAGTTTCCGTCAAGGTAAGGTACTGACTGACAGGAGCTAGAAAGTGTGGGGGAATGGATATGGAGAGCTGCTAAGCATATCACAGCATGCCTGTAGTAGGGAGGCTGGAAAATTATGGACCTTACTGTGTAACTTATTAGAGACTTACTTATGATAGGTTACTTATGACATTAATAAATAACAAATGTTTTGTTTCATTAAATAAACAATAAATTAAAATATGACTGTACTGTGATATTTTGTTGTCTTTTTTTTGGACATATAGTTTTTATAAAAGTAACATTTTGTGCTATAAGTAATTTCTATTTGTTGACTACTGGTTTGAGATTTAATTGATATTTTATTATAATTTTATATTGATTACTTATTATTTATATATCATTGTGAAGGCATTGGCTATCTGCTCGAGCTGCCTTGATTTTTTTCTGAGATGCAAATCTTTGTCAGGCAGTTTTGTTGTTAATATAACTTATGAACAAGAGACAAAATACAATAAATGACATAGACGGTGTAATAGTCTCTTAAATGTAAAAAACCAAAACAGATGATTAAATAAGGATATAACTAACCAAATTACAAAACAGCTTGATGAAGTTGGACAATTTCCATCGAAAATTTGCGTTTCAGGAAAAAAAATCAGACTGCTGGAGCAGATGGTCGATGAAAATCTTTCCCAGCGACCTAGCCTAAAAAATAGAATATATATCACTATTTATAAACATCAACTTCTGGTTGTGATATAATTAATTTAATTCTATAGTTTTGGATGATAGGCTGATAGCACTATTGTTTTCCCTTAGTTTGGTCCCCTGGCCCTCTACTAATTGTAAGCGTTGTATAATGTTGCAGACGAGGCAAGCCACTGTACCTGAGCCCGGGAAGGTACCAGCTCCTAGAACAGCAATGGCTAGCTCACAGATTCGACCATACCAACAAGAAATGGGTTTGGCACAGGGACGCCCTTTAGCCCATAAATTCATTAAATAATACATATGCATTGTACATTTATTTTTATATATTTTTATTATTTCTACCATTGCCAATTCGACTTGAGAGTTATATTTTATTTTAGCTATGTACAGTTCCCTCCCCTCGCAAATCCCCCTCTTATTTCTCAGAAATAATTATATGTTAGTTAAAAGAATTAAAATTATTTTTATGGAATTCAACAAGATACATTAATTGACATTGTGCGCCTACTGGAAAGGAGCCTAATTCACGAATAATAAAACTTAGAAATCGACAATATTAAATCTTCTAGTGCCTGTTTGTCATCGCAGTGAAAGTACCATTGTTAATATCGGAAAAAATAGTTTATGGACTGTTGCATTATTTTGATTGCTTAATTCAACAAATTTGGCTTCTGATTTTCCTTTTCCTTATTTATTTATTGTTTAATTATTGTTATTCACTTGATAACAACACCTCGTGTGCATGACTAGTGAGCTAAGTTCCTTTAATAAACATGTTTATAAATGTATGTTAATATATACTTTGTTTTTCTTTTATAAGTTAAGGACGATTAATATTATTTTCTAATGTTGAAAAGTTAAAAATAACTTAAAACATAAAATAGGAAAAAAAACAAGAGTATGTAAATAAGAACTAGTCCCTCCTGAAATCATAACTCGCTAAAAGATTTTAAATTGACCCTTGTTTATTTAACTAAAATAAGGAAATAAAATACTAAAAAAAGATGCACATTGCTCAAGCTTTAAGGGTTATAATTAAAGAATATATATATTTAATTTTTTTATTAATAAATGATAATTATGATTAAACATAGGTCTTTGATAAGCTTGTATAACGATTTTGCCTCTTCAGAGATAAATTGAAACTGCTGTTTTATATTAACTGTGATATTCTTTGCCACATTAGAAGTGTTATTTTGAGTGGGTTGTTTGCTGGCTGGTCTCTTGCATTAATTGCGTCTGCTATTACACCAATAGTTATAATCTCGATAATGTGTATTTTCACACATTCAAATGTTTGTCCAGTAATGTGTGCTTTTCTCCTGACGAATGTACAAATGTCTATGAAAAAACTGACTAGAAACCTTTCAAGTCAATCTTCGTTCGAGTTCCTTCTTCAATCAACTGTGGGTTGTATTTTTCTTTTCATAAGCTGTTGTTAAATGTACTCTTCCTCGTTTAAATTTTATTTTCCTCAATATCTTTCAATTATCTGCTAGATATATTTTTTAAACTCAGAAAGCTAGAAAATAAAACAAGGGTTTATCTTTGTATGTATGTGTAATTTAATGTTTATATTATATTATGTAAAAAAATTGCCATGAGCCCCCAATAGAGGGTTGCTTGTATATAGACTTATTTCTCGATGTAAAATCTTTCCATTCAATACTTTAAATGGAGCTCGAATTTACGTTTCTTTAAGCTCCATAAATGTTTCTTTTCTATTTATTTTCTGTTTGTCATTTGTTGGAGAAACTATAAAGATTCATAGTTTTGTTATATTTTGTATGAATGCAAAGATTTTTCCAGCCAAGCAAGATTAAACGGTTTGTAAATAAATACGATAAAATAATATAAATATATATATTATATATATAAAAATTTTGTTGATTCTGTAATGTGTATGATTTATTAACATATGTTCAATTATACCTATAAATAAATTAATATTCATTGTATTTGATTATTTATAACCCTACTCTAGTCATGGGATATTGAATTAACTTACATCATTATCAAATGCTTGTCTGTTGCAATATTGAGCAATATAAAGACAAGTAATGAATGGCATGAATTCACCCTACATTGTGAGTAATTTAAACAAGGCTCTATTTCATCATACTTTGACCAAACTAAATTCTTCAAAACAATTGTTTTTGAGCCCACGAAGAATAACTAAGACAATTACAGCATAAGCAATATAGTCACACTCTAGAGGAATGGATACAGCCTAAAATGAAAAATAAACTCAAATCCAAATCCATAAGTTTCATTTCATTGATATCATAACAGAACATTTTTTGCTCTTCAGGCCTCAGTTATTTATTTGATGGCTACTATATTCAACATAGTAGCTCTATGATGTAAAACTAAAAATCAAATTTGTTAATGCTCATAATCAGAGCAAGGAGCGGGAGTTTCGAGAAGGAATTAAATATAAAAATAGTATATCTTTGTTATTATACATTAAATTGAAGAAAGTTATAATACCAAGCTTATTATTATTTATTTAAGTCCTCTTTTTGCACTACTAAGGCTAATTGGGACGGGTTATCTCCCTTTTCAAGCCAGAGTAGGACTAAAGATTTTATTTAAAGAGTTTGTCACTATATAAATTCCCATTGGACAGATGGAAATGGAACTCTGCACTCTTAAGTTTACCATGTGAAATTAAGGCCAATGCTTTAACTAACATGGCTAACCTAAGCCCCCAAAATTATTAGGTTCTAATCGGTTATCGAGAGGCCACTCATTTAAAGATGATTATTAAATTATATTAAAAAAAAACAAACTATTATTTAAAATAAAACTTGTAGAATTTATTTAATTGACAAACTGTAATTATAAATTAGATTTGCACTAAACTGTACGATGAAGGGAAGTAACTGCATAAAGCGGTCATCCCCGGCCATCTTCTGCCACATGAACTCTCCAAGGTAGCTGTCCAAGTAGTGTAATAATAAACGATCACCAAGTAGTGTTAAATAAATGATCACTCATTTTCTGATAACAAAGTAAACAGAATGGCTAAGGTAACGGTAGCCTAGTCAAGTATGAACAGTCTATAGAAATTATAGTGGATAACGATAAGCGATTTTGGACCAGTAAATATTTTATCTGTAAATAATGAGTTGTCATTTATAAATTCTAGAAGTGTTATTTTAAATAACTAAGATTTAATAATCGTCTTTAAATGGGTGCCCTCTCGATAATCGATAGGTACCCTTTATTAAAAAAGTCTGTCACGCAGGGGAGGATAATACTTTTCTGCATGCCAATTAATTAATAAGGTAAAACTTTAGTTTGTATGGGGGTTTAATTGTCAGTGAGTGGATAGTTTAAAAGCTCTTATATTACTGACTGATGTGGTGTTGCACTGCAAGAAGCTAAAAGTCTTTCACTCAAGGGCTGAGTGAACTAAGCAGATTTCTTATGTGAAGGTTTACAGTAAAATCTAGGTACTGGTAACACCACCATGAACATTATGTGAATTAATACTAACGGTAATGAGAAATCGTTCAGTCATGTCGATAACCTCTACAAGTGTCTGAATTGTAAACAAACTGGCCATGCGAGCCTCTTAGCTGAATAGATAGATAGAAATATTCTAGACCGGAAAGAAAAACTATTACTGAAGTATACCTGAATATAACATAAATTTTATTGGAAACTATTTACTATAGCTAGTGCTGCAATTTATAATGAATCAGAATAATTTTTATCTCAATCTCTTCAATTTTAGTAATCCCACAACACTCGCGGGGGGGGGGTCTACAAAACGTATTTCCATAAATCTAACAAAGTAAAAGTTTCATGAAAACAATATTTGGGATTTAACCCTGGAATGAAGTGGTTCATGATATAACAGTGTATTGCTATTCTGACATGAATAGGAGTGGAGGGGGGGGGGGGCTTACTGAAGGCTATGAGCTAAACAATGTAAATAATACAGTGTTTATTTAAGATAGAGAATAAATATATATATATATATATATATATATATATATATATAAAACAACGTTTATGGTGTATTTTATTTGCAATAAGATTGGTTTTATACAAATTTTACATAATAACTAAAGAGAGATATTTTGAAATTCCCCATTCGACTGGTTCGATTTCAGCTGTTAATGAACTTGATCTTTCTTTTTACATAAAACATTTAAGTATGAAGTTTGGTAATGATCAAACAAAAATTACGACTGCTAGAGCGTTAAAAGACATATATATATATAATTTTGAACAGACTTAACAGACAAATATATATATAATTCATTTTCGTCGTCTCCTGGGTAGGATCGATGGAAATTTTTCAAAAATTGTGTCGAGTACGAATTCAATAGCTGATTTCCCTTATGGGGAATCTGCTAAAATGGAAATGGACAAAACATGTTCTATGTTAGCAGGATGACCGGTGGTCTTTGGCATTGGTCCACCTTCCCCTTCCTCCCATATGGGCGGAAGAGGAAGGTGGGCAGTCAATGGAGAAGATGGAAGGACTTGTTCAAGATAATTTTATGGCCCAAATGATGGAGATTAGCAAAAGATAGAACTACGTTTAGAAAGAAATGGTCGGAGAGTATTGCAAACCCTGCTTTCCAGTAGGTTTGATTACCCAGGAAAGTGTAGACCATTAACCCCTAGGGAGGCCTATGCCTTAAGCGGATTGTTTGAAACAATAGATTTCAGCATGAATATAAAATGTAATTGAATTAAATTTAAAACTATGTCATTAAAGAATATTATTTTATTTCGTTATTTCTGTTTAATCGACTAGAACAATAAAGACTATTTATTCTCTTCTATACTACTTAAGGGTTGTAAAACAAACCAAATGAAAAAATAGTATTGTTAAGAACAACTGGAATGTCTGAAAACATTTGAGGGGTTGCTATCAAAACCCCACTAGTCAAAAAAACTGAAAAATGAGTTTGAGGTGCCATTATGTAGGGTACAGTATTTCTCATATACTGATACAATCGAAATTGTCAAAAACACCTCTTGTTGTTGGACTGTTTTGGGAGTTAAAAATACAGCGATTCTGCAAAAACTCCACTAGTCAGGAACTATGGATGTTCTACAACTTGCTGACTACTGGGAACATTCTGCAAGCAAGGAGTTTTACACGAGACTGTTTGCCCCAGCTGCAGCAGACGACTCACCTTGTCTTGACGACAAAATGGACAACAGTGATGGATGTGAAGATTGATTTTTCCAAAGTTATTGTACACTTTGTTCAACATTTTGTTTCATCTTTTTCTTAAATTGTTTATTTTTCTTGTTACAATTATTAAATCAAATTAACAAGTAACTCAATGCCGAATACAATTTCTTCTATCTGATCTATATCAGTTATGTATATGGTGTTCTGTTATCTATATGGTATTTGACTTTTAGGTTTTTGTTGAATTCTGCCAAAAACCCCAACATTCCAAAACATTCTTCTTCCCCATTGAAAGAGGATATATTTGATCATCTGTAAATTAGTATAGATAAGATTCCTGTTCCCCAAGGAATTTATTAAAAAAATATCAAAATTTTACCTCCCTCATGGAATGAAGGTAAAAGTTTTTTTTTTTTAATTTACCAAAAAAGTGTTTGTTTTTTTACTAGTGGGGTTTTTGCTAGCAACCCTTCATTTGTGAATATAATTTCAATTTTGAATATTTCAAAACACACATTAAATAAATCTGAATTATCAAGCTCTTCTTTTGTCAACCATGTCATTCTGCTAACTTTCTCAGGGCATTTCCCCTTGATCTGGTAAGCCAATTTTTAAAAATACTGTTCAATATAGGATAAATAAAATTCTCATCGGCAAATAAAAGGTAAAAACTACAATTTATTTAGGAAAATAAAACAAAGGTAGCATATTTACATTAATAATATTATACATATTTACAATAATAATATTAAAATCTCCTGTACTGTTTTTTAAACTTCTCAAAGTGATAATCATCAGTTGCTTTTTCAACTCCATTTCTATTCCGCTTGACTGCTTTTGATTCATTATTCAAAGGCACCTGCTTTTGTGGAATTGCACTTGAAGAAGGCCGTTTATTACCCTGTCCTTGATCTTCAATATTGACTGAAATAAATAAAAAATAAATAAAGAAACTAGTTTTTCAATAAGTATAGAAAGAGGTACAGTATAAATTAATTCTTATAATTTCAAAATTAGGGCGTAACTTTTACTAATTGGACACTGGTCTATTAATAATATATGACTTACTCCAGTGAAACTTTAAGAGTTATAGAACCAGAAAATGCTTAATGTATCTGTTTTAAAAAAAAAAAAATGTTTGGTAGATATCTGCTTCTGAATCTTTGATTTGGAACCTACTCATATAAAAAAGATATAGTTTTGATTATAGAAGAAAGGAGCATCATTAACTAAATTTCCAATTTCTGTGGATAAGGCAGCTTTTGGAACTATAAGACATAATTCAATCTATTCATAATACCATAATGAAATTGTGGCTCTGAGCCACTGCAAAAGATGTATAAATAAGAAATCGGAATTTTCTCCATAGGGCTCTAGTTTTGAATTTAGTCATGGCAATCCAATTCATTTCCACACTTTGATAGACAAAGATTTTCAAACTCGCATCAATACAACAGCATAGTTTTTAATGAAATTAGTTAATTAATTTTTCATAGCTTATGGCAAGGGTCACCAATAAAAAATATTTTCTTCCTCAAACTTTATTCATACTGCCCTACATGTTTAGTGGTTTACATGCCACCTCTTTAGGGGCTATCTATTTCTGAAGTGCTCGTTTCCCCTCTTACGTTCATTGCGACTGTCCTCACTAGAGAGGTCATTGATACTGACAACACTCCCCAGTGAGGACCATGATTAGAGGAAAACGAGGACTTCAGAAATGGATAGCCCCTAAAGAGGAGGTTGTAAACTTCGAAACATGTAGGGCAGTATGAATAAAGTTTGAGCAAGACAATTTTTTTTATTGGTGACTCTTGCCATAAAACTATTTAGAATATATAAAATATTGGGTCCAGAATAAGAAGTTAATTAATTGAATATAGCACAAGTATCCATCTCTAAGTTTGAAAGCCATCAAACTTACTTGAAAAGGGTGTTTCTACATGAACTGTAAAAAAAGTCTGTCACACAGGAGCTGCATAAACTAAGCAGATTTCCCAAATGCTGGCATGAGACACTATTGATCTCATCTCGCCATATATTCTCAATTTGCAAATAAAAATCCATGAGTAGAAGTGGACAGTTAATAAAGTCTTAATTGATGACATCGTTACACAATGTATTTGTATAGTTAAAGTGCAATAACTAAAAGTGGAGATTTACTTAAGGCTGAAAATTAAAAAAAGGTATATGTTTGATTAATATTCAAGATAGAGGAAATCGTATAGAATAACAGAAAATTAAATTTCCAAAAAGATTGGTTATATATGATTTTTTTCACTGACTCATAGTGACGGAGATATTTTGAATTTTCTCCCCCTCTAAAGCTCTTGTCTGATTTCAATGAACTTGATCTTTAGTTTTACAGGAAATGCTTAAAAATTACGGCTTCAACAGTGTTGACACACATATGACGTAATTTTCATCATCTGGGCAGGATTAATGGACATTTGAAGAAGTTTTTAGAAAATCGCATCATTATTACGAAATCAGTAGGTGTCAGGGAAATCTGCTAAATCCACTTGTGAAAATGCACTCACCAGGTAAAGAAGAAAGTGAATTAAGCCAGTAATGAAATATGATATATTTCAAGAATCTTAATTGTAAGTGTAAATATCAAAACTCCTGTCAAACCATTGATATCAACTGCAAGGTCAAATCGTTAAGGAAAAAAGTCGATGCTCTGTATTTCGTGAGGTGAGGAAAGAAGAGTGTGATCTATTATGAGATGCTAAAATTGACCACCATTAATGCAGTTCATCAATTTAAATTAAGCATTGGGTGAAAAACTATCAGAATATTAAAATAGGCTATAGTGATTTTGGAAATGGATGCAGAGTGCTGCAGCCATACAGTACCCCTTTTAAAGATTACTTGAAGAGACATAAGCAAGAATGACATTAACTGAAAGCTATAAAACATTAGGTATATTACAAATTCTTACATCTGTTGTGTTGAACAAAGTTGACAGCCATATTAGTTGGAACAAACTGTGATGGGCCATCTTTTTTGTTATGCTTCTCCCATAACAGCCTAAGCTTAGCTTCCTCTGTTGCCTCTATATTTCTTATTTTAGCTCTGAAATATTGAATGAGAAAATGAAATTAATGCATAATTACAAAATCATATTATTAACAAAGATCTGATGTGACCAATAAAACATACTCTATTCCTAAATCAACTTCAGGAATACCACTCAGCATTTGGTTAGAAAGCATTTCTTCAGAGCGCTGTGAAGATGAGGTAGTTAAATGTGAAGGAACAGCAAGCAGAGCAGCTTCTTCTGGAGAGCAATATTTACTTTTAGATTCACTCGAATCATCATCAGCTTTCCCTTTTCTCTTGGACAGTTCTACTTCGATATACTTCATCCTATAACAGGGAACACATTGACATAAGCATCATCATAAGTAGAATAAAATTGTTCATAAATTTGTTTACATCTTTTGTTTTTTGTTCATTGTTAGAAAGGAACCAATGGTGGCCGAAATTGTTAGCACACTCAACAATCCTCTACCATCACTCTAGAAGAATAAAAAGTGCAGTGGTCTAGCGATAGTCATACCAAAACAGTATGAATTAAGTTGTTATTGAATGAACAGAGTAGTTCTTACATAATAAGTGGCTAGATATAAGAAAATGAAGTCTGTGTAAATCTTAAAATTGATCAGAATAAGCTCATTTTGAGCTCCTATCTAATATGTTAAGAAAACAAAAATTTTCAATTGATTTGTCTGGGTTTTCTTCTAAATACCTTGGTTGAAAAACATGGGCTATAAATAATAATTAGAACATATTTTAAACAGTCTGCCAAGCAGATGCTGCATAACTGTTTTATAATGTATTTCTCCAGTAATAAGAAGGACTTTTAGGACATTTATGCTGGACATGAGTAAAAGTGGGTGTTAATTTTAGGCAGAAAAAAGAGTCTGTCACTCATGGGCTGCGTAAACTAAGCAAATTTCCCACGTGCTGGTATGACCCACTTGTGATCTCCTCTCACCACATATTCTATTTCTATGTTAAAAAGAAACCAATGAGTGGGGAGGTTTACTGAAGGCACTGATTATATATATACACACACACACACACACACACACACACATTATTTTCTTAAAGGAAATTTGCTAAAAAAAAGGTACAAGGGATAATATTCCAGTTGGAGATAAAATTGTAGAACAATATTTTTAGTAAATTACTGATTACTAATTTTTTTTATATCAGATGCATAATGGTGATATTCATGTAAATATATTTTTGTCCTCTAAACCTCTCACCATACTGGTCCAACTTCAGTTATTATGAACATGATCTCCACTACACACAGTAAAGGTCCGGTGAAAACAATGTCATATTCAAGCTTAGATTAATACATTTTGTGATACAATATCTTATTATTAAAATAAGGAAATTCATAATTAATTTTCCTGCTTAATACATGTAGTTGAAGTATCACTAAAGACTGAGACAAACCATGTATAAATTACATATAACCGACTGGTGCTGTTAAAGAATTTAACAGATTACAAAAGATGTGGGGCTTAAAACTAACTTATAAAAAAGAAAACAATTCTAAGGGATACTTCGACAAATTTTAAAGAGTAACAGGCAATAGATTTATTTTTAGGACATTCAGAATATGCATTTGCTAACCTTTGAGTGTTAATTAGTTAAGTGAGTCATACACTTTTGAGTATTAATTAAAGAAATATAATTTATAATAGAATGAAATTAATTACATTTCATCATCTTCATCTCTTTTGTTAGTTTCCGCTGAAAACTGAGTCCCAATACCAGTATCATAAGCATCATCTTCTTGCTTTACTCGTCCACTTTTTAAAGCTGACATATTGACAAGTCCTCCAGATTTTATTTTGAATGGATCAGTCTGTAAATATCTAAGATATTATTAAAGTATATTTATTGGGGGGGAAAAAACCAACACAATAGAAATAAAAAAATGTAAATCACACTCCAAATATGTGATACGTACTTCCAACTCTCATTCTGACTGTTTTGCTGCTTTTTCAAAGTAAAAGATAGAAACATAAATATGCTTAGTTGATGGTGAGAAAACATTATAAATAAATTATTTATTAATACCCACTTTTAGTAACTAAGGCTAATTGGGATGGGCTACCTACAGGTTACCATCCTTTCCTAGCCAGGATGGGACTAAGGATTTTATTTAATGAATTCCGTCACTAAATAAATTCCTTTGCCCAGGCGGGAATAAAAGTATTTTAGACTTTCTTTTTGATTTACAGCTTTAAATATTTCTGCATTGAATACACATTAGTTGACACTCCAAATAAGGCCAATGAATGTAAGCAAATACACACGCTTTTGTATTTATATGTATATACACATATATATATGTGTGTGTGTGTGTGACTATATATATATATATATATATATATATATATATATATATATATATATATATATATATATAGAGAGAGAGAGAGAGAGAGATGCATGTGTGTACGTACGTGCAAACATACATACTCAGCGATGAACAAAGGAAAGAAAATACCGAACAAAGAAGTTATAATCTGAGTTTGAAGTAATGGCTAAAAAGAATAGAAAATATTTATTTTAAAGTCCTACAATTCAGAATTTCAGATGATAAACCATCTGCCTAGGAAGGAGAAGAACCTCGGCTTAATTCCAAGCGAAGTAAAAAAATAAACAAATCTATTTTGATATTTCCTTTAATGCATTAGAAGATAATTTCTAATATAAGAAAGATATTTGGAACTGTGAAAAAGTAGTAAAGATGAAAGAATTAAGATGGTTGCACCTAGTTATGATAGAAAGGTATTAAATACCAATAAATGCAGACTGCATGTTTTGTCTATTTAACCATTAAATAAAAATATTATTATTCTGTTTAGGGATGGGAGAGAAATAGAATAACTTACAATAAGGACTTCTTCATCTCTGGATAACTTTTCTCCCAGTGTTAGAGTAAGAACACTGACTCCATGTGGCCGTTCCCTCAATTTCTGTATAGTTTTCATTTCTTCCAGTTTCTCCCTGACAGTAAAAAGAAAGATAATGTAATTTTCTATTAAAAAATATAATGAAATGAATTTGAATGGTAGAAATTTCCTATATGTCCTTCTTCTAAAGAGCACATTCAAATGATATTGAATACTTATTCAATTGCCAGACTACATCTCAGTTGCCATAGCCAATTCGCATTTTATTCACCTTTGTTTGTATAATAAATAAAACAAATATGAGCCAACAGGGTGGTATCATATTTATTTGAAACGTTCAAATATCAAGTTCAGAACTGAACAAACAAAACTTGTGGTTTGAGATAGAATATATATGAGTGTGCAAGTGCATGTTATGTATGCTTTAAAAAAGCCTAATTTCTATCATCATATAAGTATAATCAATAAGACATTTAATTAAAAATTTTAGAAAATCATAGCATGGGTATAACCTAAAGAACTGATTTCCCTTGAAGGAAACCTGAGAAAATTAAAACAGCTTCTCTTTATAAGGACTTAAGCACAATTTTCCCCTTGTGAAATATCAACAAAATACTAAAAATAAAATGGAATTAGGAGTGTTGGATTATCCAAACTGGGCTAGGAAATATGCTCATCTATTAATCCATGAGGTATCCTTAAATGCCCTGTAAATGATTTAAATGTTTGCCAAATTTTACGTAAACATGATTTGATGGTCTGCAGCCTTATTTGTTGTAGTTAGGATGAAAACATTCATGACACACAAAAATAATAATTACATCTCTATTAAAATATTTTATATAAGGGGTAAACTCGATAACATATAACAATAAAACCTATCTTTCTTAGAACTAAATCTATTGATATGCTCAACAACTCTTTCCAATATGAACTACCAGGCACCTCACCTGGAAAAATTAATTCAAATCTATGTTAATATTTTGTCCTTAATAACTCAAATCTAAGCATAATGCACTGGAGATGGGAAATATAACAATTTGGAGGACAGTGAAGTCTTACAAAAAAAATTAATTTTATTATTAGCAAATCCACAACAACGACGGGTATAAACCCTAAACATTGGGACGGGGAAATGTCAAAATATTGTGCAAAGTAAAGCCTTGCCAAAAAAATATCACCATTCAGCCTAAAATGAATTCCCGGAGAAGCTGGGCATCTGAGCTAGTACATATAAAACTTTTCATATATCAACATGAAATTTTTATTAAATTAAGTGAGTACAAGTAGGACATTAAAACAATCTGAAAGAAAGACTTAAACTTGACTATTTAGACAAAGAAGAGAAAGGGGAACAAAGGAGAAGAGAGAGGGGTCTTACCGAAGGTCTTCGATGTTGACCTGATGGCTCTTGTAGCTGGACTGGACTGGCTTTTCATCCCAGCTAGCTGAAGTAAGGAGGCTAATGGTACAAACTTGAGTGGGCATCTTCTTTAATGTTAATGTTTTTCTTTGACGTTAGAAGGTCCAATCTAATCTCTAGTTCCTCAAACCTGTCAATTTTCCTTCCTTCAGGTAGGTGATGCAACACTTCCAATTGTAAAAAACCCTGGTCATGATTTTCAGTCACTAGGTGCTTTTTCATTTCATTTGTTTTTGTGGTGAAATGCTCTTTGACCCTTGTCTGTATCTTCCTGCCACTCTGCCGTACGTATGTAGCCTCACAGGAATGGCAAGATATCCGGTAGACTCCAGACTTCTCCAGAGTGGAAACGGGATCTTTGTGGTTGGGGAAGAGATTTTTGAGGGTCATCTTGCTCTGGTAAGCCGTCTTGATGCCTGCTTTTCCCAGGAAATTGCCAATTTTCACTGAGAGGGGCTTAATAAAGGGGATGCTAAGTGGGTAGCCGGACTTATCATTCCTTTTGTTGGTGGGAATGATTTGCAACTCTCTCAGTTTTTCTTCGGTGTCATTTTTCTAGCATTCTATCGACCAAGCTCTCAGGCCACCCCTTATTTGTTATGTTTGACAAACAATCTGTGTTTGGTGGAATTCTTGATTGACAGGCATGTTTGTCAAACAAATTTGAATATGAGCGTTTGTCAAAAATCTTTGAGAAGGTGGTATAGATTTCCGCATAACAGTGTCCTGTTTTTCAATCAGAGGACTTAGCAATGCTAGTAATTCTTTAAAAGTTTTATGGTCCATTTGAAGAAAGTTGGCATATCTTCTGGTTCTGTGCACAATATTGCCAGCAAATAATTTTCGTGGGTATATTTACCTCTTAATATTAACCACTCTCTACTCCATCTTCTAGTTTTTCTTAGTTCACAGAGCTAGAGTCAATGCCAAACATGTTGTATCTGTACTCATTGTACGCTCTGTAGTTAGTAGGATGAACATTCACAGCAGGAGAAAACCGAAACTGAGTGCATGTTCGACAAACTGGTGTTTGATAAAAACGTAAAATTTGCCAAACAAATTTGATCACATACAGGATACTTTAGCATCCCTAACTGGGAAGCACATCAATCAAGGATGATGACGGTAGTTTGACTTTTATAAATTAGCTTGGTCCACTCAGCATTGTAAGGACAATGGTGAGGCAACTTAAAAAAAAAGTACAATCCATTGGTAAGATCGCCACAAGCATAGGAGGGGAAATATAAAACCTGCATTTCTTACACTAAAGCAAATACAGTTCTTCGTCCTAAATAGGTTCATTAGGAAAAACTGTTAGTCACTTATTCACATTAAAAGATAAAGCTTATCTTTTAAATTATATTAAATAAACAGCACACTTAAGAGATGCAACCCTCCAAATGAGAAACTTTACAACAGAGCTTGGATCCACTTTAACATATTTTGCAAACATACCTAGCTCCCCACATCTCAAAGACCACACTTTGAATTTGTTCTTATAGATTCTTTAGCACACTACACTATGATATATTTCCAAATGACAATACTAATAATCTCTTGTAGCCATCAGTCCTCTAAATGTCCTTATTTTGGGCAACAATTCACCCAGGGTGTATAAAGTACTAATATTACAATAGGTATTTAAAAAAAAAATTAATCAAATCTATATTCTTAATTATGCAGTGTTTTATTTGACTGGACCGTTCATTAATTCAAAAAGCAAATTTTAAAAAGGTATACATACACAATATTTGCATCTTCCTCATTTTCATCTAAGGAGTCATCATCTAGCTTCTGTCGAAATGATTTTGCTTTCTTGGATTTGGGCTTCTTTATTTTTATAGGCTCCTTTTCTTCAGAATCAGACATTTTAAACTATTTGTTATTGACAAAGCTAGTAATTTACGAAAGAAAGTCAATTGAAAATGCAGTTTAACCCACCCTTGGCGGCACACTTTTGAAAATGGGGACCGCGGCCATTTTGTTTTTTTTTTTAACTATCTTTTAAAACTTAATTTGTTGGATCCTTAGTCTGTGGAGGATAGACTTTAATGACCGCACTCAAAAAATTCCAAAATACGTCATCGGTCATAGAATGATTATGTAGTTTTCGCCACATGTATTCGCCCAAGTAGGAATCGAACTCACCTTGCACATGCTTAGTGTTATTTGTCAAGAAGCGCTTGATTCCTAACCAAATGGCCTCAATGTTGTTTATTTGAGCACCTGTATCAGGATCCTTAAATGTCATACTGTGGTTCACTTTCAAGTCCACAAAGCCTTCGTCCGACAGGCAGTCGTACGCTTTCCAACAGTCCGATATTATCGTGGACCCTGGCAACACCCACTCACGAATGACTTCCAAAAGTTCATATTTCGTTCGTTGCTTTACCACTCGGACAAAACATTTATTTGTGCTTCTTTCGACGCCTCCAAAGACCCACCTGCCTTTTACGGGTCGACCTTTATTAACGTATTTCATCTTGCCGAACTTGGACTCGTCCACCTCCACAATAACTCCTGGTCCTCCAATTTTAGAGCCGCCGTCAACAACATCGATCATGCACACTTCTCTGCAGAACATGTACCAATCTACAACAGTATGCTTGTTTATTTTGACTTCGTTGATGACGAAATCGTTCATACACTTCCCAAACCAAAATCGTGTGACACGTAAGACATCACCCATACTTAGGTGACTGTGATTAAACCACGAACCTTTTCTCACGCTCCGACTAATATCATGAGGATTTTCACCTTTTTTTCTGCATCGCCATTCAAATCCATCAATGGAATTCCCTCGTTCGACTAGGCGCATGTTCTTCCCACACTTCGGGCATTCGTATGAAGATGCAATCAATCCAACTTTCATGCACCATTCGATAACGGCATACTTTCCTACTGTTTCCAAAACACTAAAAAATTTCGTTGTACATTCACTTTCTTCAGCCATAGTTAAAGGGGAAATGAGATGAACGCGTAAGCACGTTGGAAATCCCAAAACACGTTAGTAAAACAAAAACAAGATGGCGTACAACAGCAAAAAACCGTTACGGTGGGGGTTAAACCGCACTTCACCCCTAATTTTTTTTTCTACACAAATATGGTAAATCTATAAACATTCAATCGCACATAAAAGAAGCCATTTAAATGGAGTAACACAACAAATAACAGTAACCTCTGCAAAAAGACAACATTACCAAAGAGATCGTTTATTTAAGTACATCAAGCATCGAAGTACTTTAACTTAAGGTAGGGCCATTTGGCGAATAGCCAATCAGAATAAAACAAGACTTGATGCTAGATGTTCCAATAATCAAACTGAAAAATATGCTGTTTTAGAAGCTACTGAATTTATTATAAAATCACCATGTAACCTATAAAAAATAAGATTACACACACAGACAAGAAGACTCTTATTTATTCAATACGTAACCCTATTATACACGACCCGCTCACAGAAAACATTAGACAAAATATTTCGGAAATTATACATTAAAATCTACACATACACAAGGAATGGATAAAAGCCCATTCAGGAATTATCGGAAACAAACAAGCTGGCACGTTAGCAAAAGAATTAGCTCAAGATACAACACTAATCCTAGAATTCTCACTCGTATCACCATATTAAAAAAGACTTAAGATACAATACATAAATGAAACAGAAAATGGACTGCATGTAAAAAATCTTACAGTTACACCAATACATAGCAAATATAACTCACAATTAAGAGTCGCCATCACAAATGAACACAATTGCTAACGAAACAGGGATAGACAGGGCATCATTTAACAAGATTTTAAATTCAAGACAGAGGCAAATGTACTTGCGACACATAGACACCAGAAACGGGTTTGCATATATGTACTCTATGATTGTTCAACATTTAATCTATATAGATCAAAATTTAATAACGTAATTTTAAAAGTCCGTCACGCAACTAAACAGATTTCCCTCCGGCGTCACGTATTTGCATTTATCTCAAAAAATAACAATCCAACGAGAACAATATTTGGTATTTAAGCTTCAAATTAAGTGCTTCATAATATAACAGCTTATTGTTAATCTGAAATGAGTAGGAGTGTGGGTTTACTGAAGGCCAAAAACTGAAAAATGGGAATATCTCCGTTAATACTAAAGATAGGGAATAAATGTACATAACAATATTTATCGAGGTAATTCTGAGCTATTATCCGGTTAACTTCAATTCCCTCCATACTGTAATATTACATTAGTGTAGTGCTGAATATTAATATTCAGTCTTAATTATGCGTCGGAAAACGAAAATATATTAATAAACTTACTTTAGTAGTCGTCTGGGTCACTATCGGTATCTGGCTCATTAACGACGCGAGGTTGCTCGTCCTCGCCATTGTAGATCTGACCAATCGCCCTAAAAATGTGATGTACTCTTGTTTTATACTAAAGTTAAAACAAGAAAACCCCCACACTCGGTTTTAACCACCGATGGCGTATTTTGGAAATTTTAGTGTTACAAAATTTAACTCGCGTCGTTCATGAGCCAGATACCGATAGTGAGCCAGAGGACTACTAAATTAAGTTTATTAATATATTTTCGTTTTCCGACACATAATTAGGACTGAATATTAATATTCAGCACTACACTAATGTAATATTACAGTATGGAGGGAATTGAAGTTAACCGGATAATAGCTCAGAATTACCTTTATCGATTTGATCGATGGACATTTGAGAAAAATTTTCAAAAATCGGGTCACGAGTATGACCTCAATAGTTGATTTCCCTTAAATTGCCCAGGACCATCTCATATATTATTTAATGAATGTATTAAAGAGCTCTTAATGTTGATCAAAAGTATAGACATGGAGGTAGCAAACATTCACTGGAATTTAAAGTTGATTACGAGGAATGAAAATTATAATTCAATATATTTCGCCTCATATAGACTCGAAAATTTAATAGCAGAAACCCCTAACATTGGTTGAGTTTAAATTTTACTTTATTTATTTAATTTGTTTTTCAATTTCATTTATAATTTTTTTATAGTTATTTCAAAATTTTAGTTATTTATATTTAACAGATTTCCCCTACGGGAATTCAGCTATTCAGGTCAAGGAAAGTTTTCAAATGTCCATCGATCCAACCCATTAAAATTTTATATATATATACATATATACACATGCAATTGTAACTTCTTTCTGTACAATCATTTTATATATATATATATATATATATATATATATATATATATATATATAAATTTTATATTATTTATATTTTCGAAATACACGATACTTTTTCGTTTCACATGTCATAGACACAAATCTGCAAGTTGTTTCTTTCGTGTAGTTTTTTTATTTGTTTACCTTTTCACGCATAAACGGCTGAACCGACTTTTATGAAACTTGGTATGTATATTACTACTAAACCAACTTAGACTTTAGGTTATATTAATATTCTCTGAAACGAAGAGGAGTGGAGGTTATAAGGGAGGCCTGAAATTAAAAATAGCGATATTTCCTTTCCTATTGGTTTTTCGGCAAATATGAACATAACAAAAGTTGTTTATTTTGTTATGTAGAGTAACTTTTGTTATATATACTTTCGTCGTATTCCGAAGTATAAATGCCTTGTACAATAAAAAATATAGCTGGAGTCAACAATTTATTTGGCACAAAAGACTCAACCGAACTATATAAAATTCGGTATGTGTATTAGTACTACCGCCTTCATTATAATAAGCCATACCAACATTTCTAGAAACGGGCAGGAGTGGGGGCTGTAAGAGAGGCCTGAATTTAAAAATAGCGGTATTTCGTTTTCTATTGTTTTTTCTGCAAATATGCACATGACAAAAGTAATTTATTTTTTTATTTAAAGTAACTTTTGTCGTATAGAAAAGTATAAACGAGATATACACTAAAATCTAAAGTGGGAGCCAACAATTTTGTAGGGCACTAAGGATTGAACCGAATTTAGCAAAACTCGGTGTGTGAATTAGCATTTATTCTTCCATGATTACAAGCTATATTAAAATTTTTAGGTTCAAAGGGGAGTGGGGATTATAAGAGAGGCATGAAATGAAAAAAATCGCGTTTTTTATTTTCTATTTCTTTTTCGGCAAACGCCCACATAACAAAAGTTGTTTACTTTGTTATTTAGAGTAACTTTTGTGTGGATTCACTTTTGCCGTAAAATGAAGTAAAATCGGGAGTCATTAATTTTATTAGTACTTATTTAAGGGTTTTTAATAAATGAATATTATGACAAATGGTGTTATGTTTTGTCTTATATGATAGTTCAAAGTATGATTACGGATTAGTGAGGTTATAAATCTTCTTCGCCCCTCCTCATTTATTTATTTTAACTAGAAAATTTGTTATTTATTTCCAATAGAAATGTAAACTATAAGAGAATTTCCTCTATTTAATTTGTGTAATGTACCTTGATGTTATTGAAATAAATATGCACTATCATAACGTTAATGGTAATGTCATTATGTCAAAAGACAATATGTGTTTAAACTCGATATGATATGATATTTTTAGGGTACCACTATTATTTAATTCCATCCGGTAGACAAATTATTAAAATAATATTTTGAAGAATGTTGAGAACTCTCACGCGGGAGCGGAAGATGACAGGAGCCACAACAGTTAAATGAGTTTACTTATTTCCTGTGAAATGCTGGCATTACACTGAGATTTACTATTACGAATATTATCTAATGCTCAAAACTATGCTTAAAAGATATGTACACGGATTGGTTTTTGAAAGGAAATATGCCCATTATAGATGGTATTTAATTGTAATAAATGGTACTCATGATTATGGTTAGAATTATTGAAAAAGGTGAGTCAAAAAGTGTAGTGGGATAGATTAGGAACACATTTTCATTTATTTCAAGACTAAAATTTCTATTCAATTAATCCCCAAAAGTTACCCCTTGAGGGTTGGCTATTTCGGAAAATCATTACGTCGTGGAGGGAAGTGTAATTGTACACATTGAAGTCTTGCTATCAAAATACCATCATTAGTCAGTCAAGAATGATTTCCCGGACATCACCGGGTACCTTAGAGCTAGTATATATATATAAATTTGTCTGTTAACGTTCTGGCAATTTTTGTCTGATCGATACCAAACTCGATTTATAAGTTTTATATAAAAATCAAGTTCGTTAACAACTAAAATCGGACCCATGGGTAGGGGTGTTTAGAGGGGGGAATTTCAAAATATCTCCGTTATTATGAGTCGGATCGAAAAATTGCATAGAACCAGTCTTATTGCAAATGTAATGTTAAAATTAAAATCTAAAAAAAAAAATATTTAAACATAATTATACATACAATATACCATGTGGCAATGGAACATGTACTCAAATAAACGACTTCTCATAGGGAAACTATAGGGAGGAAAAGAAAACTTTCTGTCACTCAGAAGAGGGAAGTCAGAGCTTAAAGCTTAAGTGCGATCAATATAAGCCGTTCTTGGGTAAAAACTAATTTACTAAAATGATATACGACAATATATGATACAAAATTACTTTAGTTGAAATATTTTCCTCAGAATAAGATTCCATTAAAGCTGTAATACATAAAGGTTCCTTTACTTTGTGATATGTTTGTTTACATTTACAAATCATAAATTTAAACGTAATTAAAACTATACACAGAAAAAATTAACAATAATAATAAGATGAAATGTCCATGACATGACAATTGTAATAAAATTACCACTATTATCAAACAAAATAAAGGAGGGGGGGGGCTCAGGTAGGCCATGGGAGAATGAGGCGTTGGCCTTAATCTCATTTGGTATGGTAAACCTGGAGTGGGGAGTTCGATTCCCGCCTGGGCATTAGAAATTTATTAAGTGACGGACTCATTAAATAAAATCCTTAGTCCAACCCTTTGCTAGAAAATGGTGGTAACCTGTAGTCCGTCCCAATTAGCCAGAGTAGTAAAAAGTGGACATCCATAAATAATAACAATAAAAATAAAGTTAATATGATTTAAACGAATCCAGCAATATAAAAAAAATAACCAGTTGCTTGAATATAAGTTTGTAAATTATTTTAATCATCAACTTGTCCATTCAGGTTCCAAATAATGAAAAGAAACTTTACTAATATTGAACGCTGATTATACTTTTAGCAGATTTCCCTTAAGGGAATGCATCACATTTTTGCATTTACCTCAAAATATAAAAGTTCAATCAGAAAAATATTTAGTAATTAGGCTTCAAATAATACGCTTCATAATATGACAAGGGTAGGAGTGGGGGTTACTGATCCAAAACTAAAATATGCAAATATCTTGGTTAATAATCAACATAGTGAAAAAACATTCATAGAACATTGTACTTGCAATAAGATAGTTTCTATGCAATTTTTCGATCCGACGCATAATAACAGAGATATTAAGAATTTTTGAAATTCTCTCCCTCCTACTGGTTGGATTACCGAGCTTGATAACAACCAAACAAAAATTGTGACCACTAGAGCGTCAATAGACAAAAATGTATATGGGTCTGCCTATTATATATATTCTAAAAAAAATAATTTTATTTTCTAAAACCCACAGTGAAATACGCATGTTCAATGACGTAAAATATTAATGAAGGCACTTTAGACTAATGAGATTTAGATTATATAATAATAACTTTATCTTTGTAAAGTAAAATTATAAAAAGGAACTCTGAGGAGGGAATGGAAGAACAATTATGGATAAAAGTGATAAATATTGTTTATAGATCCTTTTAATGTTATAAGTTTATGTATTACACAATTTTTAAAAGGTAGAAGGATATGTTATGTTTAGCAACAATTTTGAACAAAAATTCCAGCTTCCCATAAGAGCAATACATTATACAATTTATATTAAAATCAGACAATAAACATCAAGAGTATATAATCTGCTTGGTATGAGGTACGCCAATAATAGCTATATCATTGAAACTAAAAAGTCTAATAAAATTTTGAACATCGAAAATTTCCTATAAAATAATACAGCATTACCGATTTATCTGGTCTATATACGATTAAGTATTATCTGTAGTAACTATTACTGTTGTTTCACTGCAATCCAATGCATAAGTAAAAGAGATCAATATTTTTTTTTTGTTATAAATGTCGATGTATTTAATGTGTTGAACCACATCAGCTAGTGTATACTTTACACTAGCAGGCATTTTCATGTACTTTTATTTATCACCATATTATAAGAGAAGCTTAAATATTTAAAAATATGTTGTCATGGTTTAATACTAATACATAAGGAAAATCTAACATAAAACAAGGAATCGGAATTGGGTGCTTATAATTTCAAGATCAGGGAATGATATTTTCAAAATTGTAAAGTTATAATTACCTAATAAAATGGAAATATCACAGGATTGAATGACTGGGAAAACTATTTTAATGCATAAAAAACGTTTTAATTACAAATAGAAATAAATTAAACGAGTATACTAAACAAAAATGTATTTATAATAAAATAAACTGATGTGATTCTAGTTATTTACATCAATCAACTAGATAAAAAGTTTCAATATGTCATACATTGTAAAAATGATCTTATGTAATATTAAGAATAAGAATTCATGCAGTGGGAAGGCTATACAAAACTCTCACACTTCAGACATGAGAAACCCCCTCACTGCCTATTAAATTCATTAATTCTGCATTTGACTGGCTAAAAGTTTATTAACTCAATACTATTTTAAAGAATAAATAAATAAAAAAAAATCTAATTCTGCTTACTAAATAGGCTAAAGTTGTTTTAAAATAAGCCTATTAAAAAGTGAATTTAGCACAGGTTCATTTTTTAAATGCAAGCATTTATTATATAAGCCTGATATAAGTGAATAAATAAATCCAAGCACATATTTTAAGGACTAAGAATATAATATAGGAATGAGAATGTAGAATATAACCACATCTATATTCTAAGAATTGTTTTTAAAATAAAAAGATTTTTTTTTTTTTTTTTGTAAATGAGAATAATAAAAAATCAGGCTTACTTCAAATCTAGAATATTCAATATTAGGCAACAAGGATGGATTTCATGGATATTAAATTTAATAAAATTCATGATTTTTTATAAATAAAAAATCTAGTTCTTTTTATAATACATTTATGAGCAGAACTAATAATAAAATACTAACTAATTTAGTTTGGCTCGAATAATGCACTCTCTTATAGATTTTACTTTAGAAAGACTATAATCATTGTTAATGATTGAAAGTCTTTGAAAAAGTTTAATAGTTTTCTTCTTCATCATAACCCATTTCACCAGTCCGTCCATTTTCCTCATGATCGATTTGTGGTTTACTATTGTCACTATGATATTTCCCCCTTTCCTCTTCCTCTTTTTCATATTTGATTTTGTTTTCATCATAGTCTGATTGTTGGTAGTGATTCTGTGAATAGTCAGGATAATCTGAAAATTATAATAAGAGAGAAAAAATTAAATATTAAAACTCTCGGAGGAAGTAAAATGTGAAATAATAATGCATAACTTCATACCATCAGGAGGTTCAACTTTGATCCTGACCTTTTCTTCAAATTCATCATCATTACCCCTGTCACGATTCCTTCTATCTCTGTCCTTATCCCTACAAATAAAAATAAATAAACAAAAAGCAATTAATAAAAACTTTTCCTTACAAATTATTATTCAATAGCTACAAGTTACACATTACTTTAGTATAGCCAAATAAATTTACTATGCACTCTAAAATGCACCTAAATTATGACAAATAATTTTATGAACATTATAAACAAAAAAAATTGTTGATAATAATATGGCCTCTATTTTAGGCTAGATGTTCAAATTGCTTATGGAATGTCTGAAATGAAACATTAGTAGATTATTTCAGCCATTTTATCAAACAATTTAAAATATACCAAAGGGATTTATAACGATCCCTACCCCTGCCTACTACCTGGAGTTGGATGGATATTTTAATGATAGTTGAGAGAAAGAAGAAGAATAAACACAGCTAATGATACTATACACTTGTGCGTACTTATGAATTTATTGTACCATTCTCTGTTCAGTGCACTCAGTGAGCTCTACTTAAGTTTAAATTTTATCAATGCACAACTCGAGCCCCTATAGCAAACCTCTGATTAATAGGCTGAAAAGAAAGGAAAATGATCCTATAAGCGTTATTGTTTAATATTATAGTAGAGGGATCTGCCTAATAATAGTCCTTGTTTACCCTAGGCCAATGATATATTGATAGGGGTCTAACAGCATAGGAGTAATAGTTTTTGGGTAAATTGCAAAAAACAACCAAGCCATATTAATAAGTATGCTAGTGACTACAATGACAATCGTAAAAAAACTACAGGAGTCTTGACTTCATTAATCAAGTTACTGTGGACCACATCAATATTCGGTAAGCTAATTATTGGTTTTTACACAAACTAAAAAAGCTTCATGAAAATAGAATAAAATTGAAATTGAGTAGTGTTTCTGATTAGCATAGAAGGCAACAGGACATGCAGTTTTGATTAAAGTTTGATTGTTACTGACAAAAATACCAATATTTGTGCTCCATTCCTTTAGTTTAGTCTTGGATACTATTTAACCTCAGTTAATAAAGACTGCTGTATTACTTACCTATCCCTGTCCCTATCCCTTCTGTCTCTCTTCCTGTCGCGGTCTTTGGAGCGGCTACGCCTCCTTTTGCGATCCCTGTCTCTGTCCCTCCTATCTCGGTCCCTATCCCTCTCTCGATCCCGATCTCGTTCCCTCTCTCGCTCACGTTCTCTTGGCCTTTCTTCAACTTCTTCAACCTCTGCATCAGGTACTCTCTCTCTACTTCTTCTTCTTTTACGGTCTCGAGAGCGGCTAAAAAAACAACAAAAAAACCATTACTTAGCTAATATAAAACATTTTTTTCACCAAGGTCAAAATAAATAATAACCCATGTCAATTGTGCTGTAGGAGTTATTTGAATACTTGGCATTGGGAGGGGGGTGGGTGGGTTTAGTTTCGGGATTAAAATAAGTATTGTAGCAAAAGGCTTCATTCTGACAGTTCTGTGAAGCACACAAAGAGGAAGATCAGTTTTCATGTCTCCTGAAAAGTTGATTGCACCTTATCTTTACGAATGTCTAGACTAAACCTTCTTTATTATTTTAAACTGGCAAACATTTCTCTCTCCTGGGCATTTACAATGCAGAATTTAAAAAGTACGTCACGCAGGGGCTGCGTAAACTAAGCAGATTTCCCTCGTGAAGTTTAGTAATAGATAAATATACATACTGCTAACACAACACCGTGAATAAATACAAACGGAAATAAGAAATGTTTCATCCAATTTCAATAGCCTGCCGACAGGAAGTGTTAGGTTAGTAATGTAAACAAACGGGCCGGGCCGGCTCACACCGGAAAGAAAAACAATTACTGATAAATATAAGAAAAAAACACATTAATGTTATTGAGAACCATTTACTATATCTACTAGTGTAATTAATAATGAGTCAGAATAATTGTTATCTCAATCAATAAAATTTTAGTAGTCCAAAACTTTAAGATGGGGGGGGGGGAGTCACCAGTGCATATTTGCATGTATCTCGTATAATAAAGGTCTCTTGAATACAATTTTTGGTATTTAAACTTCCCATAATGTGATTTATTATGTATCAGAGTATTGTTTACGTAACATGAGTAGAAGTGGCGGTTTGGTGAAAACTGAAAAATGCAAATATCTCGGGTAATATGTAAGATAGAGAATAAATCTATATAACAATAATTACAGTAAATTTCATTTGGAATAACATTGATTCTGTATAATTTTTCGATCCGACGTATAGTAACGGAGATATTTAGAATTTTCGAAAATCCTCCCCTCTAAACCCCCCCTCCCACTGGTCCGATTTCAGCCGTTAACGAACTTGATCTTTCTTTTTACATAAAACGCTTAAATATGAAGTTTGGTAAGGATTAAACAAAAATTGCGACCGCTAGAGCGGTAACAGACAAATATATATATATATATATATATATATATATATATATATATAGATATATATATATATACAGTTTTGAACGGACCTCATTTTCGTCATCTACTAGGTAGGATCGATGGACATTTGAAGAAAAATGTCGAAAATTCTGTCATGAGTACAACCTCAATAGCTGATTTCCTTTAAGGGAAATCTGCTAAAATTATACTCCAAAGTCATTGTAACACAACAGGAGATTGAAAACGTGAGGTGTGGGAGGGGAGAAACAGAATAACAATGAGGGTCTTTTGATATTGAGCAAATACCCTTTAGCAGATAAAATAATTAAAGATAAAATAATTTTAGCAGATTTCCCTTAAGGGAAATCAGCTATTGAGGTTGTACTCATGACGGAATTTTCGACATTTTTCTTCAAATGTCCATCGATCCTACCTAGTAGATGACGAAAATGAGGTCCGTTCAAAACTGTATATATATATATATATATATATATATATATATATATATATATATATATATACAGTTTTGAACGGACCTCATTTTCGTCATCTACTAGGTAGGATCGATGGACATTTGAAGAAAAATTTCGAAAATTCCGTCATGAGTACAACCTCAATAGCTGATTTCCCTTAAGGGAAATCTGCTAAAATTATACTCCAAAGTCATTGTAACACAACAGGAGATTGAAAACGTGAGGTGTGGGAGGGGAGAAACAGAATAACAATGAGGGTCTTTTGATATTGAGCAAATACCCTTTTTCCAGGGTATGCAATAAACATCAGCAACTTTTTTAGGGCTTTCTTAAAAATTCAAAACTTTACCACATTCTTCCTAGGAGCATGTTTGATACCCTTAGAGTTGTAATGACCATTAATGAATAAAACTAAGTATATGTGTGTGTGTGTGTGTGTGTGTGTGTGTGTGTGTGTGTGTGTGTGTGTGTGTGTGTGTGTGTGTGTGTGTGTGTGTGTGTGTGTGTGTGTGTGTGTGTGTGTGTGTGTGTGTGTGTGTGTGTGTGTGTGTGTGTGTGTGTGTGTGTGTGTGTGTGTGTGTGTGTGTGTGTGTGTGTGTGTGTGTGTGTGTGTGTGTGTGTGTGTGTGTGTGTGTGTGTGTGGGTGTGTGTGTGTGTGTGTGTGTGTGTGTGTGTTGTGTGTGTGTGTGTGTGTGTGTGTGTGTGTGTGTGTGTGTGTGTGTGTGTGTGTGTGTGTGTGTGTGTGTGTGTGTGTGTGTGTGTGTGTGTGTGTGTGTGTGTGTGTGTGTGTGTGTGTATATATATATATATATTTGCAATTGTGCTTGTTAGAAAACTAATTATGGGAAAAGATAGGAAAATATATTTACAAGCACAATCTATTCATTGGAAATTAAAATATGTAAGCCGTGATGATCCAGTGCTTTAGAATTTCAGAATTAGGCAGTAAATATATAAAGATAGTGATAGAACATAAAAAATAAATAAATGAAATTCCTCTTTTACCTCCTCGATCTCCTTTTCTTTTCCCTAGACCTGGACCTTCGCCTGGGTTCATCTCTCCGTGGTGCTCTTTCTGCAGCTTCACGTTCTAGTCTATACCTCTCTCGCTCCCTTTCATTATCTTCCCGGCCTGAATGCTTCAGATTAACATCAGGCCCTCCTCTTCTTGTACCTCCAAGACCACCACCTAATCAATAAAATATAAATTTTAACCTGAGTTTTGTAATATCAGAAGGTTGTTAACATAACTTATTCTATTGCAAAAAGCAATCCTGGAGACAAATAAAAGTGAACTTTTTCTATTTTGGGTAGAAAAGAATTTAGTCAGTGATTTTTCTCTCTTTCATCCTTGTCATATTATTTATACTATTCAAGATCCTTGAAGAGGCAGAAATTGGTAACTATGAACTTCCAAAATTTTACAGCAAACAGCCAATGGCTACACCTGTTTTCAACCTGAATCCATCAATGAGGCTAACTCTGATTTGGATTTCACAAAAAATAGTTCTAACATCTATTTTAAATGTGATATGCTTCCATTGAACACAGACAAGCCGAGTCACTCTAATGCCTCTACCAACTTTAGTGAGTACAACTCACTGTCATATTTTCCTGATGGAAGACAAGGATGATGTGCCACCTGCTGAATTATTAGGGAGGAATTCACACTGTAACTCTTTCAGAATCTGTTCATCTCTCTTCACTAACCTGTTGCAAATAGGAACAGCTAGGATCTTTTAGGATGTGGGCAACATTGTTCCTCAATAATCTTTGCATTTAAATTAGTTGTATTTTTTATATAGGGGCAATATTCACTTCTTTTCCACTTATTTTTAGAGGCAAATTAAGTTCCTTGATCTTGGATCTATCAGGCAGCTCAGCTACCACAATATTCAACAGGCAAAACTGATATGACCACTACCTAGTCGATCAAAGAATTGATAATATTTTTTAATTCGTCTATCCATCCTAGGCACCATTCAGCTCACTTGTTGAATCCGAGCATTAGGCTTTTCGAACTTTCAGCTTTTTCATGCCTGGAAATACTCCTAACCTGAATTCCATGACTTCACTTTATATTATGAAATAGAATTATCTCGAAGGATCTAAGAGGGAAGAAAGCTAAGAAACATTAGATTTAAGGAAATGTCATCATATCTGAAGGTATAGAAACTATTTGGATACTGAACTTATAATTTCCAATCAATTATTAATTGGTCTTAAACATGAAAAAATAACTTTTACTTTCTTATAAGTATACACTCTGATAAATGGAATATTTTGTTTAAATATGCCTGAAATGTAACTAATTATTGTTCCTCTTCAAATTTAACACGGGATGCGGTAGTTGGAGAGTTCGGCTTGGAGTGTAGGATTATTCTTGTATCCCGGTTCACAGAATACTGGACTAAATTCCTGGATATCCAGGTTTGATTCCCAACAAGGACAAATAATCTTAATCTCAAGAAATAATGTGCTTTACGTTTTTATAAGACCTTTATTATGCACAATGCATGCAAGTTCGTTGTCTGATGTTATCAATTAAAATTTTCCGTTATTGTACCAAAAATGTCTATTTGATCTATACCATACTCAATATTTAACCATTTCAGTCAACACTAAATGTCGCATTTGTTCTTGTTAGAAATCGAACCAGGAATAGGGGGCATTCAAAAATTCAAAGTACCTGAATTATTATGAGTTGGATTGAAAAATGTTATAGAATCAATCTTCTTAAAATATTGATTCTCTACAATTGTTGTTCTATATATTTTTTGGTAACTCAAATATTAAGGAAGTATTTTATACTTTATGGTTTTCAGTTAGAATATATGGAAATATAGGAGCATGTGAGAAATCTATTTAGTTTAAGCAGTCCCTGTGTGACGGACTTAAGTCTCCCATTAAGTTACACTAAAGAATAACAAAACACCGTAATAATGCTTATATTAGATGAGATAAACTTTTGTTGTGTTTTGAGTAAATGCCCAAAAGTAGATATTTGAATGAAAGAGCTCCCCCCCACCCGATAACAAACCATCAAATGATGATGATTTTTCTGATAAATACCAACCAGAAAAAACATAAATAATTCCATTTCTATTCGATTAGCTAAAACCAATGTAAAATTTAAAATGTGATACCTTCTGTTGTTCATCATCCTATAAATATACTGTTGACTCTTTTAAAGTTTTTTTTTTTAAAAGTTATTGATAAATGAAAAAAAGAGGAAAAATATAATGTACTTGCCTAGGCGCCTGGGTAGCCATCCTTTAACGGTTCGTCCTCTTTCAACGTCAACTAACACTCGTCGGCCATCAATTTTTTTTCCGTCTGCATGTTTGTATGCAGCTGTAAATTTTAATCAAGGCTATAAGAAATGAACAATTGGGCGTTTTGTTTTTTAGTTGTATACTTACCTGTCTACTTACCTCAATGCATTTTAATGTTTTTACATTTTTGTTTTAGTAAATTGTTAAATGAGTAAAAAATAAGAAAAAAAGGACACAGATGTCTATTATGAAAACAAGCAATCTTGTTAGCAATACTAACTATAAAGAGACCTGTAATTTTGAAACTAATTGAAAAATGTATCCGAAATTTCAGGCTCTCAAAAGCGTAATTAGAAGGGTAACTTTTTCATTGTTTTAGTAATTTCATATTCAAGATGAAATAAAAATGACAACATTTACTATCATATTTTCTTTTATACCATAGAGGAATTTAAGGTAGAACGAAAAACCTAATAAGTGGGACCTACTCCATCCCTCACCCATAACAATTTGATGATCAGTACATGTTAATATAATATACCAGTTTTGTAAATTGTATGTTAACATTACAATACTTAATTCATTAGGGTATTAAGGGAGATGTTAAGCTATTTGTTAATAGCTGATTTTCTTAAAACATTAACAAGAAATGAAATGAAGAAATGAACAGCTTAAAAAGAAGAAGAAAAAGGTTAACATATATATGCTAAGTTAAGTTGATATAAAAAAAGAAATGAATGATGACTGTCGGAGTTTGAAGTAGACATATGATCATTTATCTGATTTTTCAGAACTTGTAATTATCTTAAAATATACTCATTCGATATATTTTTGTTTTAGTGTTAATGTTTCAATATTTAACAGGAAAAATAATAAAATGATAGTAAAATATATGATAGAAGTGTGAAATCATTACTGGACACTGTTAAACTACTAATTTTACACATGTTGGTAATTAACCCAATTGTTAACCAGGTAGAAGGGCTATGGATAGAGAAATGTTTGCATTTTAAAGATTAAGAAACTGAACTAGACAACGTCAACAGAAAAAGTTCTGAGATGATTTTAATGATAGAGTTCTTCTTTTAGCTACTGTGTACAAAATTTGGAGAAATACTGGTTCTTCGGAATAAAAAAGTAAGTATTTATTATACATATTATCATGTAACAGCATTTCTGCTTTCTAGAGGGGAAGTTGATATTGAAATAGAGTTAGCTGTTTATTGGATCATTTGACTCGACATAGTGAAGTTTGAATTAAGAAACTTATTTATGCATCACCACAATCTTTCAGCATTTGTCAGATGACATATTGAACATCTCATAATAGGAATAGTGCTAATAGTGTTAATATTAAGATGATTATCTTATAGCCTCTGATTCCACTGCTGTTTTTAATAAGAATGCTGGTTTTAAAAATAGACATCTTTAATAATCTTTTCCCTGGTTGTTTCGAATGAAAATGAAATATTATCAAATTTGTTTTCTTATTAGCATAATAGAGAGGAAAAAAAGAAATAAATGAACCGATAAAAGAAATGAGCAAAAAGTTGAACTATGTTAAAAGTAATTAAGTAAGGTAAGGTGATGTGTGTACCTACCAGAGAAGGGGGGCAACAATCACAACGAAGAGCTCATACAAAGTCCTTCCTCTCCTAGATATTTTTTAAAGACCTTTATATTACCTGGTGCGCTCAGTTACTTACGATTCGCGCAATTTAGATTATATAATATACAGTATGACATTTATAAATTATCTCTGAAATATAGCCCAGCTAACAAGTATATTGAAGCAATATATGACTTTTAGCTTGGAACCATACAAACCCTTTTTTACCTTTAACTCCCACAGCAACGCTTTTAGCAAGAATGTATTTCTGAGTATAAAAAGGCCTCTTAACATTTAAAATCTTCTTAAAGGTCCTTTCTTCATCAATTAAAATAATACATTAATTTTATCCAAAATCTATGTTAACCGAACTATGAGAAAGGATCTTACTTTTTGGTACTTTAATTAATAAATGACTGTTGAAGGAAAAACAAAAATAGAAGGAAAATGGTTTAGGAGATGGAAGTTTAAAGGAAAAAGAAAAAAAAAAAAAAAAAAAAGAAAAAAAAAGGTAAAAATAAAGTCAACATTAAAATCTATTTTGGTAATATACGCAAAGTGTTGTATGTTGGGTCTTACCAGACATACAAACCTATCAAATGAATGTGAGATCACGATCAATGTGGAATCAAGAGGCATACTAAGAGGCCAACACATCACCGCCAAACTGGACCCAGAAACAAGAAAAGTATAATTAGGCGAGAGGTATTATTTAGTGTAAAAAATATGTAGATATTCAACTTTAACCCCTGTTTCAATATTAAATATAACATATGGATACTCACCAACTTTTCTAAAATACCATAGAGGTATAGTTATTGTTAATTCGGTACAAACAAAAAAGCTCCAGAACAGAGTGAATATATTAAAATCCAAGTAGAAATTTTTCTAGTTTCAAAAATACTTCTACTATATTTATGTAAGTAATATCATAATCCAAAATGCATAATCTAAAAATAAATACTCACAATGCATGTCCCTCTCGTGTTCATATTCAATGAATGCATAACCTCGAGGCTTTCCGTTAACTGTATTATGAATGAGTACAATCTGAAAAAAGTTAAATATAAGTTCAGAATTGTGAAATATAGGGGAATGGTTGACTGATCTCTTTTTGCTATCAATTGATTAATATGGCCTAATTTCCCCTAAAACAACACACAAAATTTATCAGACCAGGTCTTTAAATGACCTAAGGATCTAAAATGAATAATCTGCATCATAATAGCCAAGAAAGGACCAATTAAAGTATCTGGAATGAGAGGAAATAGTAATTAAATTCCTTTTCTGAGCAGTAGTTGTGCTAAGATTTTGGAGCCCTCTGTAGGATTTCTCATCTCAACATTTAAAACGAAGGCTGGAAATTTGCAAATATCTTTTCAAAAACACAAATTACATTCGATTTATCAAACAAATTGTGACATGATAAAAAAATGGGTGCATTTCAAAAATCGTAATAAAAAAAAAATTACGATAATTAAAGTTATAATAATCAATTTGAGAGATTAAACTGATATCCTGGTCCTTTGGACCCAGCATTAGTTGATAGGAAGCAAATCCTTTTGCAACAAAACAATGCAGCCTATAGTGAAAAGATGTAGAACCTTCAGATTGATACTCTAAGTTCAGATATATGGCACGTACTTTGACACATTTGAAGAAGCGGAAAATGGCATCAAAAACATTAGACACAATAGTGGCTTCAAATGATAGAAAACTATAACTTTTATTTTATAAAGTAGCTCTAATAAACACAAATAAAAAATGCCAACCAGGAGTCACATGTTTAAAAGTAGTCTTAATAACATTTGAATGGAAACCATGGACAACAAGGATATCGTGCAAGGATGTAAGGTTCGGTTGCTAGAGCATAGTCGATTCCGTAGTACGAGTGTAAGACTCTGAACTTTAATGATATTTGTATTCTTTAACTCGAGATGAAAATTAAATATTTAATATTCAAAACACGAGACAAAGAAACATTTTTATCCCTGGCCTTTACGTCAAGCATAAATGAAATCATACTTGAGAACATAACCAGGCAGACATTTTTTGCTCGAACTTGCTTTTCTTTTTTTTCCCCATGAAGTGTGCTTGTGCAATTATTAAAAAATTATAATTGTTTAAAATGAATATTAAATAAAGTAACTCAGAATAATACTATTGTGTTGCCATTAAGAGCATTCAAATTGGACTAAGGAGAACATACTCAAATAAAAAATAGATGTTAAAAAGTCCATCACATAGGGGCTGTGTAAACTAAGCAGATTTTCCATGAGCTGGCATGACACATTACTGATCTCACTTCACCGTAAATTCTTTATTTCCAAATAAAAATTTGATGAGTAGAAACAAGCAATAAGTCATCACACAACTTATTTGGATGTATCTCATCAAATAAAGATCTTTTGAAAACAATATTGGGCATTTAAGCTTGAAATAAGATGTTTCATTATATATTCGCTTATTGTTAAGTGTGATGACTAAAAGTAGGGGTTTACTGAAGGCTAAAAATTAAAAAATGCAAAAATCTGAATTAATATTCAAGATACAGAAAAAGTACATAGAACAAAATTTAGAAAATTAAATTTAGGACAACATTGGTTTCATACAATTTTTCGATCCAATAGCAATGAAGATATTTTGAATTTTCTTGTCTTCTCCTCCTTTAACCCCCCTCCACCCACCTAATCTCAAGACTGATTTTAGCCATTAATGATTAACTTTAGCCAAACATAATTAACTTGATCTTAACATGAAACATTTATATATCGAATTCGATAATGACCAAACAAAAATTGCGACTGCACACGCATACACACACATGTTTTGAATGGATCTCTTTTTGTCATCTCTTGAGTAAGATCGATGGATGTTTGAAGACTTTTTCTGAAAATCGATACATGAGCACAACCTCAATGGCTGGTTTCTCTTTAAGGAAATCTGCTAAAAATAAGATCAAAGTTAGTAAGAATGTTTTATCCTTTGATCCATTGGCTAGGTTTTTAATATACTTACTGTGTAAAGTTAAATTATAGGGTAATTTAACTTTGTGTGTAATAATATGGACGTGTGAAAGGCATAAATCAGTACCTTACATATCAATTCACATAGATTATCAGATGTCAAGACCATGAAAATTTAAGTTTTACAATACTTCTTATCATTTTTATATAATTAATAGCTATAAAAAAAAAAACCCTAAGTGACTTTCTTCTTAAAGCGAAAAATATTTACATTTCCTGGTATTCTCTTCAAACATAAAAGATTGTTATGCTCGAGAACTAAACCAGAATCAAAAATATGTTATAAAAATAGGATTATGTTTACCTTTTTGATTGACCCATACATTTCAAACTCTCTCCGAAGTTTTGACTCAGAGGTATCATAATTCTGAAAATGAAACAAAATATAAAAACTAATAAATAAATATGAATATATATACTCACTAATAATTTTAGTAAACTTATTTAGAAAAGAAATAAAACCCAAATCAGGAGTAAATATGCCATACATGTTAGAAGTAATATAAACATCAATAATATTAATTAATAACATTTGAATGATAAATTATGAATAACAAGGAAATTTTGCAAAGTAAGGTTCAGTTACTAGAGGGTAGTCAATTCCTTAGGATGAGTGTATGACTCTCAACTTTAATGAAGCCCTATTATTTGTATTCTTTAACTCGAGATGAAAATTAAATATTTAATATTCATAACACGAGATTAAGAAACATTTTTATCCCTGGCCTTTACGTCAAGCATAAATGAAATTATACTTGAGAACATAACCAGGAAAAAATTTAGGTGAAAAATGACCTGCGACTCATATTCTAATGCGTGGTTTCTGTCTCACACAAATAGATTTTGTTTGACACCGTGAATAGCATACTGCAGGCAATTTAAAAAAGTATAGACAATTGAGAAAAAACAGAATCTATTTTGGTGGTTATAGAAATATAGGGGGTGGGTGGCTTAGAGGAAGCTTATTGCTGTCCTGCAGGAAAGGAATAGGAGGTTAACTGGATACCGGAATGTCTCTTCAAGATGTTTTAATCAAGAAGTTTCGTCTTCATACAATTGTAGTCTTCAGTATAGATAGAGCTAATTTATAGATTACAATATTTTCGGTATCTGAGGCATAGGCATAGGGATCCTTTACATCTATATATATATATATATATATATATATATATATATATATATATATATATATATATATATATATATCTATATATATCACTATATATCTATATATATATAAAATTGTAACCTCTGTCTGTACATTGATTTTTTTCGCGAAATTTCACGATAACTTTTCGTTTCACATGTCATAGACACCATAACTGCATTTTGTTTCTTTGGTGTCTGTTTGTTTGTTTGTTTGTTTGTTTGTTTGTTTATTTGTTTGTTTGTTTGTTACCTTTTCACGCATAAACGGCTGAACCGAATTTTATGAAACTTGGTATGTATATTACTACTAGCCCAACTTAGACTTTAGGCTATACTAATATTCTCTGAGACGAACAGGAGTGGGGGTTATAAGGGAGGCCTGAAATTAAAAATAGCGATATTTCGTTTCCTATTGTTTTTTCGGCAAATATGAACATAACAAAAGTTGTTTATTTTGTTATTTAGAGTAACTTTTGTTATATACACTTTTTTTGTATACCGAATTATAAACGAGATATACGCTAAAACCTATAGCTGAAGTGAACAATTTTATTTGGGACAAAAGAGCCAACCGAAATAAATAAAACTCGGTATGTGTATTAGCACTAACGCTTTCATTATAATCAGCCATACCAACGTTTCTAGGGACGGGCAGGAGTGGGGGTTATAAGGGAAGCCTGAAATTAAACAAAGCGATATTTCGTTTCCTATTGTTTTTTCGGCAAATATGAACATGACAAAAGTTGTTTATTTTGTTATTTAGAGTAACTTTTGTTATATACACTTTTTTTGTATACCGAATTATAAACGAGATATGAGCTAAAACCTATAGCGGATTTGAACAATTTTATTTGGGACAAAATACCCAACCGAAATAAATAAAAATCGGTATGTGTATTAGCACTAACGCTTCCATTATAACGAGCCATACTAACATTTCTAGGGATGGGCAGGAGTGGGGGTTGTAAGGGAGGCCTGAATTTAAAAATAGCGGTAATTCATTTTCTTTTCGTTTTCGGCAAATATGAATATAACAAAAGTTGTTTACTTTGTTATTTAGATTAACTTTTTTTTTTATATAAATTTCTCCAGGAAGAATGTGTACGCAAGTAATTTGCGTAGAAATATTGATATGCTCAACAATTCATTCCTATTTGAACTATCAGGAAAAATTAATTCAAATCAATGTTAATATTTTGTCCTTAATAGCTGAAATCTATGCATAATGCACAGGAGACGGGAAATATGACAATTTGGAGGACAGTGAAGACTTACATAAAAAATTAATTTTATTATAACCAAATGCCAACAACGGGTATTGACCCTAAACACTGGGACGGGTAAATGTCAAAATATTGTGCAAAGTAAAGCCTTCCCAAAAAAATACCATCACCATTCAGCCTCAAATCAATTCCCGGGCGAAGCCGGGTATCTGAGCTAGTATATATATATATATATATATATATATATATATATATATATATATATATATATATATATATATATATATATATATATATAAAATTGTAACCTCTGTCTGTACATTGATTTTTTTCGAAATTTTTCACGATAACTTTTCGTTTCACATGTCATAGACACCATAACTGCATTTTGTTTCTTTTGTGTGTGTTTGTTTGTTACCTTTTCACGCATAAACGGCTGAACCGAATTTTATGAAACTTGGTATGTATATTACTACTAACCCAACTTAGACTTTAGGCTATATTAATATTCTCTGAGACGAACAGGAGTGGGGGGTTATAAGGGAAGTCTGAAATTAAAAATAGCGATATTTCGTCACCTAATGGTTTTTCAGCAAATATGAACATTACAAAAGTTGTTTATTTTGTTATTTAGAGTAACTTTTGTTATATACACTTTTTTCGTATACCGAATTATAAACGAGATATACGCTAAAACCTATAGCGGAAGTGAAGAAGTTTATTTGGCACAAAAGACTCAACCGAAATAAATAAAACTCGGTATGTGTATTAGCACTAACGCCTTCATTATATTAAGCCATACCATCATTTCTAGGGACGGGCAGGAGTGGGGGTTGTAAGGGAGGCTTGAATTTAAAAATAGCGATATTTCATTTTTCTACAAATGATGATGATATTCACTAAAACTTTAGCGGGAGCCAACAATTTCATTGGGCACTTACAATTGAACGAACTTAAAAAAAAACTTGGTATGATAATTAGCATTAATTCTTCCATGATTATAAGCTATATTAAAATTTATAGGTACGAACTGGAGATCTGAAATAAAAATTTGCGATAATTCATTGTCTATTTATTTTTCGGCAAACGTGCACATAACAAAAGTTGTTTACTTTGTTATTTAGAGTAACTTTTGTTTCATACATTTTTTCGGAAGCAATGTATGAAGCAAGTAATTTGTGTAGAAATATTGATATGCTCAACAATTCTTTACAACATGAACTACCAGGTACCTCACCTTGAAAAATTAATTCAAATCTATGTTAATATTTTGTCCTTAATAATTCAAATCTATGCATAATGCACAGGAGACGGGAAACATGACAATATGGAGGACAGTGAAGCCTTACATAAAAAATTAATTTTATTATTAACAAATCCACAGGTTAATCCCACATAATTAAACCCTAAACACTTGGACGGGTAAATGTCAAAACATTGTGCAAAATAAAGCCTTGCCAAAAAAATACCATCACCATTCAGCCTCAAATGAATTCCCGTGCGAAGCCGGGTATCTGAGCTAGTATAAATATAAAAACGAGGAATATAAGAATACATCAGCCTTCAAAGGCTGTCCACCAATGACAGACCCACAACAAATAAATATGCTAAAATAAGCTTATTGTACCAATTTTTACATTATTGCTGCTCATTTAAGAGTAGACATTTATGTTGTGTATTTATAATTGGCGGAGTGCAGTTTTAAAAAAAAAATGTTTTTGTTTATAGTTTAACAATGTAGTTGTAATTTGTACAATTTAAAATTATTTATAATTTTAACTATTTCTTTAGATCTGATTTTTTTCCAAATGACTAAGGCCAATGCTAAACATAAAGTAGACTATTTAAACTTATATAAATTAAAGAACTTACAATCCTGGCAATAAAAAGAGTTTTGAAAGGATCAGTAGTAGCAGTAGGTATATTATGAGGATCCCCTGAAAAAGAAGTATTTTTATTTTACTTTCAAATTAAAAAATACTTCATGGTTAACACCTATACATTAATAGCTTACAATTACCTCTACCCACAAAAAAAAAAAAAAATAAAAAGTAAAAGCAAACTTAAAAATATGAGTATGTATATTGGCAAAACAAATCTTCATAAATGGAACAATTATATTAAAGTGTATACTATGTGCTGCAATAAAACAGAAAATAAGCTAATAATGGAAATCACATGAACGTCTTGAGCACAAAGCCAATTTCATAGCAACAAAAATCCTGGTCTCAGCAGAACTTGTATTACATATTTTCTAGCTCCCCAGATGGAATGTCTGTCGCATGAATTAATGAAGTTTATAGCTGCTTTATTCATTTAAGTGTTTGTCATTTGACAATTTCAAAAGCTTATATAATAATAATTTCTTATAGAATGCTTCATTATAAAGATGGAGCCACTTAAGTTTGGAAGAAAGGTGTGGGAGAATAAATCTGATGAAAGAGGCATAGCTTGAATGCTATGTATAAGAAAATTTTACAGAAAGTGATCAAAATGAGTGTTGGTGGGTCCAATCCTCCAAAGGTATAACAATTCTGGATTTGGCCAAATCAGCAATAAGGACATTGAGGAGGCTGAAAAACGTCGTAATAGATGAAATAAAGGAAAAATCACTACTTAACAGTAGCTGGAGCCATAGTAAGGATATTTTGTAAAGTTAAAACCAGAGTAGATGTCTCTGCAGGCTTTCACGCTACAGGTTCATGACCTTCAGGGCTCAGGTTGGTCATGTGAGTTAAAGTGTTGGCCTTAATATCACATGATAAACCTAGAGTGGCGAGTTCGATTATCGCATGGCCAATAGGAATTTATTTAGTAACAAACTCATTAAATAAAATCCTTAGTCCAACCCTGACTAGAAAATGGAGGTAACCTTTAGATAACCCTTTCAAATTAGCCATAGTAGAAAAATGTGGAAATTAATAAATAATAATAATTACAACTGCATCCACTATCCCTACTGTACAGTAAACTCCTCTCTGGAAGTGGAGATTCAGAAAATAGTGCCAAACCTAGGTGGTAGACCATTTACAGCAGGGTGATACAATGCATGGCATATACTGAGGGAGCGCTGATCTAGTAGAAATATTGGAGTATTACTGGTGGTGCGGAAGTATGCAGGGTAAAAATCTAGGGCCTTAAAAAGCAAGGAGCTAGCATGTGACGTGCATAGAATGAAGAGACTGGAATGCCTGTCAAATGGGGAGAGTTCTGTGTTCACCAGTTACATCACCTTCAAATTTTGAAGGGGCAGTTATGGAGAGCCATGTTGTGTAAGCAGATTTAAAAATCAAAATGGTCACTGCGACAAGTTGCTTCTATATCCTACCTAGTACTCTAGGCAAGAATGGAAATTTACAAAAAGGTTTTCACACATATAGTTATGAATTTGGCGAACATGAGATTCAATAACGCGAATCCCTCATGGCCTGGGCAGACAGAACCCTGACAGAATAGCACAATATCTATCGGAAGCAATGCCACACAAATGGTTTTGGAAACCAAAACCTTAATCGATGATGAAGATGAGCAGATAGGCACTGGGGCATATCCAGAAAATGAAACCCCTACAGGATAACTGGGGGAAATGTTTGGATAACCTGATAGAGGACATATGGAGGCAGTAGGCCAGGTCCTTCAAGAGCCTAGTTCTAAGCTGAGACACTTGTTCAATTTATGTACAAATTAAAAACTTTTGTCGATTAGGGGGTGGACCATTCTGTCCTCTATAACATCCAAATTGGACTAAAATCACACAGCTGTGTTTGATTTCAAAATCAAAGTAGACATGAGGAGTAGATCTTGGGATTTTACTATGTCCAATTCTTTGCCCACTTAATAATAACAGAAGTCAAAATAGAATGAGAAATTACTTCTTTTTTGGAAAAAATGATTTACAGCATAATGAGGTCAGAGATGGAAATAAGATTACACTAAATATTATCCAGATTTTAACTATAACCTAATATCTTCATTTTTCATTAACAAAAAAAATGATTCCAGAACAGGTAATTAGGGTGCGTTATCTACAGATTACTACACTTTCCTAGGCAGGGAGGAATTAAGGAATTTATTTAGTAAGTTTAGTACTAAATACATCCCCATAAGCCATTTCATGAAGCAGAGTATTTTATAAATGTGTAAATAATATTAATCAAAATATTCTAATCCACTGCATAAGTATACCACATATCTGGCCCATAGCTCTAAAATACATATTTTAGTATTATATCTGAACTATTTGTGTAAAGGAATTAAATTGGGATTGCAAATGACTTTACATCACAAAAATAGAACAACAATAGAAATGAACAAAACCTACAGGGATTTAACACACAGGGAAAAATGGGTTCGGGTTTGACACAATTTACTGACGATGATTATAAAATAATAAAAATTGAGTTCTAATAATAATACCAATATATTAATAACAGGAACTGAACAATTTTTTCAGCGAAAAAAAGAGAGCCAACTAACAATTGTCAGTCTTCAATGTAATTGATTATAATAACCCAGAACAATTTTAATCTCTTCTGAGTTATTATAATATTAACTATATAACAATAACATTCCTCTTACCAGTTAATTTAAGAATGCAAGCTACTACATTTTTTAAAGAATATATAAGGAAAAATAACTAGTGTTCCAATTGGAAATAAATGTGACACTTACAAACTGCAATTTCTTGTTCTAATTTGTATGCGACTTGTTCAGCCCTTTCACGCCGCCTTCTCTCAAGTCTCTCTTCTCGAGTTTCAACTTTCTTTGGAGGAGGAGTTTCTGTAGGATCCTACAAAATTGTTTTGCAAGTTAAAATTGGTTACTCCTCTTTCTTAAAATCAAAATTTAACACGCATAAAACTAGCAATTCAAAGTCAGAAACAAAATCACAGACATACCTCAAAATTGTTGAGAAAGTTTCCAACTCCCAAATAGCCTCTATTTTTTTTTTCATGGGGCAATTTCGCAGCCGGGGGCAGAAAAGGAATAGGTTCGCGTGGGGCAAAAAGCGCCAGTAAATTCGGGGGCAAGAATTGAGTCATTGTAACTTTACTTACGAATGTTCATACATAAGCACAACAAGTTATTACTGCTTAAATACTGTTAACTGCTTTTAGTCGACGACATTAGAATTAGCACAAACATAAAATTAACACACCACGCATCAACCCAAGCTAAAAAATTGAGAATCCATTTCACCAGTGTTGCCATAAAAAAAAAGAAAACGAAAACTCTTAAATACGTATTAATAAAAAGAAAATAAGAAAGTATTATTACATTAGTTTCAACATAAAAAAACGGTTTATGCTTAATTAAAGATTCAAGCTGAATATTTTTTTGAGTTTATAAGAACAAGAGAAGGAGGGGGGGGGGGTTAAAACATTAAAAAAGAACCCTTTGTTGTGTTTGTTTTTAAATAAATATACAATAAATAATCCCCTGGAGTATACATATTTCAAATTTACGAGTTCATGTGATTTTTTGTATTAACAAAATTAACGAACTTCAGAATCTAGCATTAATTTTAATTAAACCTGGAAGGTTTAACTTTACAACCATAGCAACAGTAGAAGCTCGTGAATTTAACAGGAGGTAAAACTTCCTCGCCCTAATTTCCAGGCAATGTCCCAAATATAATCTATGTTCAGAACGATCGATGTACATTATATTATAATTTTCGAGTTGTAATACACAAATAAAATTATTCATATGTGAATAAATTTCCATCCTTTGGCAGAACTCCGTGAGTGGAAGGGGGCTATCTTCTTACCTAACAGGAGACTGGTACCCAACCTCATGGTCTAGGATTCTACTTTTGGGGCGACTAAAAGCGCAACTCTCGACACGATAAGTGCCCTCCCTCATTCGTCAATGTTAGACAAATAACCATCAAAATTTCAGGGTCTTTTTCTTAGCTGATGAGGTAGTTAGCTGTAATTCTTCAGACGGAACGACAGGAATAACTGACTTCCGTCACGGTTCGTAAACCTAAGCAGATTTCCCACGTGCACTCGCCTAATATTTGAGTTAAGGGAAATCAGCTATTGAGGTTGTACTCATGACGGAATTTTCGAAATTTTTCTTCAAATGTCCATCGATCCTACCTAGTAGATGACGAAAATGAAGTCCGTTCAAAACTGTATATATATATATATATACATATATCAAAATCAAATAACAAGCTGCCCCCATTTTGAGGGTACCCGTTTGGGTCAGCCTCCTAATCAGCCCACCAGGGTATATAGGTAAAATAAAAATTGTTTTTAAATGCTTTATATATGCTGAAATTTTTTTTTTTGTAGGGAATTAATTTGATTTAATTAAATTTTGCGATGGTGGGTGACTAGTTTTAGAGGACAGCTTATGTAGAGCTTTATTTTATTTTGTACAAGTGATGGTTAATCATTCTGATACTTTTCTTTAAAACTGATCTCGACATTTGGCATATTTCTTCAGTTTTCAGTCCATATTCTTGGAGTAAGTCGGCCGTTTTTTTTGGGATTACTCCTCTTGCCCCAAACAGCAATCCGTCGACACTCCATTTTTCAACTTGGTATTTTTCTTTTAGATACCTACAGCAAGGTTCGTAAATCTTTTTTTTCTCTAAATCAACCTCAATTGCTTGAGAATTTCCTGTTTCAAACCTTACTGTAGGATCTAGTATATGTCCTGATTTGCCCTTCTTATTAATTATAATGATCTTTACTGAATCCGGATAATATATATACAGTAGAGCGTCGATTATCCGAACTAATTGTGATCGCGCACGTTCGGATAATTGATTTGTTCGGATAACTAGTTTTTTTTTAAGAAAATAGGATAATTATTGTATAAAACACTTTGTATTCATCATTACTTATATTTTTATTGAATATGTTCAACTATTTAACATTAAAAACAACATTAAAATTTAATTACATATTAAAATACATAATTCGTCATTTTATTGGAAGAAAGACTGAAGTGAAAGCTGTTTCAATGATGAAACCTTCTTCTTAGCTACGGTGTCTCGTAATTTCTTCAGAAATAGATGATCAGCTGGCTTACACTCTGATTGGTGTTCCCACCAGGCCAGGACGGTATTCAAGGAGGCGAAGGCTTCGGAATGGCTCGGCAGTTTTGGGTTGGCTTCTTCCTCGTCGTCTTCTTCTTCTCCGGTCCCTTCGCGTTCAGAAGATTTGATTTGAGTAATGATATCCTCATCATTTAAGATTTGAAATCTCTTGTCATTTTAGTCAACGTTCAGCCATAATTGTACATCTTCTTTGTCACACTGAGAGAAACCCGGGATTGTGGCCGTAAGTCCAGCAATTTGGTCTAATTCCACCTCTGATTGGTTAGAAGGCTCATTCAATGAAGAAGACTCATTAAGCATAAGCTTATTCCAGCCATTTTTTAAATTGTCTGCTGAAAATGAGTTCCATGCCTCTGCCAACATGTAGCATGCGTCTTTGAGGTTTAGTTTTTTACTACTATCAGAACACTTTCTTCACAGGCATTTTCTTCTTGAAACAGAAGGTGTCGAAGTACTTGTTTCCTATAAAGCCTTTTTAATTTGTCTATTATACCTTGGTCCATGGTGGCTGTAGCAGTGAAGTCACATTCGGAGGTAGGAAAACAACCTTGAAATCGGGATGTAGCGAATTCAAAACCTCTGTTGAAGGGTGAGAGGGAGCATTGTCTATGAGGAGCAAGACTTTTCCTTTCTTCTCAACTTGATCCTGATGTCTTTTAACTTCTGGAATAAACTCATGTTGGTACCAATCAATGAATATGTTTGAATCCATCCAAGAATTTGTTTGAGCTCTGTATGAATCCGGAAGAGCTAATGTATTCTTAAAGCAGCGAGGGTTCTTGGATTTCTGATAACCAACAGCTTCAGTGCGTGGGAGCCAGTAGAATTGGCACAGACCATTGCAGTAATGTGCTCTTTGGATACTTTGTATCCAGGCGCTGCATTTTCACGGGCCGAAGCCAATGATTTTCTTGGTAATGCTCGCCAGTTTATGCCCGTTTCATCCGCATTATATACGTTCTCAGCCTTATAACCTTCACCTTGAATCATGGTTTGAAATTTTGTTTTAAAAGAAGCCGCAGAAGCTGTATCAGCTGACATTTTTTCTCCTTCAATGTTTAGGTCCCTGATGCTGTGACGAGATTAAAAATTTTTTAACCAACCGGTACTTGCATCCACCAAGCTTTTCATTGCGCTATCTCACATAAGAGGGGACCAGATATTGGATCTCCAAAAGCTCTTCTCTGAAGAATCCAAAGATATACGGCTTCGTCCAGTTTATTGTCAGACGCTGTCCTCATTGTTTTTCTAGACTTAGGTCCATCTTCAGAGTCCAGTTTTGAAGCGAAATTTAATATTTCTTCCTTCTTCTTCTTAATATCGGAGATAGTCGCCTTGCCTAACTTATAAAACTGGGCAAGAGAGGTTATAGTTTCTCCTTTCTCTAACCTCGAAATAATATCCAACTTCGTCTGGACAGAGGTGACAATTCTTTTACGCTTAGGCTGTCCTGATGTGGAATCCATTTTACAATTTGCAAATAGAAACGACAGACACGAAATCCAAGCAAGATAAACGGTCCGACGCGCATGAACTGTTGTCTAGAACTGACCTGCAAAAAGAGTGGGAGAGGCGGAAGGGCTGACTTCCCGCGTTTCCAGCCGCTCTAAACAGGGCATTGCTTCAAAGAATACATATTCTTGAAATTTTCAACTTCTTCATTCCGTATATAATACAGCATGCAAATTGAAATATGTAGTTAAAAAAAAAAAAAACTTTCCAAAGCGTTCGGATAATTGACGTTTCGGATAATTGACGTTCGGATAAACGACGCTCTACTGTATATATATATATATATTTGTCTGTTACCGCTCTAGCGGTCGCAATTTTTGTTTGATCGTTACCAAACTCGATATTTAGTCGTTTTATGTAAAAAGAAAGATCAAGTTCGTTCACGGCTGAAATCGGACCAGTGGGAGGGGGGGTTTAGAGGGGAGGATTTTCGAAAATTCGAAATATCTCCGTTAATATACGTCGGATCGAAAAATTGTAAAGAATCAATCTTATTGCAAACTAGCTCAGATACCCGGCTTCGCTCGGGAATTCATTTGAGGCTGAATGGTATTTTTTGGCTAGGCTTTACTTTGCACAATATTTTGACATTTACCCGTCCCAGTGTTTAGTTTAAATACCCGTCGTTTCTGTGGATTTGTTAATAATAAAATTATTTTTTTAGACTTCACTGTTCTCCATATTGTCAGATTTCCCGTTTCCTGTGCATTATGCATAGATTTGAATTATTAAGCACAAAATATTAACATACATTTGAATTAATTTTTCCCGGTGAGTTACCTGGTAGTTCCAAAGAATTGTTTAGCAAATTTCTCTAAATAATAAAATAAACAACTTTGTTATGTGCATATTTGCCTAATCCCCAATAGGAAACAAAATATCACTATTTTTAATTTCAGGCCTCCTTATAATCCCCACTCCTGCCCGTCCCTACAAATGTTAGTATGGCTTATTATAAGGAAGACGTTAGTGCTAATTCACATACCGAGTTTGGTTTAGTTCGGTTGAGTCTTTTGTGCCAAATAAAATTGTTGACTTCTGCTATACCTTTTTGGCGAAAACGCCTTTATAATTAGGTAAACGACAAAAGTGTATATGACAAAAGTTTCTCTAAATAACAAAATAAACAACTTTTGTTATGTGCATATTTGCCTAATCCCCAGTAGGAAACGAAATATCACTATTTTTAATTTCAGGCCTCCCTTATAACCCCCACTCCTGCCCGTCCCTACAAATTTTAGTATGGCTTATTATAAGGAAGACGTTAGTGCTAATTCACATACCGAGTTTGGTTTAGTTCGGTTGGGTCTTTTGTGCCAAATAAAATTGTTGACTTCTGCTGTAACTTTTTGGCGAATAACGCCTTTATAATTAGGTATACGACAAAAGTGTATATAACAAACGTTACTCTAAATAACAAATTAAACAACTTTTGTTATGTGCATAATTGCCGAAAATGCAATAGGAAACGAAATATCGCTATTTTCTATTTCAGACCTCCCTTATAACCCCCACTCCTGTTCGTCTCAGAGAATATTAACATAGCCTAAAGTCTAAGTTGGGTCAGTAGTAATATACATTCCAAGTTTCATAAAATTCGGTTCAGCCGTTTATGCGTGAAAAGGTAACAAACAAACAAACAAACATACACGAAAGAAACAAAAGTCCGTCACGCAGGGGCTGCGTAAACTAAGCAGATTTCCCTCGTGAAGTTTAGTAATAGATAAATATACATACTGCTAACACAACACCGTGAATAAATACAAACGGAAATAAGAAATGTTTCATCCAATTTCAATAACCTGCCGACAGGAAGCGTTAGGTTAGAAATGTAAACAAACGGGCCCCGCCTCACACCGGAAAGAAAAACAATTACTGAAATATATCAGAATATAACACATTAATTTTATTGAGAACTATTTACTCTATCTAGTACTGTAATTAATAATGAGTCAGAATAATTGTTATCTCAATCAATAAAATTTTAGTAGTCCAAAACTTTAAGATGGGGGGGGGGGTCACCAGTGCATATTTGCATGTATCTCGTATAATAAAGGTCTCTTGAATACAATTTTTGGTATTTAAACTTCCAATAATGTGATTTATTATGTATCAGAGTATTGTTTACGTAACATGAGTAGAAGTGGCGGTTTGGTGAAAACTGAAAAATGCAAATATCTCGGTTAATATTCAAGATAGAGAATAAATGTATATAACAATATTTATAGTAAATTTAATTTGTAATAAGATTGATTCTGTATAATATTTCGATCCGACGTATAGTAACGGAGATATTTCGAATTTTCGAAAATCCTCCCCTCTAAACCCCCCCTCCCACTGGTCCGATTTCAGCCGTTAACGAACTTGATCTTTCTTTTTACATAAAACGCTTAAATATGAAGTTTGGTAAGGATTAAACAAAAATTGCGACCGCTAGAGCGGTAACAGACAAATATATATATATATATATATATATATAGATATATATATATATATATATATATATACAGTTTTGAACGGACCTCATTTTCTTCATCTACTAGGTAGGATCGATGGACATTTGAAGAAAAATGATGAAAATTCCGTCATGAGTACAACCTCAATAGCTGATTTCCCTTAAGGGAAATCTGCTAAAATGCAGTTATGGTGTCTATGACATGTGAAACGAAAAGTTATCGTGAAATTTCGCGAAAAAAATCAATGTACAGACAGAGGTTACAATTTTTTTATATATATATATATATATATATATATATATATATATATATATATATATATATATAGATTAAATTTACTATAAATATTGTTATATACATTTATTCTCTATCTTGAATATTAACCGAGATATTTGCATTTTTATGGTCTGTGGTCGGCTATAGTTCGGCCATTTCCGCCACTACTCGGCTCAGGTGGAAGCTTCTTCTAACCTTACCTGTCGTTTCTAACCTTACTTTACCTTCGTTACTTTGTGAGATTTATGCAAATACGTTCTGTTCATCCGCCCCCCCCCCTTCTTTAGTTCTTGGACTACTAAAATTTGAGTTATTAAAACATAAATTATTCTTAAAATTCAGAAGCCGTTTCAGTTGGGATTTTTTTTTAATTAACAGAAAGATTTCTCATTACCGTTTGTATTTAATCACGGTGGTATTGTGTTACCAGTATGCAGATTTCTCTATTGTAAAACGTCACATGGGAAATCTGCTTAATTTACGCAGCGCCTGCGTGACGGACTTTTAATAATCAAGATAGTGAGAAAACGTACATAACAACATTTATAGAACATTACATTTGCAATAAGATTAGTTCTATTCAATTTTTCTTTTCGATCCGACTCAATAACGGAGATATTTCGAATTTTCGAAATTCCCCTCTAAACCCCTCCCCCCTCCCACTTGTCCTATTTCAACCATTAGCGACTTGATCTTTCTTTTTAACAGATTTCCCTTTAGGGAAATCAGCTATTGAGGTCGTACTCATGACGCGATTTTCAAACAATTTTTTCAAATGTCCATCGATCCTAGCCAGGAGATGACGAAAATGAGGTTCGTTCAAAATGATATATATGTCTGTTAACGCTCTAGCGGTCGCAATTTTTGTTTAATTGTTACGAAACTCGGTATTTAACCGTTTTATGTAAAAAGACAGATGAAGTTCGTTAATTGCTGAAATCGGACCAGAGGGAGGGGATTTATTAAAATTAACTGAAAGATTTCTCATTGCTGTTTGTATTTACTCACGGTGATAAGTGTTACCAGTATGCAGATTTCTCTATTGTAAAACGTCACATGGGAAATCTGCTTAGTTTACGCAGCCCCTGCCTGACGGACCTTTTTCGTCATCTTCTAAGTAGGATCATGGACATTTGAAGAAATTTTTCGACAATCGCGTCATGAGTACGACCTAAATAGCTGATTACCCCTAAGGGAAATCTGCTAAAAACAACCCAAGAAGGTTTTGATGCTAATCCATTTTATTGAGTTTTCAGAGGGTAGCTCCCCTTGACTTGTGTATCCCATACAGGGGCAACAGTTCCCCTGTAACTGCACTTTCTCAAAAAAGTATGGAAGTCTTTAATCCAATTTTAGAAATAAAATAAAAAAAACATTGAATCGTGCAATGTTACTATTTCCCCATGAAGGTTTTCAAGACAAAATCATTGGGGAAAAAAAAAAAATGAAATTTTAATAAACAAATATGTATTTAACTTTTTGATTTCATGAAAAAAATGGAGGAAGATCCAAAAACTAGGTGAAATTGATTATGAGGCAAAATTTAAAGTCTGTTATGCAGGGGTTGTATAAACGCAGATTTCCCTAGTGCTGGTGTAACACACTATTGATCTCTTCTTCACATGTATTTTCTATATCTAAGTCAAATTTTGATTATTAAAAGTAGAGGTTTACTGATGGCTGACAACAAGAAAGTGTGAATAACTCAGTTAGTATTTAAGCTACGGAAAAATGTATAAAACAATTGAATCGGTGAGTGCAGAAACCACTTCAGTCAAAAAAATCCGAAAACTCGTTTTCAATGAAAATAAGCGTAGAAAGGCAAGATGCGTGTTGGGTGCAAAAACTACGTTAGTCTGTTGAGTAGTTCCGTAAATACAGGACGTTTGTTACGAGTGTTGAGTGCAGAAATAACATGAGTCAGTGACTGACGTTGTTTCTGCACCCACCGCTAGATCGCGTGACCAGTCTTGCGTGAACTGTTTTGGAATAAAAAATCTAAAAACTGGGAAATCTGAAATATTCCTGTACCACGAAGGCGTAGCCCATAAAGGGGCAAATGATATAGGCAGCATGCTACTGAAATACATTGACACTAACATTCCATCAAATGTAAAAAAAACTGTACCTTTTTTCTGATGGTACCTGCGGACAGAATCGAAATCACACCATGATAAGATTCTGCCTTGCTCTTACAGATACAGGACGTTTTGAACAAATTTTCCATTACTTTCCGGTTCGAGGGCATTCATATCTTCCAAACGATCGAGATTTTGGTACTATGAAGAGGATGATACGTAAACATGATCGGATATACACACCTGATGAATATGAAGAATTGTGAGCTCAGTCCAATAACAACTTTCACATCACCAAGCTACTCACCAGTGACATAAAAGATTTAGATGGTTGGTGGAAAGAATATTACACAAAAAACCCACTAGCCAGAGAATGCCGAGGGAGGAGTGTGCCAAAAGAAGCAAAATTCAAGTTTGCTCCCACTCGATATAAAGAGTTCCGCTATAACTCTGAAGAAAAGGGGGTAATCACAGCATACATTTTCCTTAAAGGATTACAAAAGCACAGCTATCAGCTGCTGAGACCTGCTTTCCGTAACGTCGATATTGATTTTCCTTCAAGTATTGCAGCCTACCCATCAGGGAAAGTTCCAATCAACATAAAGAAAATGGAAGACATCCAGAAAATGATTGTTCATATTCCTGAAAACTTCAAAGTTTTTTATGATGAACTATTTACCTGGCCAACCACTGAACATGACAATGATACTATCGTCGAGAATGGTCTATTTTAAGAGCGTTTTAGTTTGTTATATTCCTGTCTTATTATGACTTTGCAATACTGTAACTTCATTTCTCATGTAATATGGAAAAATATACATTTGTAAATTTTTTGAGAAATTAATTAAAATTAATATTATTAACTAAAATCGTAAAAAAATTAATAACAAATATAAACTTTTAACGAATGGTGATCTTTTTTCAAGTTTCCTACTGTCTGTAAAAACAGTTGAGTGCAGAAACAACATTAGTCAAAATCATAGTTTTAATTCTCCTGAGCCTAATTTATGTGGAAATTAGGTATTTTTTTTATAACAGCAACATAAAAGCATGTTATGACAAAGGAAAAAAATATTTTAAAATTTGGAGGAGTTATTACGTTTTTTCTCCCTCCTGAAAAATTCGAAATTTGTGACTGACGTTGATTCTGCACTCACCGATTCAATTGTAGAGCCTCAATAGTTACACAAGATTGATTCTATTTCATCTTCCAATAAGACTCATATTAATGGAGAAATTTGGAATTTAAGAATTCTCTGCCCCCCCCCCCCTCTTCCTTGTCCCATATGAGCCATTATCGACTGTGAACTTCAGTATTGAATTAAAGTGTTAAATATCGAGTATGGTATTGATCAACTAAGCATTTTCCTGTTAAGAAATTAAAATTTTAATTCATGACATCATCATTCAACATATTTGCAGGTATCTCACTCTGTAAAAGTTCAATGAATGCAATATTTAGCATTTAAACTTCGAATAAAACGTTTCATGATATAAAAAGTTATTGTAATTTGACATGAGCAAGAATGGGGGCTAACTGGAGGCTGAGAATTAATAAATGAAAATATCTCGATTAATATTCCAGATATATGAGAAATAAAATTTATAGAACATTACATTTGATATAAGATTGGTTCTATACAATTTTTCTATCCGACTCATAGTAACGCATATATTATTGAATTTTACCCTATCTAATCACCCCTGCCCTGAATCGGAATTCGGCCATTAATGAACTTGATCATTAGTTTAAATGAAATGCATAAGCATAATATAAATATCGAGTTTGGTATAAGGAAAAAATGTGACTGCTAGATCAGTAACAGACATACACACACACATAATATATATCTATATCTATCTATAAAATTGTAACCTCTGTCTGTACATTGATTTTTTTCGCGAAATTTCATGATAACTTTTCGTTTCACATGTCATAGACACCATAACTGCATTTTGTTTCTTTCGTGTATGTTTGTTTGTTTGTTTGTTTGTTACCTTTTCACGCATAAACGGCTGAACCGAATTTTATGAAACTTGGTATGTATATTACTACTAGCCCAACTTAGACTTTAGGCTATATTAATATTCTCTGAGACGAACAGGAGTGGGGGTTGTAAGGGAGGCCTGAAATTAAAAATAGCGATATTTCGTTTCCTATTGGTTTTTCGGCAAATATGCACATAACAAATGTTGTTTATTTTGTTATTTAGAGTAACTTTTGTTATATACATTTTTGTCGTATACCGAAGTATAAATGAGTTATAAGCTAAAAACTATAGCGGGAGTCATTAATTTTATTGGGCTCCAAAGACTCAACCGAACTAAATAAAACTCGGTATGTATATTAGTGTTGACGCCCTAATTATCATAGGCCATACCAACATTTCTAGGGACGAGCAGGAGTGGGGTTTGTAAGGGAGGCCCGAAATTAACAGTAGTGATATTTCGTTTCCTATTGGTTTTTCGACAAACATGCACATAGCAAAAGTTGTTTACTTTGCTATTTAGAGTAACTTTTGTGCGGATTCACTTTTGTCGTAAAATGAAGTAAACACGGGATATACGCTAAACGGGAATCAATAATATTAGTACTTATTTAAGGGGTTTTAATAAAGGAATATTATGACAAATGATGTTATGTTTTATATAATAGTTCAAAGTATGATTCGGATTAGTGAGGTAATAAATCTTCGTCACCCCCTCCTAATAACTTTGTTATTTATTTCCAATAGAAATATAAACTATAAGAGCATTTCCATTATTTAATTTGTATAATCTACCTTGATGTTATTGAAACAAATATTTAATATAATGACAATTAAACGTTAATGGTAATGTCATTATGACAAAAAACAATATGTGTTTAAACTCGATATGATATTTTCAGGGTGGCACTATTATTTAATTCCATCCGGTAGATAAATTATAAAATAATGTTTTGCATCAATAATATAAGTAGAAGAATGTTTAGAAGTCTCATGTGGGAGCGGAAGATGACGGGAGCCTTACACGTTAATTGAGTTTACTTATTTCCTGTCTGGCATTACTGGAAGCGATTTCCAGTGAGATTCACTAATACAAATATAATCTTACGTGCAAAACTTTGCCTAAACTATGTGAGCTCGGATTGGCTTTTGAAAGGAAATATGTTTATTATAGATGATATTTAATTGTAATAAATGCTACCCATGATTATGGTTTGAATTATTGAAAAACAGTGAGTCAAAAAGTGTAGAGGGATAGATTAGGAACACATTTTCATTTATCCTTCAAAAATAAAATTTCTATTCTATTAATCCCCAAAAGTTACTCTTCAGGGTTGGCTATTTCGGAAAATCATTATGTCGTGGAGGGAAGTGTAATTGTACACATTGAAGTCTTACTATCAAAATACCATCATTAGTCAGTCAAGAATGATTTCCCGGGCATCGCCGGGTACCTTAGCTAGTATATATATAATTTTGAATGACCCTCATTTTTGTCATCTCTAGGCAGGATCATTGGACATTTGGAAACTTCTTTCGAAAATCGTGTCATGAGTAAAACCTCAATAGCTGAATTCCCATAAGGGAAATCTGCTATTACCCAAATAAAATGAAGCCTTTCATATAGAAAAAAAAGTAGGTCACAATAACAAAGATTAAGAATTAGAAGAAACTTTGAAGCATTTGTCCCTTCATCTTCATCAGGTAGAAGTTTTTAGTTAAATATAAAAAAATATATATATTTTTTAGATGTTTGAGTATAGTGTCATTTTACACGTATATAATATCAATATTATATATGTATAAAAATATTTAATGTTATAGTTCTTGCCAGACAGTGTATGAAATATATCAAGAAACAAACTTGGATGATGTCTTATTTTTCAGTCATGAAGCCTTATGAAGAGCACACAAGAATTGTGAATCACATAAATAATTAAAAACTAAATTAAATTAAAACTATAATTAATTAATGTATTAATGTTTTGGGATATTTAATAAAATAACTTTCATAACAAAAACTTTATTGAGAAAACACAATACTTTTTTTTTAAAATTTTCTTTAAAGTCACAAAAAATAATAATAAATACTTTTAAAAAACTATTGTTAAGAAAGAAGAATACAATTAAAGCTAGAAGACATGCTTAGTTCCTAAAAATGTTACAAAAATATACAGACAAATTGGACACAGGTACAAACTTTGTGAATTTTTATTAAAAAAATATATACATTTATAACTATCTTATAGTATTAGTCCTTAATTTAATTAAATGTACAATTTTATTACTGTAAACATTTTGTTTACCTTAATATTGAGGTTTTACTGTAACAAAAAAAAATTGTGAAGTATAGTACTTGGATATGTTGTCATTAGTAATGCTAAGATATGATCATTTTTGGTTTGTAAAAGCCAAATGGCCATGGAATACAATGAAATATTTAATACTGAAATCCATTTTCAAAGAATTGGTAAAGGATGTTTTTCAATATTTTTTTGTTAAGGTCAATTAAAAAAATTGAATAAATATTCTTCCCAAAAATGGGAAAATGCTTTTTAATTTTCATTTCATTTAAATCTTCACATTTCCTTTGTGTATTTACTTTAATATGGTCATTTAAATTATTAATTATATTTGAAGTATTCATATTGAAATATAATTTACAGTTTTTCCTTATACTAACAGTTATTTTTTTAACTTTGTGTTTAGAGGAACTGTCTTACTGAAATTTTTTTTTTATATATTAACTGATGTGTTGAGAAAGTTCTAAATGAAGGAGGTAGAATGCGCCAGTATCATTACTACAGAAAGAGCTCCTTAGCATTCCTGGGCCCCTAATCAATGAAAAACTCCTAGTATGATGAGCATGCAAGTAATGGAATTTTTTCTACTTCCTTGGAATGTTAAAAAAAAAAAGAAGTGAATTTATGTGAAATGAAAAGAAGTGAAAATTTACAAAAATGATAACAATTACCAATTTTATCATAAAATAGTTTATAATTTATTCAGGAATATGTTATAATGGGAAATCACTATTTTTGATCGTAACATTATTTCTCTCTCTGTCTTTCATATTGATTATTTAATAGTAGCTTATTATTTCAGAAAATATTTTAGGACATTTTATTTTTCCCTGACATGAAAATGTGAAGGATATTCATCAATACAGATTTTTAAAAAAATTAGCATTTTTTCATCATTTTTCAATTTACATTCATAAGTTTATCAATATGAATCTAATAGAAAGTTAGGTTAGCATCCATCTAAATGTCATAGAGAATTGTATATAATTTTGGAGGAGATATAAATTTCAAATAGTATAGTTACTAAAAAGATAACTCTGTTGTTTTACAAAGGTTTTCACACTTAATTCATTCATCATTATTTTGTCCTAAATTTGATTGGTAAATCCTTTAATATGAAATATACTTAGAAGACAAACTGTTGTTTTAAGGAATCCTGCAAACCCATTTCAGAAGAAACTTTTTAAGAGGGGCAGCCACTCAAAGTCTTCAATAGGACATAAAAAATAATTATTCAGCTTTGAATGTGAAAAATCCATCAATAAGGAAAATTACTCCTTGAATAATGGCTAGAGATCCTTTGGTGAGACCCATGTTGCTTACAGAGCTGCGGAATGTCCATCCTTGGAAGTGTTGGATGGTTAATGAACCACTTGCAATGTAGAGAACGGCACCAGCAACACAGAAGTACATGTCCTGTAGAAAAATAAAACAAAAAATGTTTATTAAAACAATAAATCCAAGAGCTATAACAAAATATTTAAATTCAAAGTTTCATTGAAAATATAATTTTCCCATTTTTCTGTTTTAACCAACTAATGATAATCAGTATGTAAATTTTATGGTTAGAGTCTTTTTTTATCTTGGATAGGATTTTTTTTCTTATGTGCTGAGGTGATTCAATTTGATTTAACGCCCACATAACAGTTCAGATCATGACACCATATTCATCTCTTAAAACCAAATGTTTTTAAGATCTTCATCGTTTACTAAAACTTTTCTGAAAAATTCTATAAATTATTCATATATATGCAATATTACTTATATTTCTTATTTTTAAAAGGGTATTATTAATACTCAGGAATCAACTTTCCAAGTGTTGGCTTCACATTGATATTTAGGGGTCAGTACTTCCAATTCAAAGTTGATATTTGAAGAAGGGGTAGGAATAATTTCGAAAAATATTATAGAATATTTACAGTAGTACTACATGCATAGTAACTGGAGGATTTTTTTTTTCTGTTGGTAAAGAAAAATGTAAAAAAAAATTCTAAACACTTGGCTGTTTTTTGTAATTTTTATTTTACAAGATTCATAATAAAATCTATGAATTAACTATACCAAATTTATAAATGCAGTTTCTAAGACTGATTTTAAAGATTAACGAACTTGTAGAACCTTTCTCATCCTCTCTGAATTTCCTACCTAACTATTGTAACGACACCAATCAAGAGCTATTACATTTATTGACCTATTATACATGCTATTAAACATTGTCATTGAACTAGCTTAATACAGTTTTAGTGTTGCTTGGTCAGAGCTATATATCCGGTCATGCCTTCTTGCTTCTAGTAATTACAGGAAATATTTAACAATATGCCTGAACAGCATACTGTATTTGTGTTCGTTATAATGGACCCTATCTTTAGTAATTTATAATACTATGCTCGGAAGCACTTCCTCTTTATTGTCCTTGTTAAACATCTATGAATATGATGTTATGGTTAAACAAGACAACTAACAGTTAGTTTGTAAGTTGTGTAATAATTTCACATAATTGTCTTTCCAGAACTGTTAACCTGTAGGTAGCCAATTACGACTAGGCCCTGGGTGCCTTAAAGTCAACTAATACCCAAGTATTTCAGTGCTTGGATGATAGACCACTGAATTCAGTCAGTAGCCAGTTCCCTGTTATGAACTTATATTCTCTTTCAATAAGAGCCAGCCACCTCAATCAGTTCAATTTAATAGCACATATAGCATCAGGTTATCATGCTAATCCATTAGTTGAGGTTTATTTGTGACTCCAACTAGACAGAACTATCAAACATTCAAATTTGTTAATTACTAAACTTTTAGCAGATTTCCCTTGAGGGAAATCAGCTATTGAGGTTGTATTCGAAAAATAATTTTGAAAAATACCTTCAAATATCTGTCGATCCTACCTAGTAGATGACAAAAATGAGATGCGTTTAAAATTATTTATATATATATATATATATATATATATATATATATATATAAATTTGTTCAAAATAGGGCTTAGAATACTGAGTTTTGAGACATCTTAAGTGGTAGTTATCAATCAAAATATTATCATATTTTCAAGTGAAAAGATAAGATTGCTGAAAAAGTATGTAGGCCATCACCTTTTTGCATACATTATAGTAGGCTATACGTAATACATCGTGTGTTTTTGAGTTAGCTTATATTAAAAAAGTTTATAAAAGAAATTTACGCAAGAGAATACAAAATATTAACTTTATAAAATCGAAAACAAAATTTTTCACTATTTGGGCGTTTGGTTGCCCCCTGGCTGCGTCGCCCCGGGCAGTCGCCCGGGTTGCCCGGCCCTTAAGCCCCCCCTGGCTATTACCTCTCTAGAGGTCGCAATTTTGGTTTAATCGTTACCAAACTCGATATTTATATATCTGTTATTATGCATCAGATCGAAATATTGTGTAGAACCAATCTTATTGTGAATGCAATGTTATATAAATGTTGTTATGTACATATTTACACTATCTTGATAATTAACCGAGATATTTGCATTTTATAGTTTTCAGTCTTAACAATAAGCTGTTATATTATGATGCACATTATTTGAAGCATAAATACCAAATATTGTTTTCATTGAACTTTTACTTTTTGAGATAAATTGAAATACATGGCACAAGTGTGAAATATGCTTAGTTTACCCAGCCCCTGTGTGATGGACTTTTCTCTTATAGCCTAGGAGTGGTCTTTTGTACTCCTTCCCCTTATTTTAACCCTCCTATAAAACCTTATTTTACTGATCACTTTATAAATTAACACCTTTGCCTTATTGAAGAGATGGTTAAAGCCTTGGGGTTTTTGTGGGGTGCAAGCATTGGGACCCTTTGAACTTTCCAAATTCTATATCTGGTGTCTCTCTTGAGACATTAGAGTGAAACGAGAGAAAAAGAATCACTTTTGGACATTTTCTTTCTTAATATTAAGAGTTGACTTAATTTGGTGGGAAAACATGAAGCTATCATGTCTTGTCTCACCTTTTTTTGATCGATGTATACTTAATCCAAGTATTATTATACCAATATACTATACTATTTAATCTAAGTATTATTCAAGTTTCTCATCCCTAAGTAGAATTCAAATACTAATCTGAAGTAGTGTTATCCTAAAGTATCTCATGATTTTGAGTGAATTCCAGAGAAATGAATAGAAAACCAGCAAAATAGCCTGAAAATAGCTCAGCTTAAGAAAACTTAATGTACTATTCTGAGGATTCGAACTTCAGATCATTCCTATTAGATTCCCACTGTGATGTCATGAACCTCTACCTATTTATACTCTGTATATTTTGAATTATGTACATGTGGCCTTATTTATTGAATTGTGAATTTAATTGAAGATTTCTCAAAAAAGGCTGTCTATTCTTTCAGGTCTGGAAGAAAACACAATATAAAATTCAAGAAATAATACACATAAGTGCACAAACACATACAAATATTAAATAAATAAAACATACTAGATGCAGCACGAATTAAATACAATTTCATGAATGCATATTAAACCAAAAAATAGCTGGTTCAAACAAATGAAACAATTAGTTCGTTTGTGCCGTAAGGAGTTTATATGTATGTGGTAGTGGTTGAGTTGAGCACACAAAAAGCTGTATAGGGTTTATAATTGTTCTTTGCTACTTTCATTACTGTGAAATCCTTTTATCGCTGAAGTTTATATTCCTCAATTCTATTAATTCCTTAAATCATGCTTACTCCACTTATTTTGAATTATATATATTCTGGAAATTGTTATGAAATGTTGCTTCATACATTTTTTGAAGTACAATAAAATAGTGCAATTTTGACAACAGATGCAAGGTTTCAAGGAAAGACTTTTGACAGCTCCATCAATCCACTAATATTTAAAAAGCTCTGCTCATAAAATACATACCATTTATAATTTTTAATATCTCTAGTATTATTTTATTTACACACACTATATAAAATAGTTTATTTTAACAGACGACTTGTATTCATAGTGTTTTATAAACAATTGTTTTTTATCAGTTATAGTGAGGCTGAGTAATGTTGATAATGTTTGTCAAGAAAATAACTCTGAACTCATTGTGCTATTGTAGTCCCTGACATAAGCTTTAATAGGGCTAATGTAGGCGAGAGTGTGGGCGTTCACATATTCAGATAAAAGTGGCCAGACACATTTTTATCAATTAAGTGTTTTAAGAAACCATGAATCCAATTGCACACATTCAAAGACAAAATAATATCAATGAAAGGACAGAAAAATAAGAAGTATTATTTTCTAAAAATTGTTCAATATCAGTTAAAAAAAAATCATTGGTAGAATTAGGGATTCCATAGACAAAATTCTATGTATAATATATTAAAACAAAATTAATAAAACTAATCAAAATGTGTATTAGACAATAGAAAAAATAAACCTTTTCTGTATAAATTAAGAAAGTGTTTTTTAGAGGGAAATAATCATTGATGACAAAACTATTTCTGTTCTTAAGCTGGGAAAGAAAGTCTCGAGAATATAAAAGTGAATTTTAAATTTTCCTTACTTCATAATTAAACTAATTATTAGAAATATTTCTTAAATAAAACGAGGTAACCATTTTCTGGTAAAGTAAAGTTTGACATTAATTGGCGAAACAAATTTTGTATAATAAAGTCTACAAAATTAAAACTTTCTCTTTTGTATTACATATTTTCTTTCAATCATACAAACATATATATATATACCTGCCTTACAACCCCCTCTTAGGATAAACTCATATGCTCAGCAAACTGCATATAATATACTAGTTCTCTAAAATGTTAAATTACCATGTTTCATTCACAAAATTTAAAATTGCAACAATTAGCAAATTATCAATAAAATATTGAAAGTGTTAAATGCAGTTGGGAATTTAGTTTTAAGTCATAGCTTTCACCATGACTGAAAAGGTAAGGATGATGTATTAATAAAAAAAAATAAAGAAATATTTAAATAAAATGTATTCAATATTGATTATAGTATATAGTTTTCTAACTTGAAATATTATAATTATCATCAAGCCTCCCTTTAATAATATGTATTTTGAGGGTGGCCATGGTATCTACCAAGAGTGTTTAGGCATCATTATATCTTTGTGTTCTTTACATTGTGGATTTTCCCTGGATTTAAGAGTATATATGACCCACCCTTGCTAGAAAATTGTGGAAGTCTGGTTCGGCTCAGATGAATAACATGTACATTAATTTCTTAAATAGAAATTTGAATTAAGTATACTTACTACAGTCTTGTTGACAGGGCTACCAGTGATTAGTCCAAGGAAAGTTCCAACAACTACAACTAGGAATCCCATAAAAGTAGTGCTCTCCACAAACAGCTTCACATGCTCACTCTCGAAAGTATTGTAGTGGAGCCAGAAGATAGCAATCGCCAAGCACTAGAATCAAATATAAGGTGCTGTAATAGGTACAATAAATCAGTTTTAACAAGTAATGCCAGAAAAAGTTACATCAACATTTATATCATATTAAATTAAATTTGTATTTGTATTTTAAGTAAAAATGGCTAAAATATTTACATTTGATATGGCTTTTCATACTCAATATTCAGCTTGATAAAAAAATACCCGAGTAAAAATATACTCACTTAAAAACTGATGCGTGACTAAAAGAAATAACATAATTGCATGACGATAAATCACTATGTAAAAAGGAGAAAAATTAAAACTTTCTCATTAAATTTTTTCTATCATTGTCATATACTGAAACCCATGTAATGACCAACACTTTTTTTGGAGTTTAGCATAAAAGTAGAAACAATCAAAGTTTGCTTGCTTTAAATACAAGAGGTGGTAACAGAATCTTTAGGGCTCAGGCGGCCATGAAATCTGAATTTCGGTATAAAGTTTTGGTTTGGTGTGGAACTGAACACATTCAACTAAAATGTTTTCTGGAACTTCGAAGAGTTTGAGAGATACGAGATCTATGGTTCAAGGAGGACTGTACATGATTGAGGGAGATATTTAACACTCTCCGTCTACCATATAAGATGTACAGTAAATTTAAATGTATGCTTTTAGGGATGAAACGCTTCACCTTTGCACTATTGATAATTCCTTGAATGTAGTAGAGAAGCAAAGGATGTGGCAGAGAATCCGAATAAAAGAAAGAACACTTGCTTAATATTTGAGTTACGAAAAAATGCATAGAACAAATAAAGAATATAAATAGTTTAACAAGATAGTTGGTTGACATCAGACTCTCAATGTCGGAGATATTTTGAATTATTTAATCCCGTCCCCCTCCCATGTAAAGCCCCCTGGTTCAAGTTCAGAAATTAATGAAAACAATTTTTAGTGTTGTCTGAAACAGTTAAATATTGGGTTGGGTAAGATCACAGGTTACATACATGTAAACATGGATTTGTATAATCCATATTTGTCTAACATAATAATGGCTCGTTAAAACCATATTTGTTATTTACACTCGGATGGAATAAGACCTTTTATGATACTTTGGCTTATTGTTGACAAGCAATGCCTAGAAGTGGGGGTTTACTGCATACTGAAAAATAAAAACTCCAAATATTTTGGTTAACGTTCAACTAAAGAAAATATGTATATAACAAAATTTAATTTGTAATATGATTGGTTGTAATTTGTTTGGTCCGACATAATAATGGAGATATTCTGAATTTTCGAAATCCAACCCTCTCACTTGTCTAATTTCGACGTGAACGAACTAGATTTAGAGTTTTACAGAAAACGATAAAATCTCGAGAATGGTAACGATTAAATAAAAATGTCGACCGTTAGAGCGTTAATTTACAAATTACAGTTTTGAACATGGATATTTTGAAGACAGTTTTAGAAAGTTAACTTCAATAGCTGATTTTCCTTAACGGGAATCTGCAAATAGACATCATTGAAGTATTTTAATTTACGAATCTGAGGATAGAGCCCTTTCCATTAAATGGATAAAGCCTAAATGCAGTTGTGCTACTAAAAGCGTCATGGATTTACCTCATTTTACTTTATATTCTGTAGTTTCCGTATTGGAAGTAAATAATAAGAGATATTTAAGCTGGTAATAGGATTTTGTGAAATCTCATGAGGGGATTGCTCGTGAGCTAAAAAATAGCCCAATATATATTTCCAATAGTACGAAATAACTCGAACAAGAAGAATGGTGTAATAACAATTTTACATTAGTACTATAATAACGGACATATTTAGATTTGACATTCACGCTTTCCGTAAGCTCCCACTATTGAGCCAGTTTTAGCCATTATGGAACTTCACTCGGAACGTTTAATCCTAAAGGCGTAGCTGTGAGGCAAAACGCGAAATTCCAACGTCGATGCTCAGCTATATTGTGGAATTTTACCAATCTCCAGCAATTTCAACGGGTTGCAGGATTCACGCTACAATTGTTTAAACACCTTGTTCTGTTGCATTCTGACGTAAAGGGCAGTCAGTCATTCATGGAGCCATAATTGACTGGAACTGAATGCATCCGTTCAAGATGTCATTATTAAAATAATTATCTAGAAAGCTGTCGCTTACAGAAAAAAACAAAACAAACGCAATCGATCCTTTCCAAGAGTTTTACTTTTTAATGTCTTCAGCGGATTTCCTTTAGAGAGTATGCCATTACTATAGGTCGTTTCGAAAGACCAAACTATGGACCACTATTCATTTTGATGCATTTAGTTGAAATTTGTGTGGGTATTATATATGTATGTATGTATATATACATATATATATATATATATAATTATATATTTATTTATATAAAAAGTCTGTCACGCAGGGGCTGCGTAAACTAAGCAGATTTCCAACGTGAAGTTTTACAATAGAGAAATTTCACGAGAGACAAGCAGTTACGGAAACGGCCGAAATAGCTTTTGACGGAAACTCACGACTAGACCCGAAGTTAGCCGGTCTCATTTCCTCCGTTACGATTAATAAAAATGCAAATATCTCGGTTAATATTCAAGATAGAGAATAAATGCATAGAACAATATTTATAGTAAATTTAGTTTTCAATATGACTGGTTCTGTACAATATTTTGATCCGACGTATGGTAACGGAGATAATTTCACACATATTTTAATCGTTTGGCCTAATAGGTCAACCCAACTGTTACTGCGACTTCACTTACTGAACAGACAGTTGCTCTATGACTGCAGACTGCTAACGGACCAAAGAGAAGAATTTAAAACGGAATTAAAATGCCGACAATATGACTAGCCTGTTGAGGAAAAACTTTTATTTTATAAACAGAATAGCCAATTTATAAAACATGCTGAAGACATTTATTACTACCTGAATTATTTAAAACTCAAGTACAGTTAGCTTAATTATTTATTCATCATTGAAACCTAAATTTACTTTTGTTTTTCTTTTCTTTTTTCTTTCTGTTGTAAGTAATTTTATTTTACAAATATTTTACTTTATTCACCGTTGAAAAAATGTTTTGTATTCAGCACACGATATGTACAAATGGATGTACGGGCAAATTTTTACAAATGGATGTAAAAACAAAAATAAATTTAGGTTTCAGCCATTAGGGCTATTTATTTATAGATAAACTTCACTCACCAACTCGACCAGCTTGATTAAAGTTAGCCTGTTAAAGACAGCCATTTCTTATTCTGAAAAAAAACAAAAAACAAATAGCTTAATATTCCTTAATAATATACATTATGCAGTGTGTATAGACTATTTAAAAAAATAATACTACATCGTATATACTTCATTTTTAAAAATAAAACATGAATAATCATAAAACAAGAGTAGATAAAAAAAGAAACATTAAGAATAAAAAAAAAATAGGCAATATTATAAGTCAAATGAGTAAATAGGTGGGTAACCTACAGAATATCAATGTTATTCAAACAGGATGATTATGAGCATTCTACATAATACTGATTGTGGTCAAAGAAATTTTTATGCAGGTCAAATTGTGAAGATTATATTTTTAATCATCATAAATTGTTGTTCTGTTCGATTAGGTACTACATTCACAGAATTTGTATATCGCCGTCCAAAACTCAAGTTTTAGCAGAGGTCCAAGTCCAGCCAGTGCGCATGGAGTTCGGTAGAGTACTAGATGAGTCTACCTCTGTCATCTGTAATTTTAGGAGATTCATTTAAGCGAAGCCAGCTATTGAATTTGTATTCTAATGTCCATCGATCATAACCAGGAGATGACGAAATTCATCTCTTAACCCCCCCCCCCCGCGTCCAATTTCGGCCATTAATGAACTTGATTTTTAGCTTTTATAAAAAAAAGAAAAGAAATTGCGAACACTAGAACGTTAAGAGGCAAATATATATATATATATATATATATATATATATATATATATATATATATATAAAATATAATATAAAACACACACACACACACACACACACACATATATATATATATATATATATATATATATATATATAAATGTTTTCTTAAGCGGACCTCATTTTAGCAGATTTCCTTTAAGGAAAATTGGCTATTCAGGTCGTACTCTTGACGCGAGTTTTGAAAAAAGTTCCACAAATGTCATTCGATCCTATCTAGGAGATGACGAACATTAGGTCCGTTCAAAATTATATATATATTCATGCTTGTGTGTTACCACTCTAGAGGTCACAATTTTTGTTTTATTGTTACCAAACTCGATATTTGCATATTTTTAGTTTTCTGCGGGCGGCAACCCCCCCACTTCTGCTCATGTCATATTAACAATAAGTTGTTATATAATAAACAACTTTATTCGAAGCTTAAATACCAAATATTGTTTTCAAGAGACCTTTATTATACGAGATACATGCAAATACGTTCTCTTGATCGCCCCACCCCCTCCCGTCTTTAGTTCTTGGATTACTAAAATTTGTGATTGAGGTAAACATTATTCTGATTCATTATAAATTACAGTATTAGATATAGTAAATTGTTTTCAATAACTTTAATATGTTATATTTAAATATATTTCAGTAATTGTTTTTCTTTCCGGAGAAGAATATTTCTATCTATCTATTCAGCTGTCTGAGGTTGGCTGGTCTGTTTGTTTACAATTCAGACGCATGACGTTGGGAGGTTATTAAAATTGACTGAAAGATTTCTTATTACCGTTTGTGTTTCTTCAATTAACATTCACGACGGTTGTTAAGAGTTACGGGTATGTAGATTTAATTATTCTAAAAGTTCACGTGGGAAATAAAATTAGTTTACGCAGCCCCTGCTTGACGAACTTCGCCGTCATTTACTGGGTAGGATCGAGGATTGAAGAAATATTTCGAAAATCCCGTTATGATTACAACCTCAATAGCTGTTTTCCCTTAAAAGAAATCTCCTAAAATGTACAATTAAATTCAAAGTACCTTACGTGTAAGTTGTGCTTAACATGACCCACCAAGAGAGACTACAGGAGTGGATACATTGTACTATAATGTCATAGATTTCTTTAGATTATAGACATTGAGTACAATGAAATCGTGCTAAGAAAATAAACCGGCTTAAATAATAAAGGTGAAAATAGGAATGATACAAACTAATAATATGTATTATCGAAACAGCTACTGTAATAAAACACACAGTGTTGTGGAGAAGATTGCAGTATGTTTAAATAAATGAAATAGTTTAGCTGAACAATGATTATAATTAATGGAAGTAGATTTCCCTAATGGAAACCAGCTACTGGAGTTGTGACGCAGTGTTTATTTAAAACATTTTGGCAGATTTCCCTTAAGAGAAATCAGCAATCGTGGTTGTATTCATGATGCGATTCTCGAAAACTTTCTCCAAATGCCTATTGATTATACCTAGTAGAGGACGGAAATGAGGGCCATTAAATATTATATATATATACTAGCGGACCCGACAGACGTGGCCCTGCATGATATTTCTAGCGATTAGGATATTCACTTTAATAATATTATGTTTAAAACAAAAACTACTTTTAATAACACAAAAAACAACTTTCGTTAACCGCACGTTCGCCTAAAAACAAATAGAAAATAAAATATCGCGAATTTTTTATTCAGGCCTCCCTGATAATACCCACTCCCGTTCAAACCTAAACAAATTAATTTAGCTTATAATCATGGAAGAATTAATGCTAATTTACATATAGAGTTTTGATAAGTTCGGTTCAATCGTTAGCGCCCAATAAAATTGTTGGCTCCCACTTTAATTTTGTAGTGTATATCTCGTTTATACTTTGTTATACGACAAAACTGAATATAACAAAATTTACTCTAAATAACAAAATACACAACTTTTATTTTGTGCATATTTGCCGAAAAACCAATAGGAAATGAAATATCGCTATTTTTAATTTTAGGCCTCCCTAACAACCCCCACTCCTGCTTCATCTGCCGGGCTGATTTGTGAATCTAAACCATCCAGGGCGTCACCGAAACGCATAAAAAAAAAATTCATTCAAATCGGTCCAGCCGTTTAGGAGGAGCTCAGTGACATACACACATACAGTTGTATTATATATATATATATAAAGATATATAATACACACACACGCACGCACGCACACACACACACACACACACACATACATGCTTGTCTGTTACCACCCTACCGTTCGCAATTTTTGTATGATCGTTACCAAACTCGAAATATAAGAGTTTCATGTAAAAATAACAATTGTGCTCCTTATGGGCTGAGATCAAATCGGGGGGGTGTTGGGGGGGGGGTTTAGAGGGGTAATTTCGAAAATTCGAAATATTTCTGTTAATATTGAATAGATAGATAGAAAAAATGTATAGACCTATTATTCATTGCAAATGTAATGTTCTATTAATATTACTATATGCAGAAAACTCCCACTCATGTCATGTTAACAACAAACTGTTATATCAAATTAATAGTAATATATACAATAAATATTAAATATCAAATATTGTTAATACTTTCACTGGGGGTGTGATACATAGGGATACGTTGTAATGGCGCTATTAATTCAGATTTTCGATCCGACGCGTAATAATGGAGATATTAAGAATTTTCAAAATTCCTCTCTCTAAATCTCCCCTCCTCCTGTCGGATTTTAGCCATTAACGAACTTGATCTTTAAATATCGAGTTTGGTAACTATCAGACAAAAATTGCGAGACAAATACATATATGAGAACGGACCTCCTTTTCGTCATCTTCTGGGTGGAATCGATGGACATTTGAAGGAAATGTTTCGAAATTCACGTCATGAGTTCGACCTCTAAAGATAATTTCCCTTGAGGGAAACCTGCTAAAATCTCATAAGTATGAACGGGGGCTTACTGATTGCTGAAATCATGATGCAATCGAGTATGTATGTCATGCTATTAAATTCAATGGAGTCGCAAACATAATGGAAATTAAAATAGCAGAGTTATATGTAATTTAAAGTCAGAAGATGACACATTGAGAAATAATGCCACTATTTATTATTCTGGCAAGTGTTGCAATTCCATCTGCCTGTCATCATCACATGGACGCCGTAATTAGATGAAGCGGCTTTCTTTGTATTAGTATTCAGTGCAAGTGTTCTCCAAGCCCCAGCCCAGCCATTGTATTCTGCACATACTAAAACCTGCTCCAATTTATTATCATCTTTTGTCTGTCCGTGCAGCTATCGAATACAACATTAGGCTATATCTAAGGCCCTTCGCATATAGTAGAATATAATGGGATTATTGGACTTACTACATGGGTCATGTATTTTCTCTGTGGAATTAGGCCAACAGAACGCACTTTTATTTTAAAAAGTAGTTTTGTCAACATTTTGGAACAATTTATTTCCTTCAAAAATTCAAAATATCCCCATTATTAAACGTCGCATTGAAAAATCGTATAAAAACCACCTAACTGCAAATTTAATGTCCTATAAATGCTTGTATATACATTTTTCCTTATCATGAATATTAACCAAGATATTTGCATTTTTTTTAATTTTTAGCCCTCAGTAAACCTCCACTAAGAGTCATCGCTCTATAACAATATTAAAAATTAAATTATTTATTTACGTCCACTTTTGGTCTTGGATTACTAAAATGATTAAAATTATTCTCGTTCATTATAAATTGCAGCACAAGATATAGTAAATATTTTGATTTAAAATTTTAATTCTTACCTCGAATATTTTTATTTGACCTGTGCCGTACTCAATAGTAAACCACTTTAGTCAATACTAAACAACCAGTTAGTTAATGGCTGAGATCTGACAAGGAATAGGGTTTAGAGGGAGAGGTTATGAAAATTCAAAAGATCTCCTTTATGATAAGTCGGATCGTTAAATGTTATAGGACCAATCTTGTTAAACTATTGATAGTCTACAATTGTTGTTTTATGCAGTTTTTTGTAACTCAAGTATTAAACGAGTTATTAGTTCTTTTTTTTGTTTCCCACTTCAACTCATCCGAGTTTTATTAAGAAATGGAGAATATATGGTGAGATGAGATCAGTAGTGTGCCCTATCAGCTCGTGGGAAGTCTGCTTAGTTTAAGCAGCCCATGCGTGACGGGCTGTCATTTTACTTTTCTTTAGTGGCGTTTTTCTTCAGAGAAACACTAGAGCTGTATTTATTCTTCAAAATAATATCATGTAGGCAGGTGTAGAAAAAGAGAAAAATAAAGAAGACATTGAAACGACCAACCTAGTCTTTAAGGAGCTGGTATTCAAGGTTAAGGCGAGGCCACTTATTAAATTCTAAGTGCAGGAGTGCAACAGATCATGAGATGTAAATTGTGTTTTCATTGAGATGTGAACATCACTCAGAAAGGTGAACTCTTATTTACTGTGAGATCATCTTTTGATGTTCTCACTGACATACTATAATGTTATCAATATAAACGGAGTTTTCTGCGTGTTACTACGAAAAGTTCAAATATAGTATAAATAATAAATATAATATGGAGACGATAAAATAAAATAATAATTACGAGTGTAAGATCGTTACGCATGTTCTCTCACTAATTGCCCCCCCCCTCTAAACCCCCTTATTCCAACTTCGATTTCACTCAATAACAAATATTATTCTTAGGGTTGCCTGTAAGGTTAAATATCGAGTACTGTACTGATCAAATGAACATATTTGAGACAAGGAAGTAAAATATTAACTGATAGCACCATCACACAACGAATTTGCGTGTCTCTGGCATAATAAAGGTCGATTGAAAACAATATTTGGTATTTCAGCTTAGAAGAATTTGCTTCATGATATAACAGCTTATTGTTAATATGGCATGAGTAGTAGTGGGGGTTCACTATATATATATATAGTTATGAACGGACCTCATTTTTGTCATCTCCTGAGTAGGATCAATAGACATTTGAGGGAATTTTCCGAAAATCGTGCCATTAGTACGATCTCAATAGTTAATTTCCCCCAAGGGAAATCTGAAAGATTCCAAAAATTATGAACTCGCAGCTTTTTAGATGCTACTATCTCTCTGTTGAATCAATCAGATCCTTACTGAGCTACTCATATGATTCGTAAGATAATGTTGTTGTTATATTTACGTTTATATTGTGCTACTCGGGTAATTGGGACGGATTATCTACTGGTAACCACCGTTTTATAGCCTGTGTCCGACTAAGGATTTTATTTAATGAATTAAATAAAATCCTATTAAATTAGAATTCGATTAAATTTAATGAGCTATATAAATTCCTATTGCCCCAGGAGACGAGCTCGTTACTCTAGGTTTAACAATGTGACATCAAGACCTACGCCTTAAACCACATGGTTAATCTGAGTCCTTAAAATATGAGATTATATTGAACAGTGAATTGATTTTTGAGCAGTTTATTTTCGCATTCATATCAAATTCGATCTTGGCAAGCTACAAGACATGACCGAACTGTGAAGGAAGGCATAGTTGCTGAAAGGGTTAAAATTAATATTGATGTGAAGGAAACGCACTGTCCTTGAGCTGCGTGATTACAGGCTTCGGACAGGCGCAATGGATACATCCTAAGCGTCAACTTATCCTATTTATAACTGGATTCTTTTCGGTTTAGCTCACACTTATAGTGCTACACAACTTGAAATAAAGCAAGGATCTAGCCATGACTATTAGTCTCATTTGTCATTGGGCTAATAGTCACACATCACTATTTCAGGACACTATTATGGAATTCGGATAAACTCAGGACACAATATGGAACGAATTGTTGCACATGCAGTGATGTACATTGTGATGATATGTTATTGTGATGATTTAAGAACTATCAAACCCTCTTTCGATTCAACAAGAAGTGGCTTATGTCATAAATTAATAAATTCCGTTAAGAGGGAGCTTTAAAAATGCCTGTAAATTGCCGGATAATCTTCAGAAAAGTCCATGTGCACGAGATCATAACTTATGTATATCATCAAACATCTTAAGAATTTTAGAGGGTAAACGAATATGATGTATTCAACTACAAGGCGTAGCGGTTAAATAATGATGGTATACATATATATCTATCTATCTATCTATCTATCTATATATATATATATATATATATATATATATATATATATTAGTTACATTTTCATTTATATATAATGTTCATTACCCTGATGTTTCCATATCGTACAATATCGTTTGCTTCTTATCACCTTATATGCTTCAAAATCATTTGCCAAAGTTCACTCTTTTTCCGTTTGTTGTTGTTGTTGTTTTTTTTGTTTTTTTTTTTGCATTTCACTTTTTAATGACACTTTAATAATGAGTAAATCGCCTGCGTTGTGGAACTCATATAAATTAAATAAATACATATATATATATATATATATATATATATATATATATATATATATTGCTAAATAACCTTAAATTCAGTTTTTCACCAAGCATTGCATTAGCCCCTCAAACAAGGTAAAACAAGTTTATCCCCATAAAAAACCAAAAGTGCCTTCCTTTTTTACTAAGACAACTTCTCTTGCTTTTATTTCAAATTAAATTACGTAAAATTTAATTCTTCGTAAAAAAGTGTTGGCTATACAATGAATGCCAGTTTGAATCAATTATCGATTAAAAAAAACTACGAAATTCCTACAATCAACAGTTAGCCTGTTGCATATGGTTGCATGTATCATTCTAGCTAGTAGCTACAAGCTGTTCGGGATCTTAAGGAAAAATAAAATTTCTGGAACACACCAATGTTCTATAAATATGTTATTTTTCATGGTGTAAAGAAATCCTTCTTTTTTTATTTTAGGCCATACTTAACACAAAGACTATTAGATTGAATTTCATTGTCAAGCTGATTTATTTTGTCCATTTTGGGATTATTTAAACATTTAAATAGATTATATAGTAGCTATTAATATTGGAATATGACTACTATCTCTAATAATAGCCAAAATGATTTGATAATTGTAAAAAATTTGGATTTTGAACCATTTTTCCAATACATTTCTCTCCAGGGACCTGTTAATATTAATATATCATGGAAAACTGCCTTCCGCCCTTGAAAACTGATAATGAGCACAGTAAATCAGCCGGTCACATGACAGAAGTAGAAACGAGTTTGGGAAAGGTCAGATGAACTCAAACTCTTCGAGTATGAGGTCTATAGGTCAGGTCTCTGATATCATCTCGAAAATGTCAGGGTCTTTTCTTGAGGTTTAGATCTTCATCTAAGAGCTTCTTGAGAATTAGAATTGAATACGAATTCCGAATGTGGGAAAAAAATATGTTCGGTTTCGCTTCACCAAGTCATTGCATTATTATATGCACAACTGAAGTATTTTTCATTTGGTCTTTTCCGGAGAACAATTATTTTGTCACTCTCAATTGAAAGCGAAATCACTGAAAACTCTCCAATGAACTAGGTTTTCTATTAGCAGATTCCTTAAGTTCCACTCTAGAGGTCGCAATTGTTATTTGATCGTTACCAAACTCGATATTTAAACATTTTATGTAAAACTCAAGTTCAAGTTCGTTAATGGCTGAAATCGGACTAGTGGGAGGAGGCATAGAGAGAAAGGATTCAAAATATCTCTATTGTTATACGTCAGATCGATAAACGGTATAGATTCAATCTTATTTCAAATATAATTTCCTATTACTGATGTTATAGACATTTCTTCTTTATCTTGAATATTAACCGAGATATTTAATTTTTTTATTTATTTTCCTGACATCTTCTAAAGCCATAACAATAAGTCGTTATGTCATGAACCACTTTCTTACGAAATATTATATACATTGAACTTTCACTAATTTTATGTTCTGAACTCGAAAATGTTGATTAGATCGACACTATACTCGATATTTAACCGTTTCATGCAACACTTAAGTTCAAAGTCGTTTATGGTAGGAATAAATGGGTTTAGAGGTAGGGGAAGTAGAAAATTCAAATATCTCCGTTATTAAAATTCATATCGAGAAATGTTACCGAACAAATGTCAAACCATTGATGTTTTACAATTGTTATTTTATACATTTTTTGTAACACAAATATTTTGCGAGTTATTTAGGATTTCTAATTGTTTATCCCTCTATTTATAAGGATTTTATTTAGAAATAGAAAATGTATAATGAGGTCTATTATGTGGCATACCACAACATGGGTAATCTGCTTACTTTGCAGAGCCTCCGCGGGAAGGTCTTTTATTGCTTTTGCAATTATATTGATTAGTCTGAGAAGTGATCTATTGCTGTTTGGTAATTACTGAGGAAGCATAGAAAAAAAAACCTCTTATTTTGTTTACCCCTAGTGGAAAGTTTGCCATCATTGCTATAATAACCTCTCTCATTTCCAAGGATCAGCTCAAACAAGCAATTTTCTAGCAGCTCTCAATCAATTTTGATTAATGCTTTCTAATTATAAAATGGAAGAAGTGAACCGAAAATAAAATAGTTCTTTCCTTCACAAGATCGCTGGCCTAGCTCAATCAGATGTACGCTCTCCTAGCCAAGATTAAACAAGTGGAATCAATAATGCCTTTACAAATGAAGTAAAAATTAAGTGAACAGAAGGAGGAGAGAATTTTGTTTGAGAATGTAATAAAAAAAAATAAATACAAATAGCTCAGTTACTATGTGAATTACAGGAAAATGTGTAAATCTTGGAAATAACGACTTGATAATGTACTCGTAACTATGTAGCAAAAGTATTTACGATTTCCAGATTTTACCCCACAATAAACAACCACTTCTTGTCCGAATTCGGCTGATAACGAATATGGCCTTTAGAGTTTTAAATATTGAATTTGGTTTTGGCCAAATAAAAATAACATTAACTGATATGCATATTATTTTGAAAGGGAGATACGATTCGAGACAATTTTGAAAGCTCTCGACACAAAAACTTCTATGAATGATTTTTAGCAGATTTCGCCTAAGGGAAATCAGCTAGTGAAGTTGAACTCATGACGCGATTTACGAAAAATGTGCAAAGATACAATCCAGGAGACGAAGAAAATGAGATCCGTTCAAAAGAGATACAATACAAATCTCTCTCTCTCTCTCTCTCTCTCTCTCTCTCTCTCTCTCTCTCTCTATATATATATATATATATATATATATATATATAATATATTTGTCTGTTGGCGCTCTAGAGGTCGCAATATTTCTTTGATTTTTACGAAACGAGAATTTCGAAAATCTTAATATCTCCGTTATTTTGCATTGGATCGAAAAATTGTATAGAACCTTTATAAATGTAGCTATGTATGGTTTTGCACTATCTTGATTATTAACCGAGATATTTGCATTTTTTAGTTTTAGGCCTTCAGTAAACCCCTACTCCTACTGATGTCATATTAACAATACACAGTTATGTTATGAAGCACTTTATTTGATGCCTAAATACGAAATATTGATCTCATTGAACTTTTACGTTTCGAGATAATTGTGATGGTCTTTCTGTAAAGAAACTTGCTAAAATAGATCAATGGTAGATGGTGTTATGTCGCCTAGTTGATTGAATCATGGTCAGAATATGCTGGTAAACATTTTAACCTATTTATGAACGTTTATTTAAATGCGTTATTCAGATTTACTGATGGCGCTATAGGAATTTGAATATCTTAAGTAAAAAGCTTCCAATGTCTATTCTTCAGTTTTAAGGTGTTATATGACAACTGTTTTCGTCAATGCCACGACAATTTTTCCAAGAACTACGTCTGGTCTGTAAACAGCCAAGGATACCTGCTATTACCTTCTAAAGGAATAAAAATATCTTCATTTCAATTGATTCTGGGATTCTTAAGCGCAAAATCCTGTTCAGGGACGGAGAAATATATAAGGATCGTTCCATTACTTATTTCCCAGAGTTTTCCCCCCGCGCTTTATCTCCCTTGTAAAAAAAAGAGACCTTGATTTGCATCACGCTGTAGAGCATTTGATGTACGCTACACAGTTATATAATGTCTAAATGGTTACGGTTTCGCTCAAGCACAATGCAATTATATGTAGAATATTATTATTATTTATTAACGTCCACTTTTTGCAACAAAGGCTAATTGAGACGGGTAATCAACAGGACATGTAGAATAAAATTAGCAATTAACACTCTCCAAGGATGCGAAATATATTATAAAACATTAAATAAAAAATATAGCGAATCAAAGTCTTCATATTCGAGGAGGAAAACTCACATAATTGCTCTTAATCACACAGAGGTATTTTATATTGTGAATTTACACTTTTTTCAGTCTTCATATGGCAGGTGAAGGAAAGTATGGGATCGTAGAGTCAACCGTATGGGCACATCTGTTGTAATGTTGAATCAAAATAGCTACAAACAGCAAACTGTTCGTCCCAAGTGAGGACATGTGGTTAGTATTATGTAAGAACTCAACAAACTCTATATCAAAGTCTCCAATGACGAAGAATTAAGGCAAAGCTGTTAAGAAATCTTTAGATGCTCTCAATAGCATTACGAGGCAATATAGGATCTACATGCAACAAGTGAGTAGCAAACCTTTTTAAAGAGGCCCACAAACAGGGCCGGGCGCGTCGTGACTTACGATCAAATGCCCTAAGGCCGCATGTGGCTGGCTGTGTACCTGTGGTTTTGGGACATTTACAGCACGGCAAAAGCCGTGTTAATCTATAATGGCGAAGAGAGATCACATCGCGCAAGAGATTTGCTGTTCCGATATGGTCGAATATTTTAATGAGAATTACAAACTGAGTAATCAAATGGATTCAGAGGGAATATATCGCTGTCCAGGGGTCAAATGCTATCGTTGATTTAATCATGAAAGAATGGAGTATGAAATAAAACAATAAACTAGAAAAATGTTGATTACAAAATGTTCAATGTACCTAAATACATGATTACACAAGCAATTTTTATACTATAAATGTAAACTCGGATATAAGTGTTTGTTTTAGAAAAGGAGACGTAGAAGACGTTCTCTGACCTTCCATGAGACACCATTAAATTGTGTACAATGCCTAGTTTCGCGAAGGTAGACTAGTCCACGTACTTGACCTCGTCCTGAAGAACAACACTTTCTCTGACTGGATTGTTGTCAACAACAATCCAGAAACATTTATTCATTTGGGTAAAATAAATTTAATGTTTTATTTAGTTAACTAGGATATGCTCTGGGTGCTCATGAGCCTTATGGGGTTCCGGTAGCGTAAAATATATTATGAATTATCTTCTACTTTATGCTGCTGTAGTTAATCGAAATGGATTATCTGTAGGTTTTGACAAGGGTAGCGGGTTTGATTCTCACGAAGTCAATAGGAATTTATTTTATTGGAAAGTATTTGTAAAATTCTTATTTACTCCATGCAGAGGAAAGGAGGGATCTCATAGTCCAATTGTAATTCAATTCACTAAGTTACTGTAAAACCCCGTTTTTCATGTGATAAATTATTTATGACGAATAGGAATATTAGTGAAATTGTATGAACATATAAAAATTGTTGGCGGCAGAAAACCAACCACACTTTTGAAGTCGACGTGTCTGAGGAAATAACTTTATGTAAGGCCAAAATCAACCTGAAATGCCTATTATCTGTCCCAGTGTTCAACATACTTGCGTACATTATAAAGACACATGTACTAATAACTAGCCAGAAATGTTCTAGAATTTGTCACTGCTATTAGTTCTGCTTCTTCAAAAATTTTTGGGGAGGTCCTTTAGGACCTTTGTGTCTAGGAAGTTTAGTAATAGGAGCAGTCACATGGAACATGGCAATGTAAGGATGGTTGCGGATAATTAGTGTTTCTACACATGGAGAATGGTATACGGTATAAAATTCTTTCCAGATTATATGTTATTAAGAATAGTGAAGCCCCGGATGTACCAGAACTATAGTGGTGTGGTCTCTCACGTGGGAAAACAGGAATACTCAACAGTTCGGAGGCAACAGGAAGCAGTTGATTTATGAATAAACCAATGACATTTTATGGCGTATCTGAAATCGTTTATTTTCCTAAGACGAGCAAACCTTGGAAGTAGAGCCCTGTACAAATAATCATATCTAGCAGTCAGGCGAGATTGATATTATAATGTAAACCGGAAGTAACAAGGTCTTTCAAGGATTTTTAGGTCCACAAATATACAGCTTAAGCAACGTTCGATGGAAAATTCAGAATTCGGATGGGATTTTCAAGAACATTAATGAAAAGGCAAAGCTTGTCTTTAATTGGCCAAAGGCCCAGGCCCAGGTCCTTGTACTATTGTGCGACAAATTTATCAAAACTAAACTTTCCCTGGCACCCTCTAACTAAAGCTTACAATTTTGTTATAAGAACATTCAATTTGCACCGGTAGTAGTTGCTAAAAGTTCAAAAGTTCCTATAAATGAAAGTATTCCATATAACTGAAGTTTATGTATAAAATATGGTATATGTGCGTAGTTTTAGGTCTTCTGAACCAAATGCTTAAGTCTTCAAAAATTATGAACTAACAGCAGAGAGTTTATTAAACTAAATTTGTGTTAAGAAAAAAATTGTGAACGTCAGGTGTAACATTGTATGGCTACTAAACGTACTTCCTCACTCCCCATTTATTCATGCAGGGTAATTGACTAGGATAATTGTAGAGAAACTGCTAAAACATGTATAATTTGAATTTAATTGGCTGTAATTTCTGGATATGCGGTCCCTGACACGGTCAGATGAATGTCCTTCGTCTGCGTTACTGCCATTTTTAAAACCTAAGGCCGCTTCGACGCATGTTATCTGCCTGTGCTCCACAAATGTAAAGGGAAGTTGAAATTGGTAGACTGAAATCAAGGCGTGTGGAGACTGTTAGAAAATCTGTGTGGGCTTTAACACGATGAACAGCAAGATAATTATATTTGTTGTTTAGAAGACAAGTAAACTTGCATTGGTTTTCTTTTCTTGGAGCGACAATTTTGGAAACTATAATAAGGTATATTATAGCTTAGTAGTCCCAATATTTTGGGTCTGGGTAGCCTGCTATTCATGAATTAGTTTTAATGTTCTTGGAAAACCTAGAGTAGATAGTTGGATGCCATGTCAAGTCAATTATAAGTGACACTATAAAAAAAAATGCTTTGTCCTACCCTGGTTAGAAAAGGTTGGAAACTGTAGATATTCCTGTAAAGCTTTAGTAGTATAATTTGGAGCATTGATAAATAAATCTTTAATGATATCGTGTTTAATATGGACATTTCCGAAGACTCATGCCGTTACAGTAATATCCTCGCTTGAATGGCTCTTTTCAATACGAACAAAAGGCTTTTGTAATAGTTAAATAAGAAAGTGAGTGCTTTTTAAAAACTGCAGCACGAGGTCGTTTATGGCTAGCGAATCATTCCTTTATTCGTCAGCATTTGTGTTCGTTCATAAGGAAAAAAGGAAAACATAAATATTTATAATACAGAGTCTAAAATGAGAAATACGGTTCCAACCTTGTTTCTGATTGTATTCAGCCATTAATTATTAAATCTGTCTACACTTCACCGTATCCTTGTTTGAATGTAGCCAAGGAAGAACTGTTGCTCCGAAAAATAAAACTATTTTGAGCAGTAACATTTAGATGAGCACAGATGGCGCCAAACTGATGGAATGTTAATGTTTATTTTTTTTTTAAATCTAGTAAGGACGTCAAGAAAAACCAAAGGGGACTACTATAAATAAAAAAGAAGGAAAAAAGCAATTCTTTGATAGATAAGTGTGACATAATTTCTTCATTGAAACATTATCTACTCAGGCTGTCAAATTGAATAGTTTCATGAATTTTTAATCACAGAAAATTACTCTTGAACGTCTGCCAGTTATCATTTTAAGTGTTCTTATATTTAATGAATAATCCTCATGTATGCATTAAACCGGTGGGTCGCTGGTTGAATTAACCAATTGGTGGCCAAGATTAGCTCAGCCGTTTCTAGCAATGGATCTATTATGACAGCAACCAACAGTAGCCAACCTGCCATAGTTACACTAATACTGAATGTTATTTATTTTTAGTAATTTCTCGTTAAAATACACTTAAAGCCAATATGGCTAATTGGCACGGTTTAATTTACAAAGTAATACCATCATCTAGCCGGGCTGGGTTTGAGTATTTGTGTGTCCTTCAACAAATAAATCCCTATAACCCACGTGAGAATCAAAGCCACGACTCTAGGTTTACGAAGTGTATGCTCAAATCACATCGCCAACCTGTGCCTCAAAGCTACTTCCCTTAATCTGCTAATGAGGTTGCACTCATGAAGCGATTTCCTCAATTGTCCCTTAACACTATGCAGGGGATGCCGAAAATTAGGTCCCAATGTTTGTTGTATTGTTAACAAATTATATATTATTTCAAGAGTTTATCTTTTTCATTTTATTATTTTCCTAATCTAGTGAGCAGGTCAAGAAAAACCAAAGAGGACTACCACAAAAAAAGAAAAAACTATTCTATGAGTGATAAGTTAAGTATGACATCATTTCTTCATTGAAGCATGTTGTAATTCATTTATTGCGTTATACACTCAGGCTGTCAAATTGAATAGTTACATCGATTCTTAATTACAGGAAATGACTCTTGAACGTTTGCCAGTTATCATTTTGAGAGTTCTTATATTAAATACTCCACGCCAAGAGATTTATAAGTGTACGCCGCTATATATTTACAAAGTGATAATATAATCGCGGGCAAACTGTAGACTATATGAACTGAATAAAATACGACCTCAATGGCTGATTTTCTATAAGGGAAATCTGCTAATAAGAGAAGTGATTAGGTGACGCTGAAGAAGTCATAGTCATTTATGAGGCGTTGTGAAAATCATCTGCAGATTGGGGAAAAAGGTCCGGTTTTAGCCCTTAATGAACTTGATCTTCATTTTTACATAATACGTTTTAATATCGAGTTTGGTAACTATCAAACAAAAATTGCGACCGATAGAGCTATAATATATATATATATATATAAACACACACACACAGTTTTGAACGGACATTTGAAGATATCTGTCGAAAATCGCGTCATGAGGACGGCTTTATAGCTAATTTCCCCTAGGGGAAATCTGCAAAAAGATTGTCAACTCTTAACGATATTCACAGAATAATATGAATTTGTCTCTTAGCTATGAAATATATCAGCTTTATCCTGCTCCGTTGCTCCAGTAGAAATCCATCTATTTAATATTTCTTGTTTAGGACGTCTGCTCAAGTTTCCTCAAATATTAAAGGAAAAGAATATTCTTGAATCAATCCAACGGCCACTAGTTATAGAAATATATATATATATAAAGTATACAAAAGAAATCGTAAATCGGTCATTAACTGTGATATTGTTGCATTAAAATTAAACTTCTATTTTCTCTAACTTATTATTAATTAAGAACAATTATTGGTTATAAGGCTAGTAACTCAGCTGTTTTTCTTTTTCATCAGCTTCTCATTTATCTCTTTTTCATTTATTTTTCTTTGTGATATGGGTACATTTTAATTAAATGATAAAAGACAAAATTTTTATTTACCACAATCGTTTATATAAATAGGCATTTTACGTTACTGCTCTCCTACAGATTCGAGCGAAGGACAATAATTATTATGACAATTAGACTCATGCGGGTGAAATAATGTATTACAATTGCTTACTTTATACAAGAGGTAAATCTTTAACAAATAATAAATCTGTATTTCTTTTTTTCTATATTAAACTTGCAATTTATTAGTCCATTTGAATGAGAATGAATTTCTATCTTTATGCAACATATTGTTTTTTGTCTATGACAGTTTAATATTCAAATACTGAAATTATTTTCATTTCAAATTACAATTCATTTGAATTTACTTGCAATTGGCTTTACCGAATCAAATTACATGATGGTTACTGGTACATGCGCAGGTAGTTATTCAATTTGGGCATTTACTTTCAAGGGATGTTCTCACGGAGAGTAACCTTACTGTTTGATAGCCTCCAGATAAATCACCTTCTGCAATTTAATTTGGCCTTGTTCCCTACAAATACAGAGTGCACTCACTATCTTCTATTATTCCAATGATTCCTTCTCAAGGTGAAATCGAGATATAGCGAGCAGTGGTTATATTTAAACTCCAAGCAAATATATTGAAAACAACTAAATATAAGTCTGAAAAAAAAAGTCCAATGAAAAACTAAGCGAATTTCCCACGTGAGCCTAGTATTTGCATTTATCTCAAAAAGGAAAAGTTCATTGAGAACAATATTTGATATTTAGGCTTCAAATAAAGTACTTCAGATTATTGTAAATATGGCTTGAGTAGGAGTGGGGCTTTCCTAGAGGATGAAAACAATAAAATGCAAATATCTCGGTTAATATTCAATTTAGAGACAACATGTAACTAACAAAATTTATAGAACATCACATTTGGAATAAGATTTATTCTATACAACCTTTCGTTCCTTCGCATAACAACGGAGATATTCCAAATTTTCAAAATGTTGGAAGATAAACATATACAGTTTTGAACGGACCTCATTTTCATTGATGGACGTTTTAGGAAAGTTTTCGAAAATTGCGTCACGGGTCAGCTCAATAGCTGATTTCCCTAAGGAGAAATTTCCTAAAACATGGTTGGTGGATGGGGTTTTAACTCAACTTTACTCTTCATTCCGTAGTAAAAATATATGTTAATAATTTATGTATATTTAATTTATGTTGTTAGACGGAATATTATATTTAAAAATATTATTATTTATTAACGTATACTATTAGCTACTTTCACTTTTGGGACGAGTTAACTACAGGTTACCACCTTTTTGTAGCTAGGGTGGAACTAAGGATTTTATTTAAAGATTTCGTCAAAAAATAAATTTTTATTACCCAGGTGAGAATCGAAATCCCCACTCTAGATTAAGGAAACGCTTTAATTCACATGTATAACCTGAGGCCTTATTTAAATATAGAATTTTCAATAGTATCGGTTTGACATCCAGCGTTTAATAAATGTATTCGTAAATAGTGATTTAGTCCATTGAATATCCAAATTTATCATTTTGTTTTCCACAGAATACCGTACGTATTTCCGTCGTTCACACCGAGTCTAATTCAAACTTTTCATTTCGATCTACCTAAATGACAAAAAACCCATTTTTTGAAATGCCAATTTTACATACACAAGGCTTTGAGTTTGGCATACAATGCTTTCTCCCGGTTTGCACTCAGTAAATATGACTTTGAGAAGTAGATCAGCTTCTCTTGGAAGTTTAGCATGGTATTTGAGGTATTTTCTGGCCTATTGTGGTGGCAATAGGCCAGAAAATAATAATAATAAATGCCGCTATTGAAAGTTTTCACACTTACACACCTGTTATTGTAAGATTATTAGCGAATTTCTTTCTATATATAGTGAAGTATTGGAAAATAAATGGAGAACGGATTTCAGCTGATTGAACGGATAAACGGAGGGTTATTTTTATTTTGTCTGTATATTGAATCTGTTCAGCACTAACTATATTTCAACACTGCACTGCAGCCTGCCAAGGTTTTCCGGGTAAATGGCTTTTCAATGTATTATTCCATGAAACTAGCCAAATCTATATTTAGGTCTTGAGTAACTTCCAAAGCACGTTTGACTATTTATAACAAATTTCGATACATGGAAAAATGCTTTGAAGAGCCGAGAACACTTTAGGAAACATTTTTTCCTATTTTACTGTGCTATGGCATATACCGTACCAGATTGTTTTTGTGTAAAAATTCATATATATAAAGCTGTGTCGTCAAACACTGAAGGCATCAATTGAAGCAGAGTTAAGTTTATATTTCAGGTTTGGAGTAACAGGAATTAGAGAAATTATTTTAATAGATTTTATTAATCATTCCTCAGTCCAGGCCATATTATTTCGAAGTTTTAATTAAAATCAGTAATTAAATGTGTGTGGGGAGCTATAGGTAATCCGTCCCATTTAGCATAAAATGGGCATTCATAAATAGCAGTAACAATCATCAACACAGACACACATATGATAATATTAGCGTTAAGGACTTGAAGGAAGTTGAGATAAATCAGCAGTTATCCTTTTCAATATTGTCGGGTCAATGACCGGTGGAAAGAGTTAGAGTAGCAAGTTATGCAAGAATGCATTAGACCTGTGGGTCGCTGGTTGAATTAACCAATTGGTGGCCTGGATAGCAGAGACGATTCTAGCAATGGCTCTATTATGAAAGCAACTAGCAGTAGCCAACCTGCCATAGGTTTACTAATATGAATATTACTAGACTTTTATATTTTGATAATTTCTTACTAATAACCAAGCTGCTATGGCTAATCAGCACTGATTAATCTACAACCCTCTTCTAACCAGGGTGGGTCCGTCTCTAAATAATTCCAGATTTCACATGCGGAAATCGAACCAAAGACTACGTTTACCAAGTACATAAGAGCGAAGCCTCAACTCACATAGCTATCCTCTTGCACTTCTACCTAAGATGCTAAATTTTAATATTTAAGATACTTGATTTAAACAATAGCTTAAGTTGAGGACTATTCGTTGGGACTTGTAAACAAGGATTTCCTCTTAGAGCCAGATGAGTGACTAAAACACAGCAAGACACTTTCATCTGGTCTTGGCATTGACCTAAAAATAATATTACGTAACATACTCCCTGGCAGGGGCGAAAGTGCCGGGCCAGGATGGGGCCGAGCCCACCATCAACAGCTCTCACCAACACAGGAAGATTTATATATATAAAAATATAGTTTTCAACACTCTTCATTTTCGTCATCTCCATGATAGGATCGACAGACATTTGAAGAAAATGTTCGAAAATCGCGAGTACAACTTCAGATTCTCTTAAGGGAGATCTGCTATAAGTCCGTCACGCAGGAGCTAAGTAAACGGAGCAGATTCCTCTTCTTTTACAATTTCATGCTGATGTAGCTTCACCATATATTCTCAATTTATCCAGGAATAGGAGGGTGTAATTTGATATTCATAAATATCTCTGTTATTTTAAGTAAAACATTTTTTTTTGTTTTTTTTTATAGAATCTTGTTAAATTAATGATTCTCTACAATTATTGTCCACACCTTTTTACGTTGCTCAAATATTACGCGAGATCCTCTACTCATCGGATTTTTACTTTGAAATAGAAATTGCATGGTCAGAAGAGATCAATAGTGTGTCATACCAGCATGTGGGAAATATGCTTAGTTTACGCAGCACCTGTGTGGCGGAATTTTTTATAAGATGCAGTTGCAATTTTTTATAAGATGCAGTTGCCTTAAGTGAAAAGTGGTGGTTAACTAATTACAAAATAATAAGAAATACAATTCGCTCGTTTAGTACTCGACTTACAGAAAACATGTTTAGAACAACAACTTGTTGGATACTACAATTCCTAAAACATAGGCTACATAACTTTCTAAGAATACAGATATTTTGAATTTTTGATTTTGTCACTTTTCAGTTAAAAGCTTACTCATCAAAAGCGTTATTGAAGGTTGAGTAAAACGGACAAACTTCCATTTAATCGACCTGCAATGTACTTTACTTCCACATTTCAGAAAACCGAAACCAACACAAATACATGACTGAAAAGGGGTGAGCCTGAGTAAAAATTAGGTCTGGGTTAAACCGACTCAATATGAACTTTTTTTTTTGTTTATACGATACCTAAGCCAATCCCTTTCCCCCAATTTTGTCTCAATAGTTTTAATTCATTTTGACTTCTACAGTTAATACTCAGAATTATATTAACTTCATGTAAAAGAAAGAGCTCGTCGTGCAGGTTTTCCTTAGACTAAGCTGATTCTACATGTGCGAAATGACACGTTGATGATGACATCTGTCATTTTATTCTGTATTTTTCCTTAATAAGTAATCTATATAAAATTGACCCCAAATTCATGAATTTGTATATATAAATATGAAAAGACATATTCTTTGTTATCTCTTAGCCCGGATCGATGGATATTTGAAGAAATATGTCGAAACTGCCTTCGTGAGAACTATCTACTGATTTGATTTCCCTTGAGAGGCACAACCCATACAAATCATTATTATGCTGAGCATTGCACCACAACTAATGTGCAACGAGCAATCCTCGTTCAGATATAAAATCGTGATGTCGGTCGGTATGGAGTAACAATAATCTTCTTCTAAAATCGTTCAATTTGACATTTTTCAATTTCTGAAATTGAAGCTCTATCTCCGAAATAGGGGAAGGGGTCTAGAACAAGAGCAGCAAATTAAACGTAAGAGACGAGCATCGAATCCTTTCACTGTGATTGAAGTATATTTGGTGGTCAAACAACATGGTTGAGTGGGCAGGTCTACCTGTTACTTGGATTGATCTCCTTGGCCCCATTGTGTGACTAACATCTGTGCCACCATATCGTCACCTTTGCCAAAAGAACCTGCAAGCTCTTGGCTGAAATAAATGCTCCACCTATTTTATATTATTAAACATTAGTAATATAGATATATATTACTAAGACTAAGAGGTGTCTCTCTCAAAGACAAAATGGCAGTTTGTCTTTGAGAGAGAGAGAGAGTTTTGAATCACCGTTGAGTAATAAAAGTTTAAACCGGATATTTATTACCTGCTTTTTTTTGTTGTAATATTTGGTTTTCATGTCAAGCATTTGCAGCAATAAAACGCTCTGAATTAATTACAGAGTTAAATGAATTTTATTAATTAATCATAGTTTCATGGATTCCGGAAACACTGTTTTTTTTCATAGCAGCCGGAAAAAAACGAAAGCTAGTCGTTAAACAGGAAATAGGTAACGGATTTCTATGCCAATTTTCTTTTCATGCAACAATAGCATATTGATTTTTTTTTTCTATAGATATACGAATACTTTTTTTTCTTCATTTGAAGGCAGTCGAATCATGAGAATTTTCCTTCATTGAGTTTGCGTAACAGTGAAGTTGTGGAACCCTTAAGAAGTTAAGTAGCCGTGAAGAAAAGAAATCTTAAAAATAGCTTGCAATAATTCTTCAAGCTTCCGATCCTGATTGCAAGCCACTCACTGTGTTCATCTATAATCACTATTGCTCAATTGAGTCGCCACTTCAAGTATATTGTACTTGTGATTTGATAACGTCAAACATGGCAGCGGAATTAGCCAGTCAGGGAGTAATTTTAACTGTCAATAAGGACGACAATATTTATTCACATTTCACAATGAACATTTTAGTTTTGTTGTTGGTTGAGAAGAAAGTTTATGCGTTGGTGTTTCATTGCAGTTGTTTCCGTCATGGGTTCGACACCCACACAACATAAACGTATTAGATAAGTGTCTTACAGCTATCTTGGGAAGAGAACAATCATAACTGAGTATATAATATGAAGAACCAATGCGGACACGAGCAACATTCTTCAATAACGCCGTCATAAACGAAATCTTTTAACATTGTACGTGAAAACAAACTGAAATATTATACACAAAGAAAGTACACAAATGCTGGAAAATAAATCTTGGATGTACTCAACCCATCAAACTTTGAAACTGTCGCTTCATGGGCTCTCAGTATCAGTGAAATTTAAACATTTAGTCCACAAAAAAATAAATAAAACGAAATGTGTTTATTTCCGTTAAATGCTAACATAACTTAATAGGACACATCAAATAGTTTTGCTTTCTATAATTAATTTTCTAATATTATGTCAATTAATTTCTTTACATTTATTGAATAATTTATGGTTATGTAATATATTCGCTATAATACTAGGTCAAAGTCTATGAATACATGCCATAAAATCCAATAATTTAAATAATTATACAGAATAAATTAATTTCGTTATCAATCTTAATACTACTCTAATTAAATAACATATATATATTTTTTTATTGACGTGCAAATTTGCTGAAGGATGACACGCAATGTGCCTGATCAAAAATTATGTTTTTAATCGATTTTTGTAACAAATGTTTTGCAATTTCATTAATCATTGTAAATGTTTGATAGTATTCATCTTGTGTATAAGAACATCCTTCTGAAATGAAATTCTTTAATTTATTTTAAAACAAAGAAATTCTTTAATAGATTTAATACATTCGGACAGAGTTAAAGAGTTATGTTATTTGTTATACTATTTTTGTATTTTTACTATGAGGGAAAATTTATTATTTTTGACACCTTAAAAAGTGGACAACAAGAGTCTCTCAACTTTCTGTTAACCAACTATGGAAGTTATAGTTGTATATTAGTAATTGAGTTTCCATGGAAAGATTTTAATCTACGTCCGTTGATACTTAACGTACGTTAATAAAAAAAAGGAGGTTATTGCCTGTTTTTGGATAATAATCTAAGTCTTGGTGAAATCGAGAATCCAAGCAGCAAATATTTCATTCAGAATACAATTCATATCCTCTGAATCTATTTATTACTAACTTACTTATTGCCAGTGGATTTGATAAACCAAAAATTTACACATAAGGATATTGTTTGTCTGGTGATGTTTAGTATTGAAGTTGAGGGTTCGTATTCTAGATGGCTTTGCCTATCGATCAGCAACCCTATGAATGGAATTGTTTTTATTCTACGAACCAGGTTAATGGGTTCGTTCCCCGTATTAAAGATAACACTATCATGATTTATTCAATCCCTTATCAAACGTCTTGGAATATTATTTTAACTTAAGCTTGCTTTTTAATCCACAAGCAGAAAGAAAACAGGAAACAAATTGTTGTGTTAAGGGCAACAAATTGTGCAAATCGTGTCACGCAACGAAGCCATCTGGGTTATACTATAATTCATTCCATTTAGTGCTTCTATTTCAAAGGCTTAATAAAACTACTAGTTGTTACTATTGAACAACAATTAGTCAGGAGTGGGAACGTACTCCTTAGAAATAGCATGGAGTAAAGCAATTTGACTTGATAATTTTATTTACGCATTTCCTCAACATAGAGACCCTATGTGGAGGGTTTTTTCTGCACATCCCATGCATATTTGCATTATATGTGCATTTTGTCAAAACTAGTAACAATTTTTATATAATAATATATATACATATTAAATGATGTAAATAAGAACTTGAAAATTACACTTGACAAAAAATCATTAAATATGAACAATTAAAACAAATAATAATAAAAATTACATAATATTAATATTATATTATCTTTTCCTCTCTCAGCTTATATATCAATGGCCATTATTTTTAATATATTTAAGTATTTTGAAAATAAAATATCGGGACTGATAGGCCATAGGGAATATGAGTCTTTAACTGTCTTTGTATGTCTTGAGTCAGTCTACATTCATAAAGCAGGTGTGTGAATGCCTGTTTAGTGTAACTGTCGCATTTACAAGTATTTGATTAAGTAAGTTTGTTTCTGTATAAGTAAGAGTTTGATAATTGTTTATTGAGTGAAATTGACAAGAACGCTGGTCATTACATAAACAGTTAAGCAACTTAACTTAATAAGCTTTTTTTCACCCTAGAGAGAGAATATGGAGGGGCGGGGGTAAGTCTGGTCAAGCAAGTACGGAAATTACGGACCTTCTAGAAACATTACCTCTTCCTCCTTAGATACAGCTGTGACAGTCATATACAGTTTGCCTTAACTACAAATATGCCCAATTTCTGTTCCCTAGATAGCAAGAAATATACAGAAAAAAAATATCAAGACAAACTAGTTTTGTTTGAACGTTTATAATATCCTAGTTTCTTCATAGTTTCATGGCTATAATCACCAATAAAAACTGTTTCTCGTTACATGTTTCGTAGTTAACATACCACCTATTCCGGGATTATCCATTTCTCAAGTACTCGTTTCCCTATTACGTTTGTTGCGACTGTCCTCACTGGGGAGGTCGTTGAAGCCGCAACGAACGTCGAGTGAAACGAGCACTTCACATACCTCCATTTCAGGGTATGTAAACCACGAAACATGCAGGGCAGTATGACTAAAGTTTGAGTTAGAAAATGTTTTTTATTGGTGGCCTTTGCCACAAAACTACGAAGAATATATAAAAATATTGGGTCCAGAATAACAAGAATGCCATAGTTGTTAGTTGAAAGAAATCAGCTATTGAGGTTGTTTTCATGACGCGATTTTCTTAAAATTTCTTCATATGTCAATCGATAGTTAGATTACGAAAATGAGGTTCGTATCCAATTTTATATATATATATTCTGTTACCGCTCAAGGGGTAGCTATTTTTGTTTCATCGAGAAGAATTTCAAAAATCTCCGTTATTAGACATTGTTTATCTCTGTAGAATATTAACTGAGATATTTGCACTTTTTAGATTTCAGCATTCAGTAAACCCCCACTCCTGGTCATGTCATATTAATAACAGAAGCTAAATTATTGAACATTTACTATGTAAGATATATGCAATTATTATTGATGTGTCGTCATCATTAACGATTTTACGTGCTAAACTAAAGATTATATTACGATAGCTTTGGGGGAGGTGATAATTGAAAAATCTCCATTACTATGAATCGGACCGAAATATTTCATATAACAGGGAAAGGATTCGTTTGTATTTTTTGGGTTCCAAACTTTTTTAAAGCCTCACTTCCACTCCTTCGATTTTCACTTTTAGTACGTTAGTCACTAAACATTATAAGTCCAAATAACATTTTAATTTTTGTGAATTATTTTTTTTTTCAGCCAGAACAGATGAGATTGACCACTGTGCCATTTCAACATGTGGGAAATCTGTTCAGTTGACGCATCCCCTGCGGTTTTTATTTTTAACGGGGGATTTTATGAAATGTTTGAGTGCGAGTTGGGCTTGACGAGGCGGCTGGTGCATAATGGAGGACAGATTGAGTAATAAAATGAACAATAGATGTAATTATCTCATCTGTAATTCACATCAATTCCAGTGAGAGTGATTCATTTGAGAGATATTACTCAAACAGAAATATGAAGGGAATGATAAACAGATGGTCAAAATATGCAGTGAGATTCCAGTTATTCCAGACTAGACCAAGTTGTACGGTCGGTGTCGAAATAGGATGAGGTTAAACGTTAGTTGGTTGGGAAGCTGCCACAAATAGTCCAAGGTTTGAGGTAATGTTTTAAAGCTCCTTATACCGTCATGTATGCGTATGGCGCATGCCTTATTATTATTTACCAGATCTATTTATGTTCTGCGCCATTGATGTTCCTTCTTATTGTAATTACTTGGTTAGATGTAATGAGATATCCGTTTCTCAACAGGAAACGAAAGAACAAATACTTTTCTCAAAATAACCTACCAGTGTATCTACATTATATACCCATTACATATTAACGTATTAATAGAGTTAACCATTGACATGAGAATATTCTCATCCAACGACACTTTATGTATATATCTTTCTTTCTCGCTTTCCCTTATCTCTTATACTTTTTTGTCGGATTCTTGTAGAAAATCAAATTCCAAAACGAGTATACATCAGTGAATTTTTCGATTTGGCGCATCCTTTAATCGTAAAATGCACAAAGCTTTATTTCAGAAACGGTACATTTTATTGAAAAATGCTGCGACATAAAATATGTAGGCAACAAATTACCTTTGAAACGGAAGCTAAAGTCATATCAAGGCCATGATAAAAGGAGAGTGAAACTTCTGGGGCATATCATAAGACATAACGACTTCATTGCAAATATATTTGAATGTATGATCCTTGGGCAAAGGGGGAGAGTAAGGCATAGAAAATCCTATTTTGAAGACATCAAGCATCTTATGGATTTCAGTGAGTATAGTAATATGAAAAGAGCTGCTTCCGATAGAACATAAAGGTTCCAACTAAAAGGCCTAGCCTTTAGATTATGATGATATATATATGGCACCTTCAGTGTAATGTTATATGTTATGTCGGTTTATTATACAATATAAAGAACTGTGTCTGCTGCAAATTTCTATATTTCTCATCACACTGACATGCTTCCAGCAGACCCTTCTGCAAACGTCAAGTATATATATATATATATATATATATATATATATATATATATATATATATATATAATACAGATCCACATACACACATGCAAATATGCAAGTATACATGCATTCATATATGTACATACAATGTACACACTGTGAACTAGGAATTACTAATATATTTTCTGGCATTATTGAACTAATTAAATGGAAACTGTATGTTTCTTGTACCAGTTCTCACGCGTGAGCTAAAATTGAATTTAGAGTGATGGGATCTGTATAGGTAATTTTCTTCCTTAATTCTATAATTAATGGCGAATATGACGTTAGTCTGTGGTCTAGGTCTGAAGGTGATATCACTTTTATTGAGTGCTATAATGTATGCTCATTGTGGTTTTGTAACTTCGTGAATCATTGAGTTTGACCTCGTGTTATTAATAGATCATTTCAATTGTTCAGTGTAATATCATCATTATAAAGTATTCCTGGAAACATGTATGTTTAAAAATATAACAATGGTTTACTCATTTTCAAGGATTCTATCGACGCCTTATCTGGAGCTGATTGAGAATATATTGTCATATGATGTAATGACTTCAGAAATCTTTGATAGGCATATTGAGGACACAATATTCATCTTATCTTTTTTTTGACTCCAAATAGTTTTTATTATTTATTTTTAATTTTCGAGTAATTATCCCTACTTATTAAATAATGTAATTTTATTTTAATAAATGAAACTATTCAATTTTGAGGATTACTACTACTATTACTAATCCTAAACAATAAATAATGTGTAAATTTCTTTTATCTCATCTATACCAATTCCAATTATCACTGCACACAAATGTACTGATAATTTAGTACGTAATGTACAACTTTTAACAAACATATAACTTATGTAGGTAACAGATATTGAATTTTGTATTTTATAGGTAAACCAAGAGTGGTGAAGTCGATTTCCTCGTGGCCAATAGGAATTTATTTAGACGGACACATTAAATATAATCTGTAGTCTCAACCCTGGTTAGAAAAGGGGTGGTAGCAAAAAGTTGACATTAATAAATAATATTAATGATAATTACTATGAGATATTAAAAGAAGTTTTATTATCTTAATTATATAAAAAAAGACAATGTATTTATGGAAGTTTAAAAAAGTCAATTAGGGAAAAATAGTGAAAAAATTAAAATTGTTTTGTGGTATAACCTGGGTGATTTATCCCCTCCATTAAAATCTAAATTTATAAAACAAATTCATTCACCTGCTTATGAGCAAATTCAACCAACGACAAAGGAAGATAAGAATTTGTAATAAGAGTATTAAAAGATCTTCACGTAGGGGCTGCGTAAACTAAGCAGAATTCCCACTTGTAAGTATAACACATTATTGATTTTATCTAAACATATATTCCCTATTTCTAAGTAAAAATCCCATATATAGAAGAAAGGGTTTACCGAAGGCTAAAAAAAAAAAAAAAAAAAAAAAAAAAAAGAAGTATAAATAACTCGCTTAATATTTGAGCTAAAAAAATGTATATTACAATTGTAGAGCATGAATAGTTGAGATTGGTTCTACAACATTGTGCGATATGACTCATAATATTAGAGATATTATGAATTTCCCTCCCTTTTTGCCCCCCCCCCCCCGAACCAACATTCCTGGGCCAATTTCAGTCATTAAAGACGATAAACTATAGTGTAGAATGAAACATGTAGATTAAATATCGGGTATGGTATAGATTTGAAAAGAACATTAAAAACTTAAACAAATAAACATACGAACGTAAAAACGTACATGGTGGCGTCACCACACAAAGTATTTGGATATACCAATAACAGTAAATGTACAATGATAATGCTTATAGTTAATGTGAGTAAGTATTCACGATAGAGAGACTAAATGTGCATAACAATATTTAACGCAAATTAAGTTTTCAATAAGATTGGTCCAATACAAGTTGTTGATCCGACATACAAGAACGGTGATATTTCGAATTTTTAAAAAGTATGGATAAGGAATAGCTTTCAAAAAAGTTCAAATCACACAGGAGCTGCTTCCCTAAGCAGGTTTCCCAAATGCGGGCAATGACGCTATTGGAGGGCCATTCCAGCACAGATAGCGAACTCAAAACATTCTATTACCTATTTATCTCACTTAAAAAGTGTACGGCAGACTTGAACTTTATATTGAACGTAACATGTTTAGTGTAGAAGTAGTGTTGCTAAGAACCCAAAATGTACTAAGAACTAACTCCGCTAATCGTCGTATCAAAATGCGTAGCATAACAATTGTAAGAATTAATTTTATTGACGAAGTTGGCAGTAGAAACATTTTTCGATCCGAAGTATAATACTTCAGATTTTGCATTTTTATTTCTATTTTGGACAGGACCAGCCACACGATTTTCTGTGAGCGTGTGTTTGCATGTTAACAACTATATGTAAATATATTAAACAGTGGTGAATATATTTATGATTTTAACCATAAATTAGAAGTTGTAATCTATCAAAGTTTACAGAAATCGATGGATAGGCTGAAAATAGGCCGCTCCCGATTTATAACTTCCTGTTTCTATTTTACGATGAAGATTGTATACAAGTCATAAATGGCTCTACTTGTTGATATTGGTTTTTAATAAAGAAGGCGGCCTCAAACATTAGTAATACTTTTCTTCCTTTGCAACTCATGCTCCAAAGAAAATATGGCACGAAGTGTGTTCATTCTTTCTGGGATTATGTTATTTGTTTATTAACGTCCACTTTATGCCACAAGGCTAATTGAGGGGATGATTTTAGCAAAAAATAATACAACACAAAGAACGAGTTAAATGTATTTCACATTGAGACCTGGGCGATAGTTGCTAAGATAAGGTAAATTATTAGTTGAACTATTTATGGGCATCACTTGCTCGACAGGAAACTGGCATCTTTATGAAATATTTAATTGAAAGGATATGTTAACCATTTTTTACTTTTTATAGGTTATTTAGTCTTTGTTGTTTGCGGTCTAAAATCGTGCGTATGTTTTGTAAACTTAGTACAGCTAATAGTTTTTGGTTTGTGACGTCCATAGGTAATAATTTAACCTATAGACAAAAACGTGTTCTCCTTGATTTTTGAAGTATGTTAATTAACTTATTTTATAAATTGGTTGACTTTGCGATTTACTGCGATAAAACGGTTTTCCCTGGAGCATTTGGCTGATTTTTCCATTGGGTGTTGTAGGCGTTTGTTTTCCATGAAATACCTACAGCTAGAGTATTTGTCAAATTGTGTAAATTTAATATATTTCGATAAGACAGGCCGAGAGGTAGGGGAGTCTTTAACTTTTTGTTACAAGTTAATAAAACATTTATTTTGGTTAGAAAAGTTAACTTATAAGCATACATTTTCGATAAGTGACAAATGGAACAGAGTGACAATAATTAACTGTTGAATTTATTAATGCACTTAACCGACTTATTTTTTCGTAAGTTTTGTAAACATTTCCATTCTATTTTGAACAGATTTCCCCTAAGGGAAATCAGCTATTGAGGTCGCACTCATGACGGTATATTAGAAAAAATTCTTCAAATGCTACACAGATGTCGATCCTGCACAGGAGATGACGAAAATAAGGTCCGTTCAAAATTGTATATACATCTATATCTATATCTATATAATATATATATATATATATATTTGTTTGATCGATATCAAACTTGATATTTAAAACGTTTTCTGTAAAAAGAAAGATCAAGTTCGTTAATGGCTAAATCGGACAAGTGGGAGGGGGGTGGTTTAGAGGGGCGGATTTCCGAAATATCTCCGTTGTATGACTGCACGTTGGATTGGAAAAATTGTATAGAACAAATCTTATTGCAACTTAAATGTACTATAAATATTTGTATAGACATTTACTCTCTATCTTAAATATTAACCAAAGATATTTACATTTATCCAGTTCCAGTTTTGAGCCTTCAGGAAAACCCCACTTCGACTCATGTCATATTAACAATAAGCTGTTAGAATCATGAACCACTTCATTTCAAGATTAAATACCAAATATTGTCTTGATTTAACTTTTACTTTGTGAGATATTGAAAAAAAAGAACAGTTCGTTCCGGCCATGTCCTGTTTTACACACAGAGTATTTCCTATAACGTGGGCTTTATTTAAACTTTGTGTGCACCATTATTTGGATACTGTACACATTACTATATTTATTATAAATATTACAATAACATACAATTGTACTCGCTTCGGCGGTAAATATACTTAAAAATCAGTACATGTCATTTAAAAATATATGTTAATAATCTCAGGCAATACGTATATATATCACAATGGTGGCAAAATATCTTGTTAAATCTGAATCTAGACTAGAACGTTTATAATCTTATCTTACGTTTTTTATTCTATTTTTAACAATTTAAGTAACTAGTATTAGCTAATAATTTGTAAAATTATTACATTTTACATCATTACAGGTTTTTTTTATTTTCTCCTTATGATCTTCCATTTATTTAATGATTAATATCAAAGAATATAATGATTTTTGTTTGAAATTTATATAATACTTTTCTTTTTCACTAACAATAAAATATTTTAACTCAATAAAAAATCTAATTATATTCATTAAAATGCCTCTCATTTATTAGAGTAATAGTGTAAAGTTTTATACTATGTGTGTCTGTGTTTCATATCTTGCGTCTGTGTTTCGTTATTATCGGGACCAATCACCATGTTTAGCTCGTAGATATCTGTCAGTAGTTTCGTCATGTAACTGTTATTAAACGTAGAAATTGTCTGACAACATTCGCTATCCAGTCCGATTCATAACAAAATATATCATCGGTTTTTACTTTACTCGTATTTGATAACAATATAATTCTGCCCAAACGTTGCTAGGTGAAACCAACTTTCTTTTCCAAGCTTGACATTTTCCAGAATTTCTTCATGAATCCTTCGTAGCAGACTACATATATAAAGATATATATATATATATATATATATATATATATATATATATATATATATATATATATATATATATATTGGGTTGAGTGAAACCGTTCAAAGGAAATGAATACTTCCACTTATACTTATAAAACTCATTGATTAACAATTTATGTGTTCCACTACGCGTTTCAAGTTTTTTAATTGTTCCTTCTCGAAGGGTATCAGTGTCTAAAATTGTAAGAATTCATTTTGGACTACAATAAACCCATATATCTATACACCTTGGCCCACAAAAATGTTTTTAACTATATTTGAAGAGTCTATTTTGAAAACATAGTTAATTCTGGAGTCGTGGATGCGATTTCTAATTTAGGACCGATTATATATTGATTAAGTGAAGAACTCACTAATAAAATTCTTAGTTCCACCCTACCTAGAAAAGGATGGTAACCTGTGGATTACTAGCCCAATTAGCCGCTATACTACCCGTATGGTTAATTGGGACCGGTTATGTACATGTTAACACCCTTTTATAGCCAGGGTGAGACTATTATTTAATGAGTTGGCCACCAAATAAATTCCTATTGGCCTGACGGGAATCGAACTCCCCACTCTAGATTTACCATGTCAGATTAAGGCCAATGCTTTAACTCACGTGTCTAATCTGAGCCCCTAAAGTGGACGTAACTAAATAACTATGCTATACTAAATGAAGGCTTGACATACACATGGGTAACCATTATATAGGTTTGTTAACCTACAGGTTTTGATAGGTCTGATAAGACTAATTAGGAATAATATAGGTTATCGTTACTGAAGGCTAACATTTAACTACTCTAATTGCTGTGACGTATGTTTCTGATAGACCAACTTGTTCTTATTTTTTAAAAAATACATTTTATAGGTGAAACAGTAATATTTACGGTAGTAATTATAATTAAAGGACAAAAAAGTTTTTGAAATACATTTAAAAAATTTATTTCAGAAAGAATGGATTCATGTTTTCCAAAATGATTTTTCATAATTACAGTAGGTAAGTGAAGTCCCTTGAGAAAGAGTAGTTAAAAAATGAAATAATATTTGGAGTGCCATCCACAAAAATAAGAATATATATAAAAAAACGCCCAAACGCATAAATCGCAAGAGCTTAAAACTGTTATTGTTAAGCCCAAAAAATCATGTCAAACATATAAATAAATGCATAACATATATATATATATAAATATATATAAAATATTATATACATGTATATGTGTGTGTGTGTGTGTGTGTGTGTGTGTGTGTGTGTGTGTGTGTGCATGTGTGTAAATATAACTGGGCGATCTACTTGTTAGATTTATACTAAACCTGTTATTTAGTGGTTTTCATTTAAAAGTAAATATCCAACTTGCGAGGGTTCAAAATTGGCCCAGGAAGAGTGTGGGACAAATCTATAATCTCAAATATCTCAATATTGTGAGTCGCTTTGAAAAATATTACACAATCAACTGTGATATCCTTTTCCCCCCTCTTTTCTCCAACCGACAGTAATACCCTCCACCCAAAGATGTAAATTTGAAGTCTTGTATGCATTGGGCTTTTTACTAGCGAAGAAATAGATAATACAATGTGGAATGACGTCATATGAGTGACGCTCCAACACCAGTTCTTTAGTTTAAGCAGTTCCAACGCGACGGAGCTATAACTTAGTGATTTAGTGAGGAAAATTTTTTCTCTATTACACTGCACAATTCCATTGATAAATTATATTTAATTATTAAACAAAATGTAACAATTTATAATTGGCACACTTAAGATTAGTGGTAAGTATTGTAATAATAGGGTCGACTTGGGATTAGATGGTAACTTTTGTATCCCTTCGACCAATCGACGATTGTAAGTTGAAACGTCTTCAAACACAATTCTAGCGAGGAAGCGATTTTCGAAAAATTTCTTCAAATGTCCATCAATCCTTCCCAAGAGATGACGAAAATCAGGTCCGTTCAAAAATATATATATATATGTATATATGTGTGTGTGTGTGTGTTAACGTTCAAGTCGGTTGCAATTTATGTTTATCGATACCAAACTCGATATTTAATCGTTTTATGTAAAAAGAAAGATCAAGTTCGTTAATAGCTGAAATCGGGCCAGTGATAGGGGGTGGGGGGTTAGAGGGAGGAATTTCAAAAATTCGAAATATCTCCGTTATTATGAGTCGGAGCAAAAAATTGTATGGAACCAATCTTATTGCAAATTGAATTTTCTGTAAATGTTGTCATGAACGTTTTTTCGCTGCCTTGATTATTCACCGATATAGTTGCATTGTTTAATATTGGGTTTTCAGTAAATTCCCACTCCTGCTCGTGTCATATTAACAATGTGCTGTTATATTACGAAGCACTTTATTTGAAGCCTAAATACCAAATATTGTTCTCATTGAACTCGAGATAAATGCAAATACGTGACACACGTGGGAAATCTGCTTAGTTAACGCAGCCCCTGAGCGACGGACTTTTTTTCTCTGTTCGTATTAATATTGTAGGGATATTGTTATAATATCTATTTATGCATTGATGACTTTCTCAAAAACATTTAGATTTGAAGCAAAAGTAAGTATGTACAGCCTACCTTTCGGTTGTAAGTTGAGCGTTCTCCTGAAGAAACTGCAAGTGGTCAGGCGTACTCCTGGATAGGTGTTGCAGGATTAGTATCCGGGCTGTGTTTGAGCGGGAGTTGCTTGTGGCGGGAGTAATAGGGAGGGTTGTGGGGGTTGATTTCCGCGCATGCGCAACCCACTCCACAAACCTCATCGCCTCTTTCTGGAGCCTGACTCAGAGGCTTTTACTAGGAAAATTATTGGAGTGGGTTTAATGATCAATTGCCTTCAACATGTCGTTGGATCAAATATTGTACCTTACGCAACTGATGGTATCACATTAGAAATTCCAGGCAGATGAGAAACTCATTTGAAATTAAAATAATTCCCACCACGAGCACCAAGGGTGCTGGAATGCTCTAAGACTCTTTAAAATACTAATCAAGAGGTAGTAGCATTGAGTGATGAAAAAATATCAAGTATGGTGTAGATGAGGAAAAAAAATTGTGCTATTAAAAATTAAAGGAATGCAATTCCCGTAGAACAGCAATAACTTATAAGCAGGATTCAAACCCCCCCCACCCCATCCCTCATCATACAGAAGTAGAAGAGATAGAAAAATTGATGCCAGAAAACGAAGCTAATCTCCCACGCGAAGTAGAAGCTACAATAAAGAGTCTAAATGGTCTGGATGATATCACAGCCAAGATGATTAAAGGTAGACATTTTTGAAATTATCCATCTTATCTGTATAGCATTCTTTATAAGCATTTTTGAACCATCTTCTGTATAAAAGCATTCTTTATACATGAAGTACTTTAATTTATTTTAAACATAGAATATTTTTTAATACATTCGGGTAGAGCGTTAAACAGTTTTACGCCTGAAAATAATACGCTTCTCTCAAAGTATTTATGTTTGTGGTTGGCGGATTGAAGCGTATTGTTGTATCTTGTTTTGTGATTGTGTTGCTACTAATACTTAAGTACTATTTTTGTAAAACAATTCCTGTTTTGTTTCACAAACAGTATTGATTGGTACATTTACATTGAGGGAAAAGTAATTATTTTTGCCTCCTTAAAATGTGGATGACAGGGGTCTCTAGACTTTCGGTTGTATATAAACCTTATTGCTCTCTTTTGGAATTTACTTTTTCACAATGTTGCTTGAAAAAATTCATTTTACTGCAAAATGGGGGAGGCTCCCTTGCTATTAGCACAAGAAACGTACCGATGTCTCTTCTAAGTGTAATGTACAAAATCTTTGCCAAAATAACTTATTGCAGAATAGGAATAAAATATCTCCAAATATCAGGCAGGCTTTAGAAAAGGTTTCCTAGCAATAGACAATATACTTGTAATAAATCATCACATAAATCTCCTTTATGTCTCCTTTTCTAGGACTACGGAAAAACATTCGATTCTATTACTTACGAGGCAATCCGTAACACTTTCAAAAACAGCAGAAGAATAAACAAACCTAATAATGAAGATGTATTTATATTGAAGTGAAGTTTTCCGGCTTCAGAATAACGCAATAGTATTAACAAATATCCAAAGGAGTCAACAATGCGACATTCTATCTCCGAAAAAATATTTATATTTAAAAGGTATAAATATTAACGGACAATGGCTGAATCATTTGGAATTTGCTGACGGTTTTGCACACAAGTGAAGTTTGTATTTGTAGGCACTAGTCAAAAGAAGGGAAAACGTTATATTACCAATCTTGTCGAGAATAAATATTGTAAAACTTTTTTAACCCCCACTCCTTCTCTTACGTAGAGTTGTTAATATAGCTTGTAATCAAGGATGTATTAATATTAAATTACATACAGAGTTTCATTGAGTTCAGTACAGTCTTTTATGCCCTTTAAAATTGTTGACTCCCGCTTTAGTTTTCACTGTATTACTCGTTTAAACTTTGTTTTACGGCAAAAGTAAATATATAACAACAGTTACTCTAAATAAAAAACTTTTGTAATGCGCACATTTGCCGAATAATAGTATGTCTTAGTTGGGTTAATAGTAATATATATACCAAGTTTCATTAAATTCGGTTGAGCACTTTGGGCGTGAAAAGGTAAAAAAGAAACAGACACCAAAGCTACAAGTTGCAGATATTGTATCTATGGCATGTGAAACGAAAAAGTATCGCGACTCTTCGAAGAAAAAATCAGTGTACAGACAGAGGTTACAATTTTATATATATATATTTATCTTTATTGCAGGATAAATAGAGAATAGAGTGTAAGATAGGGTTATCAGCCGGAATGAAACCCAGCAGGTCCGGCTTGCTTTTAAGCAGCACCAGTGTTTTGCCTTTTCAGTTTATGTTGAATAAAGTAAAAGCACTCTCCCTCCTTTAACAAAGTCATTTTAAGCATAATCTAACCACTTTCACGAACGGAACCATATTTATTAGAGGAGTGGCTATCACTTAAATCAACTGAATCAATTATCACCTCATGTCATGATCTTTTTTCAAATCTTGTTTACATATGCTTTTCATTGTGGTATAAATACAGAATAGAATATGGGATAACGTCATCTGCCATACATTTTTCGTATTTTCAGCGTGCTATTGCAGCACGTGGGAAATCTGCTTAGTTTACGCAGCATCTGCGTGGCGAATATATATATTTTTTTGAATAGAGATAAATCATTATTTAAGGGGACTTTCGAACAAAAGTAGTAAAAAAACGTTTTATTCCCACCATCATTATAGAATTAATTATTATCATGGCAGCCATTATTTATAAATTCTTAAACAACAAAAATTACAGTTAATTAAAGGATGCAATTATTTGATTTTATATAAAACATACATATGCAAAATAAAATGAATATGAATTAACATTTGATGAATATATTTTTATAATAACTGTAGCAATTAATGTATGGCATTTAAAATATAACTATATAAAGATATCACGCTATTAATAGCTATCCTTTACTCTGCCAACTAAAATCATCTAAATTCATTTCGTAATCGTTTGTTATATTGGAAATTTAGAGTAATACCGTACTCAAAAAAGTCCGTCACGCGGAGGCTGCGTAAACTAAGGAGATTTTTGACATGCTTGTGTGACATATTAGTAATATCATCTCCAAATATAGTTTCGATTTATAAATAAAATTCTGTGTCGCAGAAGAGGGGTTTAACTGAAGACAAAACAAGATATATATATATATATATATATATATATATATATATATGTCACGATACTTTTTCGTTCCACATGCCATAGACACGATATCTGCAATTTGCGGCTATGGTGTCTGTTTGTTTGTTGTAAAATACTGAAACATACTTTATGAAACTCGGTACGTGTATTTCTACTACCCAACTTAGATTATAGGCTATACTATAATATTCCCAGGGTAGCCTGAAATGAAAAATCGGTATATTTCGTTTCCTCTTGGTTTTTCTGCAAACACAAACACACACACATATATATATATATATCATTTTTAAGGGCCCTCATTTTTGACATCTACTAGGGAAATCTGCTAATATACGAGACTCATCACATGACTGTAAAGTGATTAGGACGATAAAGAGTATTACTCATGGAGAATAAGTATTACTCATAAGAAGATGAATATCCTTGATGACAGCCGTTGGATCTATCCTTATCTTATGTGTGGTCCCTCCGTCACCGACAACCACATAAGATAAAAACTGATAAGACCATGTTAGAACCCGTTGAGTGTTGAAGTTAGGATTGATAGACAAGAGGACAGACTATACTTGTTATTGTAATTTCAAGTTAAAGAAATTTAGACTATATTCCCCCTCCCCATACATTTCTAGAAAAATATAGTTGCTACTAACATCACGTAATAGCATTACTAGAAATATTTTAATTAATTATCTTAGTAGAGATACACTGAGGAAGCTAAGAGCGTGGATAGCGTTGGTAGAAAATGACATGCCAAATTAAATACTGGAAGACCTCAATAACCAAGGAATTAAGTCATTTGGTCTTAAATATGTGTAGTTATTTTTACTGTATTCAAGATGTATTTGTTACTGAATATTGATCCCAAGACCTCATTCTATCTCCATCATGATCTAACAACGCCTTGTAGTTGCAACAATTGTGTTCTTTCGGAAGCTGCTTCTTTTTTTTAGCAGATTGCCCTTAAAGGAAATCAGCTATTGAGGTCGTACTCATGACGCGATTTTCGAAAAATTTCTTCTAATGTCCATCTACCCGAGGAGCCTGAATTCCTACCCGGGAGATGACGAAAATGAGGTCCGTTCAAAATTATATGTATACATATTTGTCTGTTAACGCTTTTTTTTTGTTGCGGAATTTTTGTTTGATAGTTACCTAACTCCATATGTAAACGTTTTATGTAAAAAGAAAGATCAAGTTTGTTAATGGCTGAAATCGGATGAGTGGGTTGGGGGGGGGGGGTTAGGATAGGGGAATTTTGAAATATCTCCGTTACTATAAGTCGGAACGAAAAACTGTGTATAGAACCAATCTTATTTGCGAATTGAATGATCTATGAACATTGTTCGATACATATTGGATTTTATTGTTTTCAGCTTCAGTAATCCCCCACTCCTACTCATTTCATATTAATAATAAGCTCTTATATCATGAACCACTTCATTCCAAGGTTAAATACCAAATATTGTTTTTATTGAACTTATACTTTGTAAGATATATGCAAATTCTGTTGATCCCCACCCCTACTTTTGTTCTTGGATTACTAAAATTTGAGTGATTGAGGTAAAAATTATTCTGATTTATTATGAATAACAAAACTAGCTATAGTAATAGTTTTCAATAAAATTTATATGTTATATTCAGATATATTTCAGTAATTATTTTTTCTTTCCGGTCTAGAAAATTTCTATTCAGTTCAGCGAGGTTGGCTGACCTGTTTGTTTACAATTCAGACTCCTTGTAGAGATTATTAACTTGTAAATTGACTAAAAGATTTCTCATTACCGTCTGTGTTTAATCTCCTAATATTCACGGTTCTATTGTAAACCTTCACGTGGGAAATGTGGTTAGTTTACGCAAGTCCTGCGTGACGGACTTTGATATTACTATACTAACCCTAATTGGTAAGATGTTTGATGCCTTAAAAAGGGATTTTCTAGGCCTCCCTCTTCACTTATGTCCAATGACCATACCTTCAATATATTTGTGATGAAATAGTTGTTCCTAATGATACGCCCATTAAGTTTCACCTTCCTTTTTTCCATACCTCTATAAGACTTATTTTCACTTACTTCATTGGAACTTCTACGTTAAATGTTTTCTATTCCAACTTGTTCTGGTACTTCTGCGCCACAATTTCATTGCTTCCAAATATTATATCCGCTTTTCCTGAAGAGTCCAACTTTCGTCCCCGTAAATCAGTAGTACACTCCATACGACAAAATTAGGAAACGTTTTTTTGCCATGAACGTTTGCATATTTATTAGATGCAAATAACTGTGAAGGGTCGAGGCCTTTGTTTGTTGATTCTTTCTTGTTTATTAGTTGAAATACATTAAAATACTCCTATTGCTTTGGACGGGTTTTTTAACAAATGATATTCTGAAATGAAATGAAATGTGTTTACTTGCATTAAATGTTACCATTACATAACAGGATTCGTCAAATAGGTTTGTTTCCTTTGAGCAATTTTCTTATATTATGCCAATTAAATTCTTTACAAATTATTGAATAACATTTATACTTATATAATAATACATTCATTACAAAATTAGGTCAAATTATAAGAATACATAGTATAACATTCATCAATTTAAATAGTTACATACAATAAATTAGTTTAGTTAACAATCTTTATACACTCTAAATATATGGGCTACATTTTTTTAGCGGATTTCCCTTAAGGGAAATTAGCTATTTACTTAATGAGTTGCAAATTTATTTATTTAATTATGACAAGCTTTATGAATGATGAGAAATTTGTCCCACAATTTAATTGAATACTTAATATTGTAATTTAAATATTGACATATGTTTTTTTTTAGCAGATTTCCCTTAAGGGAAATCAGCTATTGAGGTTGTACTCATGACGGAATTTTCAAAGTTTTTCTTCAAATGTCCATCGATCCTACCTAGTAGGTGACGAAAATGAGGTCCGTTCAAAACTGTATATATATATATATATATATATATATATATATATATATATATATATATATATATATATAGATCTATCTATCTATATATTTGTCTGTTACCGCTCTAGCGGTCGCAATTTTTGTTTGATCGTTACCAAACTCGATATTTAGTCGTTTTATGTAAAAAGAAAGATCAAGTGCGTTAATGGCTGAAATCGGACCAGTGGGAGGGGGGGTTTAGAGGGGAGGATTTTATAAAATTTGAAATATTTCCGTTACTATACGTCGGATCGAAAAATTGTATAGAATCAATGTTATTGCAAATTTAATTTACTATAAATATTGTTCTATACATTTATTCTCTATCTTGCATATTAACCGAGATATTTGGATTTTTATTAAATTTGGGCCGATAACGAACGTTTCGAGATTCCCGCCAAAAAGTAGTCCCCTTTGCCATAACTGTTCGGCTTTTGTATGGAGATTTCTCTATTGTATAACTTCACGCGGGAAATCTGCTTAGTTTACGCAGCCCCTGCGTGACGGACTTTTTTAGTTGCCCCAATACATGAGGCTATACTAACTACTCTATTAATAATAGAGTTTCCATTGGAAGCAATGCGATTTCTTACTTAATTCTTCAATGTGATCCAACCAGTCAAAGCGTTTGTACACAATCAATTCTATTACACAATATAGAATTCTATCTATACACAATAACCTTTATCACGGGGACTGGAAAATGTCCCGATTGCTTATTGTTATCACTCTAGAAGAATGTGAGCAATGTTTACTGAACTGTAGGAATATTTGTATTTGACAAGTTCATATCTAACTTATTAGCCATTAAACAATCAAATAACGATTTAATAGTAACTGAGCCGTCTTGTTTCAGTTTTTCTGAGTTTGTACCTTTCATAATTATACTGGTATCAGCATGGGAGATTTTGTTGGTTTAAGGTTATCTGGGAAGTAGTTTATATTTATTAGTAATAGTATTGGGCCTAATATTGAACCTTGGGGAACTCCGCATGAAATTGTTAGCCATTCTGAAATAGTTTTATGTTCACTGATCATCAACTTCTACTTTCTGTCTACGGTTTCAGAGATAAGAGCGAAAAAGTTCAAGAGCAATTCCTCTTATTCCATAATATTCTATCTCATTCAGTAGTATTTCCACTGTCAAATGTCTTTGTTATATCGGTAAATATTCCAATTACACTCAGATTTCCATCAAAACAACTTCAGCTCTACTATAATTCTCTTCAGTGATGATGCTTCCTTGACATAAAAACTCCTTCACCTTTTCAAATATAATAAGTCTATTCAAATATTAATATTGCCTTGGCTTTGTTTTTTCTCTTCTACCAACGCTTTTGTTAGCAGATTTCCCCTAGGAGAAATCAGCTATTGAGGTGGTACTCATGATGGGATTTTCGATTACTTTCTTCGAATGTCCATCGACACTACCCAGGAGATTACGAAAATGAGGTCCGTTCAAAATTTATATAATTTGTCTGATAACGCTCGAGCGGTCGCAATTTTTGTCTGATCGTTGCCAAAATCGATATGTAAACGTTTTATGTAAAAACTACAATCGTTAACGGCTGAAATATTTTAGTTTTTGACCTTCAGTAAACCCTCACTCCTACAATGTCATATTAGTAATAAGCTGGTATATTATGAAGCACTTTATTTGAAGCCTACATACCAAATATTGCTCTCATTGAACGTTTACGTTTTGAGATAAATGCAAATCTCCCTAGTTTCCGCAGCCTGGACTTTTTATGTGCATTTATCTTGAGTTTAAACTCAACTAGGGGTTCTCTCAGCATTCTATTCATCTCTACTTCTGCCACCAGTGCAATGTCATCCGCAAATATGATGTAATGAACTGATTTATCGTTAATCTGTATACCACCTGTTATTTTTTTCAATTTCATCATTCGCTTCAATGAACTTGTTCAACTGATAATATGACAGCTCCTGATAAGGACCTTGTCTTACAAGTTTCTTAAAATTCTACTCAAAAGCTACTTTGTTGTATAACAAAGGCCTCTAATCTGAAACAACTAATCTTTTCATATTTTAGAATGTAGATTATGGCGTTTAAAAGCCTTGAACAGGTGTGTGACGTGACTTCGAATCTCGAGCAGAGAGGCCTTCGAGGTGAGCAGGTTGCATATCTAAAAGACTAGGTCATCTCTCTACGTCACGGTTCACATACTACGTCATCATGAGTGTATCTCCATTTATAAACGTGAGCCTACTTCTTGTTATAGGGCCACGAATTAACACGTCTGTGAGTGAACTGACACAGTTAGACAGAGTGCAGTACTGTGTTTCAAAGTTAGAAAAAATCAAATTGCGTAAGCTAAGCAGATTTCCTACGTGCTCGTGTGTAAACGCTATTAATCTTATCTCACCATACATTCTCAATTTCTAAGTAAAAATCAGATGAGCAGATGCTGGGGTTTTTCTTTTCAGTGAAGGTTGAGGACAACAAAATACAAATAACTCTCTTAATATATGAGTTACGAGAAAATGTATAGATCAACAAATGTAGAGCATCAATATTTTAACACGATTGGTTTTATAAAATTCTTTTATCCGCCTCATAATAAAATCGACCACCGCCTCTCGGGTGTTTAAGCTCCGAATAAAGTGGTTTAATACAGCTTATTGTGAATCAGGCCTGACTAGGAGTGGGGGTTTACCAAGGGCTGAAAACCAAAAATTCATACATTTCGGTTAATATTCAATATAAAGACAAAATGTACATAACATCATTTAAAGCAAATTAAGTTTGCAATAAAAATGGTTCATTTTCAGTAAGATTGGATATATGCAATGTTCCGATCCGGCGTATAATAAGAGTGATATTTCGAAATCGCATCTAAACGACCTTCCCGTTAGTTGGATTTCACCCATTAACGAACCTGATCTTAATGTTTAAATATCAAGTATAGAAATGATCAAACAAAAATTGTGACCAGTAAAGAGTTAACAGACAAATCTCTCTTTTTCTCTCTCTCTCTCTCTCTCTCTCTCTCTCTCTCTATATATATATATATATATATATATATATATATATATATATATATATAAATATATGGGGGACAGCCATTGGGATACACTGGGACGCTGAAATAAAAATACAGTTTATGGAGAAAAAAAAAATTTATTTGACACCCTTTAAAAAGTTAGATGAGAAACTAGACAACATTAAATGACATTTGTTGTATTGTTCTTCCTTTGCCACCATGTGTAGAAGGAGGAGGAAGTTTCAGTTTAACGTCACTTTCTAATGCCAAGTAAGTTTTTTCTTCTCCTTTGACAAATTTGAGCCCTGGCAAGATTCTCTTTAGGTATTTAACACAGTAATCACTGTAGTTAGTTTTTTCAGTTATTTATGCTACCTAATAATTGACAATGTTTTTCCCACAAACTTTTACCAATACAAAACCACTGACATCAATTATCATCATCTGAAAGTTCTTCAAGCTGCAAATCATCATCAGTTTCAGACTCTTGCCAAACCATCATCCTCCGAAGAGCTTTCTTCTAGCTTCAGTTTCTTACTAACATGAGATTCTTTTCTTTCTCCAGCTTTATTTTTTCTATTCATCATACCCTTTTCTTTCATGATCTTCTTTTTTTCTCTTTCATCAAATTCTCTCTCTATCCTTTCTTTAATTGGTGAGTCTGATACTGTCCCACTGTGCCCCAAAAGAATTGTCCCACTGTGCCCCATAGGGTAATTTTAATTTTAAAACATTATATAAAAAATCTTTCTTGAAAAATGGCCAAAATTAATACCTTATTCAGTTAAGTGCATTCTAAATTTGTTTCTAGTACTAAAAGTTTAGACGTTTATAATTTTTATAAGTGTTTTATAGCAAGAATCTTAGCTTTCCATCTTTTTGCTGCAAGCTTCAGAAAATGAGGTTATGTTGTTCCCTCCAAAAGTGCTTGTGGGGAGGGGATGGGCTTTTCATCACATGATCAGAAGCAGGTTTGCCAACTTGCACACTAGTAAATTCTCAAGTATTATTAGAAAAAAAAAAAAATAATCCATCGCACCACTATGCCCCATGTCCCACTGTACCCCATTCTCCCCTATACATACATACATAGTTTTGAATGTACTCACTTTGAATGGACATTTGAAGAAATACTTCGAAAATCGCGTCATGAGTACAACCTCAATTTACCACAGGAAATCTGCTAAAATGGTTCATTGAATAGTTCATAGGATCCGCTAAAAGTTCATAATTAATGCATACCTATATCGTAGGTCTCCTAATATCTCCTTTTTAGAGATATCATTTTTCAGAGACCTCTATATTATTATATGACCTCTGATATGGTCATTAAATATAATTGGTGACCACATGTTAATGACATAACCGGAGGACTTTTGCTTAATGCAAGGTTGATAATTATCAGGCTTGATTTTCCGAAGGCTCTTCTTCCGTGCGAATAGCTTCATCCATTTTTAACGAATTTTTATGTATTGAAATTTTATATTATGCTATTATATTTTTCTGTATTTTTTATGAAAATAATTCTTAATAGTATTGTGTAGCACTTCTCACACCTACCTTGTCTGATCCACCTGTCCTTCATGATAAATTTCAGCTATATTTAAATATATACCTATGTATTCTAATTACGTCGTGCTTCGAATTATATAGGTTTAAGTACAATTATTTTTCAACTACTATTCGCAGTCCGTTTGAATTCATACAAAATCTAGGTTCGCTGACTAGAAGTTAAATCCCAATAAAGATCAAGCTCGTTAGCCGCTGAAATAGGACTAGAGGAGAGGGGTTTAGAGGAGGGACTCTCGAAATATCTCCGTTTTTATATGTCGGATTTAAAAATTGTATAGAACCAATACAATATATAATATAATATGTATATATTATATATAATTGTAACCTCTTTCTGTACAATGATTTTTTTCTCGAAATTTCAAGATACTTTTCGTTTCACATGCCATAGACACGATATCTGCAATTTGTTTCTTTGGTGTCTGTTATTTTTTTACCTTTTCACGCCTAAACTACTGAACCAAATTTCATGAAACTTGATATGTATCCTACTACTAACCCAACTTAGACTATAGGCTATATTAGTAAAAATAGCGATATTTCTTATCCTATTCGGGAAATATGTACAAAACAAAAGTTGTTTATTTTGTTATTTACAATATCTTTTGTTATATGTACTTTTGTTGTATACAGAAGCATAAATACTATACTCGAAAGTCTCTAGCGTGCGTGAAAAAATTTAAAGGACATAAAAGACAAAACCTAACTCAATGAAACTCCGTATGTGAGTTAGTATTAATGCCTCTTTGATTATAAGCTATATTAATATTTTTAGGAACGAACAGGGCTGGGGGTTATAAGGGAAGCCTGAAATAAAAAAATGAGTCACTTTACTTTCTATTGGGTTTTTGGTAAACATGCATTTAACAAAATGTTTTGATTTTGTTATTTTGAGTAAGTTTTGTATACACTTACTTTGTCGTACAACGAAGAATTAACAAGATATACGCTATAAACTATAGCGGGAGAAACAAACACTCAAAACAATGTTATAGCAAATTTAATTACCTATGAATGTTCTTCCATATTTAAATACCAAATATGCTTTTCAAGAGACCCGCATTAAGCGAGATACATGCAAATTTGTTGCGTAACGACGTCATCAATTAAGATTTTACGTTCTTGTTTCGAAGATTTTTCCTTGATATATATCATAATCGATATTTAACCGTTTCAGGCAAAACTAAAGATCATATTTGATATTGGTTGAAGTCGGACCTGGAATAAGAAGGAGGGGGGTTAGTGGAGTTGGAGGGGGGGGGCTCGAAAATTCAAATTATCTTCGTTATTATGATTCGGATCGTTAAAAGGTATGAGACCAATGTTGTTAAACTATTTTTGCTCTGCAATTGTTGTGCTATATTTTTGTAATTCAAGTAACCTCCCCCCCCCCCGTCCACCGCTCCCTTCAACTGACGATATGAAATCAAAAGTGTGCCATACTATTGTATCAAGCTGGAAATCTGCTTAGTTTATGCAGCCCCTGCGTGACTGACTTTTCTTAGTTTATGCTACTCCAAACCATCGCTTTTGAAACTGAGATTATTAGTTTTCAAGAGACCTATATCTTTGATGAGGCAAATCTCTCCGGGTTGTTTTCATCAAGTAATTATTATGTTGGTTTCATAACTCTGATGAGGATAGAAGAAATCCAACGTGGATGATCTAATTCAGGTACGTGAATGTAAAAATCTTGTCAAGGTTTCGGGGAAAAGTAAATTGAAATTTCATGGCTATATTTCAAGGAATGACGATTTCATTACAAATTTATTATATGAAGCCAACAAACATCTCATGGGCTCCTGCTAAACTACGTTCCATTATAAGGGAGGTGGTAATGTTGAATGGGTGAAATGGAACTCGTAAAGAGTGGGTGACCCGGTAGCTGGTGATATCGGGTGGGTTGTAATGTGACACTACATTTTTTTATTTTTTTTTTGTTTATCTGAGACCCAGTATATTAGTTAGGATGGTATTAAGGGGGTGAGAATGATAGTTCCCCTTTTACTGAACTTGGTTCCATTTTAAGGGAGGTGGTAATATGTACGGGGTGTAATGGAACTGCACGAGGGTGGGTGACCCGGTAGCTGGTGTTACCTGGTGAGTTGTAATGGATAGGAAGAAAACGAAATAAGAAAGGATAGGGATACATGTAGAGGAGGTAAGAAGAGAAAGAAGAAAGACGGCCGCTACAGCCAGAAAATAAACCTAGGAAGCCGTTTGTATGTTGTTAAAGGGGGTAAGGGGCGCCCAAACTATCTGCTAACCTAAACTAAACTAAACTAAGAAAAACTAATCTAAAATAACCTAACTATGCTACAGGGATATACTGGTATGTGGGACATGGGGGTTAGCCCTGTTTGTAGTTTATTGTCCGGACCTCGGGCACTATGAGGGTGGGTGTCAGCAGAGGGTGAGATCGACTAGGGGCTCATCGAGACCAACCTGTCGCCATCTCACCGGCTGCTGAGGAGGGGGTATGGAGCGGTATAGGGGGTTGTCAATATAATGGAGGGAATCAAAAAATTTAATATGTCTGCGGGAGATGGTGTGGGAAATGGGTTCAAGGGAGAGGGTATCATGGATTATGCGGTTATTGGCTCGTTGTAGGGATGTGTGCCGGACTATTTTCCGGACTATGCCGTTTTGGAATTGCTGGAGGATTTCAAGGGAGTTTTTGGTGAGGTACCTAAGGACGGGGGAGCCATAAAGGAGAGCGGGCTGAATGACGCCGTTTAGGATGAGTAATTTGAGGTGAAGGCTGAGGACTGGGGAGAGGAGAAGGTGGTTGAGGGAAGTGAATTTGTTACGTAAGCATTCCGTCCGTGTGCGTACGTGAGTTGAGAAGGTCAGGTGTTTGTCAAGGATGATCCCTAAGTACGTTATGGAGCGGGAGACGGGGATGTCATCGTTGTCCAGTCTGAAAGTGTCAGGGGTACACATGGATGTTTATGGAGCGCAGGTCGTCGGATATCGCCTGGCATGCAGATTCTGCCAGGGATAGTGCGCGGGATGGGTTGAGGCTATGGCCGTGAAGAGGGTAGGAGAGAGCGGGGAACCCTGAGGTACCCCTACTCGGAGAGGACGGGATGAGGAAAGGGATTCGCCGACTCTTACTTGAAACGTTCAGCCGTCGAGGAAGAAACGGAGCATGGCTAGGAGTTGGCTGGAGCAGCCATGTTCACTGAGGGTATTAAGGAGTTCGGCACGGCCGACAGAATCAAAAGCCTGAGTGCAGTCGATGGAGATCATCGCCGTAACGACGTTCCTGCGGAGGTTGTTGGCAGTGTTAGCGTATATGCGGGCTAAGGGATGGAGGGAGCTGTGTTGAGGACGGAATCCGGACTGCTTGTGGGGAATGAGGGATTTATCCTCACAGAAATCTACAAGATATCGGAGGATTATACGTTCCAGTATCTTGGAGATGTGTGGGAGGAGGCTGATGGGACGATAATGGTCGGGAGAGGAGCCGTTTCTGGCAGGTTTTAGGAGGACAACGATAGCGTTTCCACATGGTGGGGAAATGACGGAGGCGGAGACAGGAGTTGAGGAGGTGGTTTAGGACAGAGCCTTCCGCGGAAGCTGACTGAGTAGCACGTACTGCACCCTGTCCATCCCAGGGGACTTTCCTCCATTGGTCCGGCGCAGGATGGCGGAGAGCTGCCTGGGGGAGGAGAACATGAAATTATCATCGTTTTCCGTCCCAGGCGCCTCATCAGTCTGACGGTACCTTGACCGATCTACTGCGGCCATATGTGCCGCTGGTACTTTGGCCTGGTCCGTGGGACTCATCACACCTCTGCCGGTTTGGATAAGAACAGATCGCCTTTTGGTGATCCTGGTCTTCACCAACCGCCAGAACTTGCGGTGGTCACCGTGTGTCTGTCTGATGGTTTCGTGCCACTCCGCCGTCTTCCACTGGCTCATGAGGGTGCGGATTTGGGCAGTGAGGTTATTCAGGACGGGACGTAGGGCGGGGTTCCTGGTGCGATACCAGGAATTTGTAATGGTGTTCCTCTGCCTGATCAACTGTAGAACGTGAGGGGGAGGCGGTTTGAGACCCGGGGGTCTTCTGACGGTCTTCGGGATCGCCTGGTCAGCAGCCTCCAGGATGATGTTAGTAAACTTGTCCAGCTTCTCTTCCTGGGTTTGGGCGTCACTGATAGTGGTGAACGCCGGCGTATTTGCGTACATAAGGGACTTGTATAATTTCCAGTCACCGTTATGAAACGCGTAAATGGTTGTAGTGGGTTTGGGAAGACGACCTCGCAGTACATACAGTACTGGTCGGTGATCACTAGTGATAAAGTCCAGGGCGAGACATTTAGTCACTATGTGAGGGGTGCGGGTAAGCATTAGGCCCACAGTGGACGATCTATAGGGCGTTACGAAAGTGTGAGAATTAGGGTGTATGACGGTGAAACTAGAGTTCACGATCGCCTCACCAGGGTCATTGGTTGAACTGTTATTCCAGGAGGTGTGTCTGGCGTTCAAATCTCCAATTACAATATGATTTCTGTCTGTCTGAGCTAGACTTATGAGGGATTGAAAATATTCGGGTTCGGCCCTAGGCCGACGATACAGGCCGGTGATGGTGTACGTGTGGTTGGCTATAAGGACCTTCACTGATGCGATGTGGTGTTTCTTCGGTACGGGGGGAACGACGGGTTCCACCTCTTTAAAAGGTATGTCGTGCTTGATCAGGATGGCAACTCCCCCGTACTTGTCATCCCTTCCATCGATGTCATCTCGTACTATGTTACAGCCAACCACCGTAAGGTCTTTAGAGGGGGTTAGGCGGGTATCGCATAACACCGCTATTGTGGGGTCATACAGTTGCAAAAGAGCATCAAGCTCGGACTTTCGTTTGGTGGCTGAATTTATGTTGAAATTCAGTATGGAGTAGGGCCTGACCATTATTTGGCCTTGGATGCCTTGAGAGTCTGGACGAGTTGTGTAACTGTTGCTAGTAGGGTGTTAATCATTCCTTTCATTTCCTCCACCCAGGGTGGTGTGTGGTAAGCCATCTGTGGGTTGTAGGCTGGTACCGGCTCCGGAGCGTAGCAGACAGAGGGGGGTGTGGGTGGGGAGGGTTGTTGTGGATGGGGAGGGTTGGATGCTTTGGCTTGGCGAGCCGACCATGGGTTGTGGCGGGAGCGGGGATATAGGTGGGCACAGGGGCACTTTTCTTTGCGTGGAGTCTTTCCAGAATCTCCAGCCTGAAAGGGCACTGGCGGAAGGAGGCGGGATGTTCTCCGTGGCAGTTCAAACATTTAAGTTTGAATTGCTGCCTATTGCAGTCTGCCACAGCGTGCTCGCCAAAGCAGCGCACGCATCTGAGGGGCAAATGGCGATATGCCTTTGTGTGGCCAAATTTTTGGCAGGAGTGGCATTGAGGTATGTCCTGGGTAGGTTTATACTCCCTTACCCGGATGACAATGTTGCTAATGGCCTTTATGTCCCTCAGATGTTTTGCGTCGTAATCAGGCTTGAACGTGGCCAAGATGGGCTCTATGTCACTCTTGGTCCCGTCTTCGGCCGTTCGGCGCATGCGGACTACGCTGACAAACTTGGGGTGTGCTAATGCTCCCTCAACTTCTGAAAGGGAGTGCTCCTTCTCCAGCCCTAATATTAGGAACTTCTTGTTCCTCTTAGTGCCCCTAGGTGCGAAGGTGTGGTGGGGAACCGGGTTGGAGGGTTGTCGGTATAAGGAGAGGATGGTGTTATAGGTGGTGGAGTCCTCGGACAATATGCGAAGCTCAAACCTGGTTGGTTGTATTTTAAAGGCGGAGATGTTGTTCCGCCTGAGGTGTGCAGAGGCCTCTGAAGCCTCGTATATTGTGCGAGGGAGGATTATTGGAAGGGGGGGGTGGGTTCTTTGGGCTTTTTGTCCGTTTGTTTGTCCGTCTGTTTGTCATCAGTCAGGGGGGAGAAGGAATTGGGGGTGGGGGTGGGTGTGTTATTGGTTTTGGTAAGGACTTTGCCTTTTTTGGCTTGGACTGGTGTAAAACCGTCGGCGTCGGCGTTAATCGTCCTCTTCTTGAAAGGCTCGAGACCGCCGGCTGCGGAATCTCCTCCAATTGTTCGAGCGGATTGCATTTAAGAGGGCTCACTGGATTTGATAAATACACAGCCAGCTCAGAAGAATCATCTTGCTTCCTTTTTGTTTTGTTCCGCCCATTTGCCAGTTCTTTGTGGGGTTTCCAAAAATCAAAATTTGAACCAGGTTCTTCCTCCAAGTCCCCTGATCTTGGTGAATTTTCGTTTGTTTTTATAAATATTTTTAACTTGTTAATGGCATTGGCACAAGAAACTGGATTTTTAAAATGGATATTTTTAAATCTCGGATCTAACAGAGTTGCGATTGTCTTCTTTCCATTTCTTGGACAAGGCAACTCTTCACTTCACTTATTTTCGAATTAGATGGTTGAAAACGGTTTAGTAGAGTGAGTAAACAGTTTACCATAGGAATTATTTTAGATATTCTTACATATTTCTCCCCAGAGATTTCCTTTGTTCCGAATTCAAACGGTGTTAACATTAAATAAAGCTGTTTCAATCCTTCTATTTCTTCACCTGTTGGCATATCAGGACTGTTGTTTTTATCAATTATAATTTGAATAACAATTCTGATCATATCGAGGAATCTGTCCACCATATAATAAGTGGAATTCCACCTCGTTTTCACGTCGAGAATCATTTTTTTAAGTGATCCTTCAGGGATATTATTTGCAAGTTGAATTTTCCTCAACTTGTCAGATAAATTTGCACTATTTTTTATAAATTTTACAATTTCTCTCACCTTTGAGATTGATTCCACAATTGAAGGATGTTTCACACCAGCAGTTGTCACCAAATTTAAAGTGTGTGCGAAGCAATGAATGTGCTTGTTTGCAAATGTTCTTTCCACAGCTGCCACTATGTTAGCACCATTGTCTGCCACAACACTGATGAATTTGTCTACACTTGTATCCCATTCTCTTAACATAGTTAAAATTTCATTTCGCAATGAATCTGCTGTGTGTTTAGAATGTAATTGCCTTATTGATAGGTCAATTGCCTATGAACGATTTTTCTGCCATCGTCTCGGTCCATACATCCATTGATATACATACATGGGGAGAGTTCTGTATCCTAGATTTTACCCTAGCAGATATTGCTTCATATTTCAAGCAAAGCTGTTTTTTGGTAAAATCCAGAGGGAATTTTGAAAGACGGAGCCAATTCGTGCAGTAAATGTTTAAAGCCATCTCCTTCAATAACAGGGAATGGCCGATTATCCTTACAAATAAAATAAAGAAGCGCAAGGACAATTTTCGAAAAACGATTTCCTCCCAATGAAAAAACTGCAGATTTAGAAAATGCTTCTATAATTGGGGATGAAAGTAAACCTTCAGAAGTTTTTTTAGTTGTACCTGTACTTTCTGGGTTTAATGGTGATGGTGATGGTAATTTAGTTGTAGATGTAGACGGCTCTGGATCCGGAGATTTGGTTTTGGTCACAACAGGTTTTAACACTTTCGGATGGTTAATTTTTAAATGTTTATTTAAATTAGTCGTATTTCCAGAGTACTTAACTTCTTTCAAACACTGTTTACAAGTAGTAACTTGGCCATTCTTCTTCTGGAAATGATTCCACACTTTGCTAACTGGAGGTGGCATTTTCAAAGTAATGTAAGTACACACGACACGAGAAACAGTTTTTAAAAAACGAAGCTAGATGTAAATAAAGTCAAATGGACAGAGCAAAAGCTTATTGTTTATGTTTCACTGCTTTGTTTTGAAAACAAACACAGACTAAATAAAATCAACACGGTGAACGTTGAGAGATAAGCGTAAACTCGACTAGTTGACTACTCGAAAAGAAATAAATGGAAATTGATGAAGAATGTAGGCAATCCTAAATTGGCGGTTATCCGGTATCCCCTGCCTTTGAAATATCGTACTACGACATAATTTGATTTATTACTCATTATCATGTATTTTATTTACTTTAAATTCGAAATTTTTATTAATTTACTTTTAATGTAATTAGTTGATATTAAATTATCAAACGTTCGATACCGATACTCATCTTTTTGTTGCGATACCGTTGAAATATCGGAAGCAAAGTATCGATACCAATACCCCTAGTATCGAAACAAAAGTATTGTACCTACCCATATCGGTAGTATCGCGACGTCCCTAGGTATACCTCCCGCAATATAACTCCAACGAGGTCAACTTCAGGCTGACAGCTGTACCAAAGAGGTCCAAGACATCAAGAGTGGTCTCATTAACTATCATTGTTATTATTTTATTACCAAAAAGCATTAGAAACATTTAATTGACATTTTTATTACTAGATTATTTTATTCTGAAATCGAATTTTATTTTTATATTGATTGATTTTATTGATTTTGTTGGGACTTACTGTAGTTAGATCCTTCATTCTTTCCATCACACCCCAAAACTTTTATTAAAAATGCTTCCTGAACCCTATTACTGGATTCTTACAGCAATAAGAAATATTATATTGTTACGAAAATTAAATACATGAAAAATTAAACAGAGATAGTCACGTATTTGGGAAGTACGAGGTAGATCAAAGATGCCGACAGAGGTTTGAGTTCGTTCTAGTCCTGTTCTGGAAGAGTCTCGGCCTCATCCTTTGATGTTTTTCCGCCAATCTATATAAGACACCCTGGCCGACCCTAGTCGGTTTTAGTTTTGTTTTGCTCTCAGCTGTGTTCAAGTGTTCATCAGTGCTACAGTGCGACTTAGTGCAGCGCGGTAAAGTGTTTTTATGTGAAGAACTGTTGTTCCGTGACTCTGTAAGTAGCAGAATAGTACCGTGTTTAAGACAGTGCAGTGCCGTTAACTTCGCGAAGTGAAGCACAGTGCAGTGCCGTATTGCTTTTGTGAACTTCAGTGATAGAAAGCGAGTTATTGGACTGTGTAATAACAAGAGCAGTGAAGCTATCAGTGCATACTGTGAGTAGTAGTTAAAAATAATTCACTAAGTGAGTAGTGCATTGTAAAATAAATTGTGTAGTGATAAAAACTGTGAAACTTGTGTGTGTTTAATTTTGCAATCCAAAAGAACTCTTATAAACAACGTTTATTACTGATTTTGGTAATAAAAAAAGTAAGAATATGTTTGATGGAGGTGATTTTATTTTGCTTTATTAAACAATTCAAATTCGAAATCACAGAAAAGAACATTGGGTTTAAATAAATAATAAGTTGAAGTCTTCCTCTCTTGTTTAATGCCAGCTACTTTAATGAAAGGGAACTTTCCAAAGTAACGAAAATTAGAATAATTATAACGCATCTACTACTTGTCTTTTTGAGTATTGACTTTGGCTTTCTTGATTTCAGAGATCTTCCTGAACATAGATTCATCCTTCAATCTGGTCTCCCATGGAAACACCATTTTGAACGGCAAATTTGGGGGCAAGTCCACCTTAAAGAAAATTAAGTCCAGATCGAGTATTCATTTTCATACATTAAAATGTAGAGAAAATTAGAAACAGTCGTAAGCATACCTTTTGCTCTCCACTAGGAGCTAAGTTGTTCAGGACCAACAAGTTTAAAGAAAACAGGACTTCCCTTATTTCAATTCGAAATACTCTTCGAATACAAAGAAGACACGGGCCAAGAAATAATTCAAGATGGCGGTGGGTGTGGGCAGGGGTATGGGTTGAATTGTAAATTCTTGAAGTAAAGAAACAGGTAAATTTAAAGCAATATAACAACAGTATTCGTTCCTAATATACAAAAATCATTTAAACAACTTCCCAGGTCTAGAAATGTAGTAATCACTTAATATTTTAATGGGTTGACAGGGGTGGGGGCGTGAGAATCAGATCATAAGTGAAATAGTATGATGATTCTCAATGTCTAAATGGAATAATATATTTGCCTGTATTTAACAAATAAAGAAAAAAATAGGGAAAATATGGCTTACTAAAATAGTAATACTAAAAAAAATATCATAGCACATTTATAATCGTACTCTCATTTCAGTATTCAATCTAAGATTTTATTTTTAATCGCCTTTATCTAAGCAGTATATACTTCTGAAGGTACATTCCAAAACAGATCCAATATATTTTAACCACCAATCCAATATATTTAACTAATAACAATATTTAAATGCGCCTATTGCCCATTTCCTGAAATATTTTACTTATATACCCCGACAAGGATCTCAAAAGATGACAACATAAGATTGTATGAAATCTAAAAAAACTGTCAGTGCATTGAAATCACCTAATATACGTATATAATGACTAATCTTCGGATAGCTTAATAATTATTTTGAAAAATATGGATCAAACGTTCATAGAACAAGCATGGCGGGAGCCTTCAGACGATTTTTTTAAGACTCTGAAAGAGATTTCATTTTATTCAATGTTTTAGAGTATGCATCGTCTAGGAACAGTCGGAAAATGTAAGAATTTCTGTGGAATCTAAATCCACCTCTGTAGCGCAGTGCATACTTCAAAGGAAATCGAATGATATATCAAATCTAATGTAATTTCGTATGTATCGATGTTGTTCTATCGATAACAGACAACGATGAATAAAGAGATAATGAAATGGATATGGGAATTACTATAGTAACTGTACACATAAGGGAGGAAAACTTGGTAAGTCCGTGTCTCGCGAATCTCTACATTCGCAGACAAAAGGTCTGCATTCATGGAATAAATCCAGCTTTTGATGAAAAATGGTTACGACGCGAGGAGCTAGCCCGCCATCGGATTTGGCACTGTCAAAGCTGAGCGATGACCGTGGAAGACTGCCATCAAGCCCAAAATTCAGCGACGTAACTGTCCCCGCTGTAGGGGAGAAACTGCCTGCACATCGCGCTCTCCATCCAAATCCTGCTAGAGCACCGTTCCAGATAGAAATAGGTCAGCTGAAATGGTTTGGTGACGTCTGGACCAACTCCCCAGGATATCCTCAGTTACCCAACCCATGGGATCGACGGTGGATAGCAACCTCCCAACTGCTTCTCCTGAAGATATGAGGCGTGGGAAGTTCTCTGCCAACGTAGTCCGGAGTAGACGAGTCTCCTCCATACCTGGCGGCAGAAAATAAATATTTTTATTATAGTTTTATAATTTGTTCAACCAATTTTAATTACTGTTAGTAGCACATTTCCCCTAAGGGAAATCAGCTAAGGACGATGCACACTTGACGCGATTTTTGAAAAACTGCCTCAAAAGTCCATTGATTCTACCTAGTAGATGACGAAAATGAGGCCAATTAAAAAAAAAAGTCCGTCACTCAAGAGCATCGTAAACTAAGCAGATTTCCCAAGAGCCGGTATAACACTTCTGATCTCATATAACCACGTATTCTCTATTTATATAGCCCGATGAGTAGAGGGAGGGGGGGGGTGGGGAGGTTCCTGAAGGTAGAAAACAAGAAAGTACAAATAACTAGCTTAATACTTGAGTTACGAAAAAATACACAGAACACCGATTGTAGAAAATAAAAAGTTTAACAAGATTTTATGATCCAACTCATAATAATGAAGACATTTTTAATTTTCTAATTCCCACTCTCTCTAAAACCCCACTATCCCATGTCCGATCTCAGCCAATAACAAATATGATCTTTAGTGTTGACTGAAACAGCTAAATATCGAGTATGGTAAAGATTAAATAAACACTTTCTAGTAAAAATCGAAATACCTTAATTGATGACGCAATCACATGACGTATTTGCATGTCTCTCACAAAGTAATAGTTCATGAAAACCATATTTGGTATTTAGCCTTGGAATGAAGTGGATCATGTTATAACAGCTTATTGTTAATATGTGTTGGTTATTTTGTGATCAATATTTCCAATCAAATGTACCGGGTCCTGGAAAAACAGCTGGGAGCAGAGAGCACTCTGGCGGGGATGTTATCTTGAGTTGTAGCTGCTTTTTTTTCAAATAGAAGTTTTTATCCAAAGTTATCTGTTTAATCATTTTCCCAAACCCTTCAGGTTATGGGCCCAGTGATTGCTTAAATCGTTTTCTATCGAGAAAAAGTATTGATTCGATCGAAAAACTTCATGAAAAGTGTAAATCTCGTGTGTTGTCCCCATGTGCAGTGAGGTTAGGTTGTGAACAGTTGATTATTTCGCTGAATTTCGTTCATCATGGCATCAAACCACCCTCCACCGGTTGAGAAACTTCTCGGCAGACAAAATTACGCTTCGTGGAAATTTGCAGCTAAGGCATATTTGAATCTTGACGATTTGTGACGTGTGGTTGATGGATCAATCGTTGTTCCCAAGTTAGAAGGCGCTGCTACGACGCAGAAAGAAGAGAACATTTTAGTAAAAGATCGGAAAGCTTTTTCAAAAATAGTACTTATTATCGATCCAATTGTGTTCCCACACATAGAAAGTGCATCTACAGCCAAGGAGGCTTGGGACAACTTGAAGACTGCATTCGAGGACAATGGTCTTACCAGGAAGGTAGGTCTTTTGAGATCATTGATAACGACCAGACTAGAAAACTGTTCTTCAGTTGAAGAATATGTCAATAAAATTATGTCAACATCACAGAGGCTCACTGATATTGGCTTCAAAGTGGATGATGAGTGGCTCGGGACAATTTTATTGGCGGGCTTGTCTGATGAATACAAGCCAATGATCATGGGTTTAGAGAGCTCGGGACTGAAAATCACAGGAGACTCGATTAAAGTAAAAATTCTCCAGGATGTGAAGACTCCCGCACATTCACATACACCCAGTAGTGAGACTGCATTGTTCTCCCAGGGGAAGGGTTCCAAAGGCAAAGGAAAACATAAAATTGAGTGTTATGCATGTCACAAAAGGGGACATTATGCTTCACAGTGCCGTACCAAGAAGATGGAGACCCAAGATCGTAAGAAACAAGATTCTACTGAAAATTCAAATCAAGGAAAACCCAAAGGTAAAGCATTTTTTGCTTACATGTCTAGACCTAATGACACTAGCAACAGTGTAGATTTTTTTCTTGACTCGGGTTGCAGTTCTCACCTAGACAATGGCATAGATATACTAGACAATGTATCTGGTGATTCAGATTTAAAAATTTCGACAATAAATAATGTAAATTTATCTGCTCAGGCTGTTGGTACAACCAACATTTCACTGATAGTTAATGGACAGGCTGATAGCGTTGTAGCGCATGATGTACATTACGTGCCAGGTATAGGTGCTAACCTATTATCAGTCAGCAAAATTACTGATAAGGGACATTCGGTCATATTCACCAAAGAAATGGGAAAGGTCATTGACCCTAATGGTGAAGTATTAGCCACAGCTAAAAGGAAGAATGGGATCTACAAGCTTGATACCATGAAGGACAGAATATTACCTACCTATTTCGCTGAAGATGCAGGTTCCCTAATGCATCGACGTTTAGGACATCTTTCCAGGAAGGGGATGAACCTACTTCAAGACATGTGTACAGGTATTGATAAAATAATACCTAATGATGATCCATGTGAAGTCTGCTTATTAGGGAAGCATGCTCGACTACCCTTCAGAGCCAGTAAGAGCCGAGCAAAGGAGATCTTGGAAGTTCTACATATGGATTTATGTGGACCCATGGAAAATTTATCCATAGGTGGAAGTAAATATTTTTTCACCTTAATTGACGACTTCTCTCGTTACACATTCGTGTATTTTCTTTCAGAAAAGAACAAAGTGAGTGATATTTTTGCTGAATTTCGGGCTCTGGTTGAAACTCAGACAGGGAAGAAAATCAAGTGTGTGAGGTCTGACAATGGGACTGAGTTCGTCAACTCAAAGTTCAAAGCTGGACTTATTTCTGCAGGAATCAGGCATCAACTGACCGTTAGGTACTCGCCACAGAGTAACGGAGTGGCTGAACGAGCCAACAGATCCATTGTGGAGAAGGCTCGCACTATGTTACAGGATGCTGGTTTGCCCAAAAGCTATTGGGCAGAAGCTGTTTCTACAGCCGTTTACCTCAACAATCGCGCACCGACAAAGGCTGTTGTCGGGAGGACTCCATATGAAGCGTGGTATGGTAAGAGGCCTGATATGTCTCACTTGAGGATTTTTGGATGTCCGGCTATGGCACAGGTTCCCAAGGAAATCCGAAGAAAATGGGATCCTAAATCGGCAAAATACATTTTTGTCGGATACTCAGAGGAAATCAAAGGGTATCGATTAATTGATCCTGAAACGAAGAAGGTTACTATGAGTCGAGATGTTGTTTTTCTTGAAACTTCAAACCAAGAAAGACATAAGCCTCGACAGCTGCCTACTACGTCAGTATTTTTAGATGTGGATGAGCCGCCTGCTCTCCAGGATACAACCAATTCACAAGAGGACGTTTCTGATGAGAATACGGAATCAGGATACGACCATCAGACTGATTCTGATGATTCAGTGCCAGGATCTGTCTCTAGCGAGCCAGATATCCAGGAGGAGAACTCACCTCAGGTTCGACGATCCAGTCGTGTGCCGAAACCAAAAGATATGAGTGATTTCGTCACATATCTAGCTGCACTGAACCCCATTGAAGAACCATTGACCGCAGATGAGGCGCTCAAAGGTCAGTACTCCAAGCAATGGAGATTGGCGATGGAAGACGAACTGAATTCGTTTAAGAAAAACAAGACATATGACTGGGTAAAGTTACCTACAGGGAAGAAACCCTTACAAGCCAAATGGGTATTCAAAGTGAAAAATCCAGATAGCGAAAACCCTAAATTCAAAGCTCGATTAGTGGTGAAGGGGTGTGCTCAGCGTGCTGGCATAGACTACGAAGAAACTTTCTCCCCCGTTCTCAAGTACACATCACTAAGATATTTGTTCGCGCTTGCTGTGAAGAAAAATTTGAAGGTCTTTCACATGGACGTTAAAACCGCATATCTACACGGTGATTTGGAGGAGGAGATTTATGTTACACCTCCAGAAGCAGCAGAGCAGCACAAGAATCGTGTTTGGCGACTAAAGAAGTCCATGTATGGACTAAAACAGAGTGGAAGGTGTTGGAATCAAACTCTTCATCAATCCTTGACAGAGCTGTCACTCACACAGTCAGAGGCCGACCCCTGCATCTACTACAGGAGTGTTGATAGCGACTATATTGTTGTAGCAGTATATGTCGACGATTTGTTGATTTTTACTAATAAAGAGGAATTGAAAACCAAGTTGAAGAGAGAACTTCAAAAAAAGTAAGTTATGGTGGAATGACTTGGGTGAGGCGAAGAACTGCCTTGGCATGAACCTTACAAGAGACGAAGCCACTGGGAAACTGTGGATTGACCAATCTGCCTATACTGAGAAAATCCTACAGCGCTTCAACATGGCTGAAGCGAAGCCTGTGTCTACTCCGATGGAACACGGACAGAAGGACCCCGAGGATGATGAGGACTGCTCTGCATCTGTGCCATACCTGGAGGCGGTAGGAAGTTTACTTTATCTTTGCCAAATTTCGAGGCCCGACATATGTTTTGCAGTCAATCATGTGAGTAGATTTTGTAAAAAACCTAAAAAGAGTCATTGGATTAAAGTTAAAAGGATTTTTAGGTATTTGAGAGGGACTCAAAATTGTAAATTGGAATTTTCTAAACATGGAAATCAAGAATTGGAATGTTATAGTGATGCGGATTGGGCAAATCAAGTTAATGACAGACATTCAATAACTGGAAGTTGTTTTAAATTTATGAATGGTTTAATTTCTTGGAGTACTAAGAAACAGAGTACAGTCTCACTTTCAACTGTTGAAAGTGAGTATATTGCATTGTCATTTACGGTTCAGGAAGCTTTATGGTTAAAAGTTTTAATGAATGAAATTGAGCCGAATTGTTACAACTTTCCAACAAAGATCTTTTGTGATAATATGGGTGCAATTCATCTAGCAAGAAATTCAGTTACGAGTCAAAGGTCTAAACATATAGATGTTAGACATCATTTTTTGAGAACACATGTCAACAATAAAAATATTGTGCTAGAGCATATGCCCATTGAAGAAATGCTCTCTGATATTTTGACGAAACCTTTAAGTAGGGAAAAACATGAATATTTTTTCAAGCGTTTTGGACTTATAAAGTAAATTGTATTGTTTTACAAAGTAAATTGTATTGTTTTACAAAGTAAATTATATTGTTTTTGGAAATATCGCTCAAGGGGAAGTGTCGGTTATTTTGTGATCAATATTTCCAATCAATTGTACTGGGTCCTGTAAAAACAGCTGGTAACATTTTGCCCTCTGGCGGGTTTTTTTTTAATCTATCTTTCACAACTTGTTATCTTTTGTTGTTGCTGCTTTTTTTTTTCAAATAGAAGTTTTTATCCAAAGTTATCTGTTTAATCATTTTCCCAAACCCTTCAATATGACATGAGGAAGAGTGAGAGTTTACTGATGGACGAAAACTAAAATATGGAAATATCTCGATTAGTATTCAATATACAGAAAACATGTATATAACAACATTTATAGAACATTATATTTGCAATATGATTGGCCCTATACACTTTTTAAATCCAAAGTAAATTTAATTTGCAATAAGATTGGTTCTATACAATTTTTTGGTCCGACGTATGGTAACGGAGATATTTCGAATTTCAAAATTCCCACCTAAACCCCCCCTCCACTGGTCCGATTTCAGCCATTAACGAATTTGATCTTCCTTTTTACATAAAACGATTAACTGTGGAGTTTGGTAACGATCAAACACAAATTGCGACAGCTAGAGCGTGAACAGACATATATATATATATATATATATATATATATATATATATATATATATATATAATTTTGAACGGACCTCATTTTCGTCATCTCCTGGGTAGGATCGATGGACATTTGAAGAAATTTTCGAAACTCGCGTCATGAGTACGACCTCAATAGCTGATTTCCCTTAAGGGAAATCTGCTATAAAATGGATGTTAAATAATAACATATTTAAATGTTTTTTTTCTTTTAACAAAAAATTAAAACCAACCATAAATTATGGGTAAAACTATTTTAAAAAATCATCAGTGTAGATAATTTGAAATCTATTTTCATTAATAGGACTGAAAGTGAATACTTTTATTTTGAAATTCTCCACGCGAATTTTAAAAATGGCGCCCTAAGGAAGATTTATATGTTAATTAAGGCAATTACAACTAAAATCTTTAATAAATATTAGATTGAGATTTCTAAGAAAGTGTAAAAATTCGAAAATATATTCTTAATTTATAGAGGACAAAGATAAACGCCTGTACATGTTTGAAAATAGTTTTGGAAGATGCAACAAATTTGTAATTGCAGTAAATGATCCTAAATATTAAGTTCTAAATTTAAAATGATGCCATAAACTCATAAAATTAAAAGATCTTCAAATTAGAGATTCGAATTGGCAAATTGTTTTTCTCCATAAAAGTACTTGATGGGTTCAAAACATCATCAAGATCAACGGCAATAACATTTTTCTGTGAAGTTTCACCACTTGTTGAAAATGCTTAATGCTTATGTTAATATGGCATTTTTGAATTTTAAACATCATATTATTGTAGATCATATGTTTGGAGAGACATGTATTAGTGCAAGGTTAGAGGATGTATGAGAAAAAGAAGCTTAATAAAAGTTTTTGTGGTTAAAAAATATAAAGAGTTTAAGATAATACAAATAAGTTATTTGTTAACATATTACGAGGTAATTGAACTCATGCCGAAGAAATGTCGAGGTAAAAATAAGTTGGAATTGAGGATGAAGATGTGCCAAACCACGTGGTGCCAGAAGAGAGGTTATGCTCGAGGATCAAATGCGAGATCATCCTGCAGAATATGGACATCGAGGAGTGGTACGTCGAGTTCTGTAATAGTTTGAAGTTGGCCAACGAAGAGTCTGAAAAAGGTGTGTTCCAAAAAGTCGGATATATCTTTAGATGACAATTTGAATAATTTACTTTATAAGTATCGGGTAACACTTCACTCTCCAGCTAAAATATTTATGGGGAGGAAACTCAGATGTCAGACAGATTTTCCATGTCCGAAACAAAAAGAAGCATACAAGAATATGAAAGAGGACAGGGGCAAATCCGGGGAAGAAGGAAGACCAAATGCCTTGAAATATTTCAGGCAGAAGGAGTTAGTCTAAGCGTAAGACTGCAGGCAAGGGAAGGCGTTCTGGAAGTCCGGGGTGATCTAGAAGATACTCGGACAGAACACTCGGCTGATTGAAGTAGAAGGAAGGCACATGAAGAAACACGCGGGTCAGCTGAGGAGAAGGAAGGTGCTGGCAGAAGAAGGGAATCATCTAAGGGTCAGATGTTGTAGATCAGATGTTTTTTAGATCATATATTTGAGAATTAGTGCAAGGTTAAAGGATATTAGAGAGAAAGTAGCTTATAAAAGTGTTTGTGGTTAAAAAGTATAAAGTGTTTAAGCTAATTCGAATAAGTTATTTGAAAACATAGAACATATTAATTGAGCATTTACCTTCATTTATGGAGCATGGAATATGGAGCATTCCAGCTGCTAGGAGAGACGGGGGAAGAGGGCGTTGAGCAAGCAGGTCCTCTCCGCCAGCGATGAGAGTTATGCCACTCAGCTTTGAACTTCATAAACGCTTTCCAAAATCATGACCAGGCTTGGGCAGTGTCAGATCAGATGGCAGGATAGGTCCTCGAGGCCTAGTGATTCCCCATAAAAAGTTGAATTCATTTCCTGGCTACAGATCATTGGTCAGCGAAAGTGGTGATTCAGTAGGCAACATTTAAAACGTCTCCTGCCTGTGAAACTAAAGTTTATCTCTCAATTCCACTAGATTATGCCTTTATCCGTTATTGTGTGTTACCGATAGATCCAACATAGTTGTAATATAGAGTTCTACATATTAAAGCTTGATTCGGGTTTCAGCATAGCTTTGCATTCAAACTTTGTGAAGCACACACCCTGCTACAGATACAGGTTTGATTCAAGCTTAGTAACTTCTCCGGACTGTTCCTAGATTCCGTCTCCTTCACTGCCTTAGAAACATCCTCTGAAGACTCACACCTGCTTGGACTTCAGCTTCTAGTAGCTGAAAGTCAACACCTCCTATCTACATACTGCAAGCTGTTCAAACTAAATTCGAAAAAGAGTTGTGCTGCAACGAGGTCATTTATTGAGAGATAACAGTAGAGATAAGAGTGATAACCCTCGCACCCCCCCCCCTCTTCCACTAATGTAAACAACTATTATCATCTTGTGTGCCATATCCTCGAAGATTTTATTATTTTGTTAGAAAAAATCTTTTAGCAGATTTCCTTTAAGGGGATATATATATATATATATATATATATATATATATATATTTGTCTGTTAATTCTTTTCTTAATATCCCATTTGTAAAGGACCTAATTCCCCTAAGATTCATAAAATTCCATAGCAGGCTATCCAATCATTCTAATCCAGAAGTCCCTTTCCAGTACCACTCATCCTTATTCCCCTCCGCGGCGCCTCAAGAGACAATGGCCCAGAGATGACCAGAAGTGATAAGTGAAGTGATAGCAGTGATTATTTTCTTATCAAGTGCCATTCCTCCTTAGCTCTTGACTTCCTTGCCAGGCAGGGAGAGGCTGGATGCTCCTCTCATTGTGGTTAATGGGTGTAGTTTCTATCAAGAGTGATGGAGGACGATATTATTGTACATATCACATTACAAAATACATTTAAATGCAGACTGTAATACTCATAATAAAATAATAGTTAACGCGGTTAAAATTACGGTCGTAATTTTTGTTTGATCTTTACCAAACTGGATATCTAAACGTTTTATTTAAAAATAAAGATCAAGTTAGTTAACGACTAAAATCAGACGGAAGGTAGGGAGAGTTTAAATGGGGATGAAAATTCAAAATATCTCCGTCATGCGTCGGATAGAACCAATATTATTGCAAATGTCATGTTCTATAAATGTTGTTATTAACATGTTTTCTCTATCTTGATTATTAACGGAGATATTAGCATTTTTTAGTTTTTCCCTCTCAGTAAACCCCCACTCCTACTCATGTCATATTAACAATAAGCTGTTATATTATGAAGCACTTTGTTTGAAGCCTAGATTTCAAATATTTTTCTCATTGCTCATTTTCTTTTTGAGATAAATGCAAATATATGACGCATTTTAAAAAAAAAAAAAACTGCTTAGTTAACGCAGCCTTGCATGACGGATTTTTTAAATTACTTTTTGTTTATAATGAATATTGAACAGTTGTAAATATTAAGATGAATTTGAAACTTCATGCCAAATTAATATGGAATTGAAATTTGAATCCGATAAAACTAAACCCTGGGATCAAAAGCCCATGAAAAGTTGGGTGACTACTAATCAAAACGAATTTTCTGTTGAAAATCACCTCTCCGATGGCTGTAATGATATTAACTAAAGTTCTCGATGCATTTATTGAAGTTGTTACTCATGACGCCTGTTGGGCATCTGTAGGTGAGAAAGAGATAAGAAAACAAAGGCTGTAAATGAAACAGCTAATAATAATTTAGGATGTCGCTCCTAAGATTTGAATTCATTCAGTAGCTGCTTCAGGTTCACATACAGGCTGATGTATTGCAACCACAAAATTAATATTTTTTTATTTTACGTCAACTTTATGCTACTATGGCTAATCGGGACGGATTATCTACAGGTTACCACCCGTTTCTAGCCAGGGTGGACACAAGGAGTTTATTTAATAAGTCCGTCATTAAATAAATTTCTACTACCCAGGGCAGGATTCGAACCTGCCACTCTACATATGCCATGGAAGATTAAGACCAACGCCCTAACTCGCAAGGCCAAAATTAATATTATTGTCTGTAATACTATTCCTGTGTTTGTCTTTATCACGAAAGCTGGTTAAGAAATAATTCAGACCCATAATTATTTCCATTTTGTAGGCGAAGACAATTGTTCATAAATTATAAAGTAAGCCACAAATAACAGTAATTTGAAATACAGTGTTGAAAAAGAAAGAAGCACTTTGTAATGTTGCTGAGTTCTACTATTAACTCTATTAATATAATAGCTAATAGTATTGGCTACACAAACCTTTAATATAATCCAACAAATCATTTGCAATTCATTATTTAAGTGTAAACTGATGGAATAATGTGGCATATATTAAATATTTTTAAAACCCTGCTAAAGCAGACTAAATCATCATTATGTAAATACAATTTAATGAAAATCCGGATTAGGACCTTCAGTTCTAATGTTTGTTTGGCAAATCTGTGAACATATTAGTTCCTAAGAGACATTGCGATAATAGAGAAGTCCGCCACGCAGGGGCTGCGTTAACTAAGCAGATTTCCCACTTGTGTCACGTATTTGCATTTATTTCATGACGTAAAAGTTCAATGAGAACAATGTTTGTTATTTAGGCTTCAAATAAAGTGCTTCATAATATAACAGCTTACTGTTGATATGACATAAGCAGAAGTGGGGGTTTACTGAAGGCCGAAAACTAAAAAACGCAAATAACTCGATTAATATTAAAGATAATGAAAAATGTACATAACATTTATAGAACATTGCACGTGCAATAATTTTAATTCGATACCATTTTCATTCTATAATAACGGAGATATTAATAAATAAATAAAAACCTCCCCTCTAAGATCCCCCAGTCCCCCCCCCCGTCTGATTTCAGCCGTTAACGAACTTGATTTTCTTTTTACATAAAACAATTATATATCGAATTTCGTAACAATTAAACATATATATTTGTATGTTACCGCTCTAGCGGTCGCAATTTTTAGCTGATTTCCCTTAAGGGAGGAATCTGCTATTGAGGTCGTACACATGACACGATTTTCGAAAACTTTCTTCAAATGTCCATTGATCCTACCCAGGAGATGAAGAAAATGAGGTCCGTTCAAAATTAAATCTATATATATATATATATCTATATATATATAAAATTGTAACCTCTGTCTGTACATTGATTTTTTTCCCGAAATTTCACGATAACTTTTCGTTTCACATGTCATAGACACCATATCTGCATTTTGTTTCTTTCGTGTATGTTTGTTTGTTTGTTTGTTTGTTTGTTTGTTTGTTTGTTACCTTTTCACGCATAAACGGCTGAACCGAATTGTATGAAACTTGGTATGTATATTACTACTAACCCAACTTAGACTTTAGGCTATATTAATTTTCTCTGAGACGAATAGGAGTGGGGGTTATAAGGGAAGCCTGAAATTAAAAATAGCGATATTTCGTTTTCTATTGGTTTTTCGGCAAATATGCTTTTACAAAAGTTGTTTATTTTGTTATTTAAAGTAACTTTTGTTATATATACTTTTGTCGTATACCAAAGTTTAAATGCGTTATATGCTAAAAATTATACCGGGAGTCAACAATATTATTTGCCAAAAAAGAATCAACCGAACTAAATAAAACTCGGTATGTGTATTAGTAGTGAGGCCTTCGTTATTATAAGCCATACCAAAATTTCTATGGACGGGCAGGAGTGGGGGTTATAAGGGAAGCCTGAAATTAAAAATAGCGATATTTCGTTTCCTATCGGTTTTTCCGCAAATATAAGCATAACAAAAGTTGTTTATTTTGTTATTTGGAGTAACTTTTGTTATATACATTTTTGTCGTATACCTAAGTATAAATGAGTTATACGTTAAAACTTTAGCGGGAGCCAACAATTTTATTGGGCACTAACGGCTGAACCAAACTTAACAAAACTCGGTATGTCAATTAGCATTAATTCTTCCATGATTATAAGTTATATTAACATTTTTAGGTTCGAACGGGTGGGGGGTTATAAGGGAGGCCTGAAATAAAAATTCAATATATTTACATGTATAAGAGACGGGAAATATAAAAATATTGAAGACAGTGAAGCCTTATCGAACAAATAATTCTATTATTAGCAAATCCACGGCAACGACGGGTATCAAACACTAACGGTAACTAACACTAACACCTAAACACTGGGACGGGTAAATGTCAAAATATTGTGCAATGTAAAGCCTGCTAAAAAATACCATCACCATTCAGCCTCAAATGAATTCCCGGGCGGAGCCGGGTATCTGAGCTAGTATATATATATATATATATATATATATATATATATATATATATATATATATATATATATATATAAAATTGTAACCTCTGTCTGTACATTGATTTTTTTCGCGAAATTTCACGATAACTTTTCGTTTCACATGTCATAGACACCATAACTGCATTTTGTTTCTTTGGTGTCTGTTTGTTTGTTTGTTTATTTGTTTGTTTGTTTGTTACCTTTTCACGCATAAACGGCTGAACCGAATTTTATGAAACTTGGTATGTATATTACTACTAGCCCAACTTAGACTTTAGGCTATATTATTATTCTCTAAAACAAATAGGAGTGGGGGTTATAAGGGAGGCCTGAAATTAAAAATAGCGATATTTCGTTTCCTATTGCTTATTCAACAAATATGCCCATAACAAAAGTTGTTTATTTTGTTATTTGCAGTAACTTTTGTTATATACACTTTTGCCGTATACGGAAGTATAAATGAGTTATACGCTAAAAACTATAGCGGGAGTCCACAATTTTATTTGGCACAAAAGACTCAACCGAACTAAACCAAACTCGGTATGTGAATTAGGACTAACGCCTTCCTTATAATAAGCCATACTAACATTTCTAGGAACGGGCAGGAGTGGGGGTTATAAGGAAGGCCAGAAATTAATAATAGTGGTATTTCGTTTCCTATTGCTTTTTCGGCAAATATGCACATAACAAAAGTTGTTTATTTTGTTATTTAGAGAAACTTTTTTTATATACACTATTGTCGTATACTGAAGTATAAAGGCGTTATACGCTAAAAATTATAGCGGGAGTCAACAATTTGGAGGACAGTAAAGACTTACATCAAAAATTAATTTTATTATTAACAAATGCCAACAACGGGTATTAACCCTAAACAGTGGGATGGGTAAATGTCAAAATATTGTGCAAAGTAAAGCCTTGCCAAAAAAATACCATCACCATTCATAAAATCAATTCCCGGGCGAAGCCGGGTATCTGAGCTAGAATATATATATATATATATATATATATATATATATATATATATATATATATATATATATATATATATATTTGTCTGTTAACGGTATAGCGGTCGCAATTTTTGTTTGATCGTTACCAAACTCGATATTTAAACATTTTATGCAAAAATACAGATCAAGTTCATTAATGGCTGAAATCGGACCAGTGGGAGGGGGGTTTAGAGGGGGGGAATTTCAAAAATCCATAATATCTCCGTTACTATACGTCGGATTGAAAAATTGTATGGAACCAAACTTATTGAAAATGAAATGTACTATAAATATTTGTCTATACATTTATTCTCTATCTTGCATATTAACCGAGATATTTGCATTTTTATTAAATGTGGGCGGATAACGGTCGAGTGAGTTTCCCGCCAAAAGCTAGGTCGGACATTTCCGTAACTGTTCGGCTCTCGTATGGAGATTTCTCTTGTATAACTTCACGAGGGAAATCTGCTTAGTTTACGCAGCCCCTGCGTGACGGACTTTTGTTTAATCGTTACGACACGCGATATATAAGTGTTTTATGCAAAAAGAAAGATCAAGATCGTTCGATATATATATATAATTTGAATGGACCTCATTTTCGTCATCTACTAGGTAGGACCTTGGACATTTGACGAAAATTTTCGAAAATCGCGTCTTGAGTCCAACCTCAATAGATGATTAAGGGAAATCTGCTAAAAATTTCAATAACACGATAAAAAGTTTGGAAAGTCATTGATTTTAGTGCGAATATATATTAATTTTTAATTTCTGTTGAGTTTAGGTAGAGGATAGTGTTGGTTATTTAGTGATCAATATTTCCAATCAAATATAGCAGGAAGGTAGGTCTTTTGAGATCATTGATAACGACCAGACTAGAAAACTGTTCTTCAGTTGAAGAATATGTCAATAAAATTATGTCAACATCACAGAGGCTCACTGATATTGGCTTCAAAGTGGATGAGTGGCTCGGGACAATTTTATTGGCGGGCTTGTCTGATGAATACAAGCCAATGATCATGGGTTTAGAGAGCTCGGGACTGAAAATCACAGGAGACTCGATTAAAGTAAAAATTCTCCAGGATGTGAAGACTCCCGCACATTCACATACACCCAGTAGTGAGACAGCATTGTTCTCCAAGAGGAAGTGTTGGTTATTTAGTGATCAATATTTCCAATCAAATATAGCAGGCATTGGTCCTGGGAACAGAGAGAGCACTCTGGCGGGAATCGTTGTAGTCTACCGCCACATTGCCTTGTATTGTAACTGCTTTTTCAATATAGAAGTTTTTATCCAAAGTTATCTGCTTAATCATTTTCCCAAACCCTTCAGGTTATGGGCCCAGTGATTGCTTAAATCGTTTTCTATCGAGAAAAAGTATAGATTCGATCGAAAAACTTCATGAAAAGTGTAAATCTCGTGTGTTGTCCCCACGTGCAGTGAGGTTAGGTTGTGAACAGTTGATTTTTTCGCTGAAGTTTGTTCATCATGGCATCAAACCACCCTCCACCGGTTGAGAAACTTCTCGGCAGACAAAATTACGCTTCGTGGAAATTTGCAGCTAAGGCATATTTGAATCTTGACGATTTGTGGCGTGTGGTCGATGGATCAATCGTTGTTCCCAAGTTAGAAGGCACTGCTACGACGCAGAAAGAAGAGAACATTTTAGCAAAAGATCGGAAAGCTTTTTCAAAAATAGTACTTATTATCGATCCAATTGTGTTCCCACACATAGAAAGTGCATCTACAGCCAAGGAGGCTTGGGACAACTTGAAGACTGCATTCGAGGACAATGGTCTTACCAGGAAGGTAGGTCTTTTGAGATCATTGATAACGACCAGACTAGAAAACTGTTCTTCAGTTGAAGAATATGTCAATAAAATTATGTCAACATCACAGAGGCTCACTGATATTGGCTTCAAAGTGGATGATGAGTGGCTCGGGACAATTTTATTGGCGGGCTTGTCTGATGAATACAAGCCAATGATCATGGGTTTAGAGAGCTCGGGACTGAAAATCACAGGAGACTCGATTAAAGTAAAAATTCTCCAGGATGTGAAGACTCCCGCACATTCACATACACCCAGTAGTGAGACAGCATTGTTCTCCAAGAGGAAGTGTTGGTTATTTAGTGATCAATATTTCCAATCAAATATAGCAGGCATTGGTCCTGGGAACAGAGAGAGCACTCTGGCGGGAATCGTTGTAGTCTACCGCCACATTGCCTTGTATTGTAACTGCTTTTTCAATATAGAAGTTTTTATCCAAAGTTATCTGCTTAATCATTTTCCCAAACCCTTCAGATAGAGGTCCTATCTTAAAGAGCCAACCATAAACTTTAAGTTCTTAAGATTAGCAGGAGTCATACAATCTGAGGAACAGGATGATTTAAAAACAAAATTGAATACAACAATTAGAAATTAGGTACTGCTACTTAAAAAAATAAGAAGTAACTTTGAATTCAGATTTCCTGCATTTGAAAAACATTTGTTACCATTTTCATCCTCTTGTCCCTTTAATTAGAAATTAATAATTTGTAGTAACACATTTAAAGTCCTAAGCTGAAATATTAAAAAAATAATGAGCTTTTATATTGAGCATTAGCAATGCTAAAGTTAGTTAATGTTATATAGTTATTAGGTGAAAAATATAAATATAATGCTGTTATGGGAGTGACCTTCAAGCATAGAAATAAGTACAGGAATTTCCTTGTTTGCTCAATGTTGCAATAAACAGCATTGCATATGGTAAAGCCATTATAACAATAGAACTGAGAGAGAATCTAACATCTGAATTGAAAAACGTCCGTGGGAACATGGATGATATCAAGTCATTGGTAAAAGGAATAGCACAGTATTTGTGTTAAGACAATAAACTTATATGAAAATTTCCCTAAAAATCTCAATTTTTAAAATGAATTGTAAAAATTGCATTATCAAAATAATAACAACTATGTTATGGATATAAGATACCATTTCATATTCTTTGTAAGATATCGGCAGTCCTAGAAGAAATTCTTTGATTATACAGATTTTCAAATAATCTTTGACTAAAATAATTTTCCAAAAATAATGATTTAATGGTAATATTTGGATTTAACTGGTCTGTGAAAAATTGTTTTTAAAGGTGACTAAATCTGTTAGCCAACTTATCTCTTATTATAGCTGGCTGAAATAAACATGCTTTCTATCAAAATATAAAATTTAAATTAGTTAATTTAGGCAGCAATACCCATTTAATGACAAGAGTCTTTTCTTTATAGTTATTCTCCTGGCATTTGTGAAGTATGGCTCCATTTTCCAAAAAAAATGCTGGATGGTGCATGTAGATATATATCAGGGAAAAAAAATATAAATTTAAAATTTATTTATTATAGCCCACTTTGTGCTACTATTACTAATTGGGTAGGGTTATCTACAGATTATCACAGTTTTTTAGCCAGGTTGGGACTAAGGATTTTATTTTATGAGTTTGTCACTAAATAAATTCTTATTGCTCAGGTGGGAATCGAGCACACCGCTCTAGGTTTACCACCAAAGCCTTAACTCACGTGGCTAACTTGAGCCTCGGGAGGAAAAAAAATATGAATTTTTAAATTAGCAATATTTATCATGCGTAAATAATTATTGTTACATATTGTGCTGGATTGCGATTTTATGTAAACCTGAGAGTTTTATTTTTATAGATGAGTACTGAGTGAGACTTTACGGGTTATACAATTTATTGCCATCACTTTCCTTTAAGAAAAGGCTTAATTTAACTTATATTCACCTAAATACCATTTGTTAAAAAAGTTTTAGGCTGATTTCTAGGAAAACTATTCTCCAATTGTAAATATTGATGACATGGTCAAAGTGATTTCACTGAAGCTGGCCCAAACTAGAATATAAGTTTATATTTGATCTGGAATTCGAATTCATAAAGTGATCAATATGGTAATTTACAAATGCTTTGCATTAACAATATGACCTAATGGAGTGATCTGTTCGTTATAAAACCAAGCAGCAGAATGCATTTTGAAACTAATATCACCTAGAGGCTACACTGGCTATAAAATCTACTACTGCTCTAACCTATTAATTAACACCTTGCCAGAGATAAATGCACCATATTCAAGTACTTTTAATAAATAGGTTAATTAGTCAATCTCTGTGAAGATCAGAGGGTACAGCAATCCATTACTAACTATGCCTAATTGAATCTTTTATAAACTTTAAAAAGTTTGTAATGTCCAGCTCGAATCAGTAAAGGAATAAGAATATTTAACATGCATTTACTGTCAGTTTTGTCACTGTGGAAGTAGAAAACTAAAAGTATAAGTCATGACTTGGAACTCCTTCTGATTGAATAAGGAACCATGAATGAAGCATATGAACCTATAAAAATAATTCAAAAATGTTCCATTCTGAGACCAATAGATAGCTTCGTGCATATGATTAGGACTAGTAGATGTAGACAGGAAGGGACAATGTTTATGAACACTATTTAAAATAATGTTCCCCTTTCATATCATGCCTTTCCAGTGGTCAAGCTTTTCAGAAAACTAACCAACAAAGTTATAAGAAGAATAAAAACAATATATAATAGTAAAACAGGTTGAGTAAAAAGGCAAGCGACACTTCCACAATAACAATCTGGCACAGTACATCATCATCAGTGCCCTAACATCCTGGATGCTGCCATGAGGGGCTTTAGGACCAGAAACTAGGAGTTAGGGCACGAATGACGATGATGCACTGCGTTGAAAGCGCTCTGTTGCTTGAATAAATTATTATTGTGGAAGTGTTTTACTCAACCTGCAATTTAATTTACTTCCACCTGTCAGAATACCAACTTAGAAATATATATAAACCTGCACATACATTGTGGTGCTTACTTTCATGTAGCTCAGATCAATTTAAGAATAGATTAAATGAGTTTTCAAACTTTCTAAAATTCAGTCTTTAAGGAAAAAAATGAATGAAAAACAAAAAAAAACTAGCTACAGCTAATCCCTAGTTTATAAGAATTTACTTGTTCCTACGCAATCCAAAACTTATATCAATGATCTCACTTATAATTCACTTGCTTTTATTATTCATTATAAATGTGAATCTCTGAAGAATAGGAAATAATAGTTTCCACTCTACTTATTTCAAAAGATCAGAAGATTCATTTTTTAGCTGTAGTATGCCTGGTTTTGATAGAGTCATGGGACTCTAGAATTTAGAAAACTCACTACTGGTAGGTTGAGATTTTTAAAATTTTTAAATGGTGCCGAGGAATAAATGTTCAGAAGAATAACCTACTAAGCTATTGTAATTAATTACTTTCATGAATTTCTATAAATTCCCGTTTTTATGTATTCACATGGTCTGACACAATTTTTTACTTTTTATAACTCATCTTTCATATGTTATAAATAATTATAGCTCTGTATATTGCAGGAGCTTAATATCACTGCATTGCCTGTTGAGTCTCACTAGATGCCTGAGAGCTGCTTTCTTTTCTACCCTTATTATGCTGAATGAACTCAATGTGTGTACTCTTGGCAAGCAATTTCAATACAATAGCACCATCTTCAATACTGTAATATGCATTGGAATAAAACTCTCAACAGGCTTCAAGATAGTGCTCTCGGATTGAAAGCACTTTTAAAGTATACTTGATGATCAGCCACAACGAATAGTTATACACCTACAGATTTGATACTGGGAGAATAAACGCAATACTTGATTTAATGAAATATTTGAAAAATCGGTTTATGAAAGCCTTAATTGTAAATTTTTCAAAAGGGAAATCTGTTATAGTTTCAAAATATATGGAGAAAATGATATTTCACAATGAAAGTCCTACTTCCATCAACATATTGTTACTCTTCATTAATGTGGGATATCCACATTTTTAATGACTAGCTTTAATTTTCTTATTCTAACTTTTGTATGAAAAAGATCTTATGAAGAAACAAAATAAAATAAACTGAATAAGTCATAATTACCAACGGATTAGCAAACTCCGGTTCTTCCCACAGTTGATAACCAGCTTTGATCAGAAGAATATCAGTGCATAAGAAGCAATCAAGGAGATAAATCGAAGCAAGAACTGTTGACGAAACAGCTGCACCAATTGACCTTTCAAAGCGGGCCAATTCTTTTACTGTTGTCTTTCCTTCCTCTCCAGGCGAAACGTAATCAGCTTCAGGCAAATAATACATGACACAGATTGCACAAATCATGTGTAATACAAATCCAGTCAGGCTCACAGTTACTTCCTAAGGAGGAAGACATATTAAGGTAATATTCATCAGTATTATTAGTAATGAGGCTCTCCATTCATACATTAGAATGAGAACAACTTATTTGGTATGATACCCACTCTACACAACTGAGGCTGATGAGGTCATATAATCTACACAATATAATTACTATGAAGGCACGGAGATGCAATGAGAGGTAACATCTCATTAAACACAGTCATATACCCAAATGAAAATCAAACCCTGAGACCCAAAATCCCCCCAATAATCGTGATACCAACAAACTAATACAATAACTATTCCATCATTAGGGGAACCTTTCATATAGTTTTCTTACAGATGGGATTTTCAAACTATGGTTGTATTGTTTTAATGCACAAATAAATTATTAGAATTTAACTTAGTTGACAATATTACAAATATGTGCCAGTCATTACTGTCCTTTCATAGACTGACCAACTACACCCTTGGCTTACCTCTCATCATCCTGCAACGTACACCAGTTCTTCTGGTACACTGCTAGGTGCCATGCATCCAAAGCCATCACTAGCTCATTCTAATTGGCACCTATAATATGTCAGGTTTATCATTCAAATAGTTGGGTCTAGTTTGGCTCTTCTGGGTTACTCTTTAACTAGGTCAAATATTTCTCATTGAATTATTTTGCCTTCATTAGTAAGAGTCCATAATTCATTGGCATGTATAACCTTTTTATAAATTTGTAGGTTTCATTTTTGATACCTTCCAATCTGTGATGTTTCTGCCAGTAATCACTGCATGAACCATTTATTAATAATGCAACTAAGATTCATTCATATATAATGGATGGAAATTGCTATAGAGGACTGGACACTGATTATGAATTTGAAAAGTCCCTGAGGCCTGCTTTTGTTTTTATTTCACAGAATATTCTTTTGGGATCACTCTCTTGCTAGGCATACCTAGTGTTTTTATTGAATTAGGTAACTTTATTCTGATCTCACTTTCAAATGAGTACTAGATGACATTCTAATATTTACAGTCTGTTCTTAATAACACAGTGATATCGGGTTTTCTGGGGGGAGGGGAAATGTGTCTGCTTGGTGCTTCTTGCAATCTTCAATCTACGGGCTCTGAATGTCTTCTACAATTCTTCCGTTAATTTTCATTCAAAGGTTAGTTTTTCATTGTAAGAGCTATGCTTCAGTGGTTCCTCTACAATAGCTATTACATCTACCAAATAAACAACCAACGTTCCTTCTGTGGATAGGCAGTGAGTGCCTTGCAGACAGTCAGGCCTTTCTGAAAGGAACTCACTGCCTAGCACCCTCTCAAGCATTAGTCAATATGCAGTTATTAATTTAATTAATTTGGTACTCACAAATGGAGTTGGAATTATTGGAACATCATGTAAATTCCATCCTTCCATAGACAAATACAAGACACATATATCAAATAGTGTGGAATTAATTAGTTTGCGTTAATTATTTAAAACAAATTTTTAATGCATGTTTCATGTGATTAATAATTTTAAAAAATATTTATTAATGTCCATTTTGTGCTACTAAGGCCAATCGGGATGGGTTATCTACAGGTTACTCCCTTTTAATAGCCAGGGTGGGACGAAAGGATTATATTTAATGCGTCAGCACTAAATAAATTCTTATTGCTCCAGCAGGAATCTAACTCGCCACACAAGATTTACCATGTGAGATTAAGGCCTACACTTTAACTCACATGGCTAATGATTAATTATTTATATCATATAAAATTAAGTACAAAAAAAAAGGCATTTATGTAGTATAGATGCAATACAAAACAAAATAACCAACGATTATTGTTATTTATTTATAAATGACCACTTTATGCAACTTGGGCTGATTGAGATGGGTTGTCTACAGATTACTGCACTATTCTAGCCAGAGTGGAACTAAAGATTTTTATTTAATGAGTTTGTCACAAAAAAAATATCATATTTCCCAAATCGGGATCAAACTCTAAGTTTACCATGTTAGAATATTAATTCAAATTATTGTTTTTCATAGAGTATCAGAAATAAAACAATTTGAAAATAGTTGTCATCTCATCTTTCATTTATTTTCAAATGGAAATCGATTTCCTGTCCTTTTACCTTTATTTGTGTAGTTCACTAGTTGAATTTTCAAAAATAAATCATTATTTTACTCTACTAATCACAAATTTGTTATTTGATACTTTTAATGGTGAAATGTATTTATGAAAGGTCTCATTATGCCTTAGTTAGAAGATTGTAAAAATAATGAGGGAATAGGTAAAACATACTCAAGGTTTAAATATTCATTATTAAAATATCAGTTTTTAAACTAAACCCAACAAAGAAAATATTCTTTAATATTTCCTTAGAAATGAAATAAAATATGCGGGCGTAGTTGTGAGAAATTCCAATAGAGTGCAGTGTTTGAGCCCTGTTCTGGGCATCTACTCTGGAATGACTGACGTCAGTCAAAACTCTTCAGGAATCCACTGTGGAGCCCAAAAACTTCCCTTTCTATTAGGAGTGCAGCTTTGTAAAGGAGCTCACAAACTATTTTCCAGGGGAGTAACTCAGCGCATTCTAGCGGATCCATTGAAAACTTTCTTTTGAATCAACAACACACTTGATTTTTAATCTAAATAAATAGCAGTGTATAATAATAAACATTAAGTAATTATTTAAATCTTGAATTCCCATAACTAAATGCAATCTTATTTTAAAATACAATTTTTATATCACAACATTATTTATGGCATATAGTATTGTACTTAACATTATTATCATATATTTATTATTTTATAATAATTTCAATATTTCACTGATGATACAATTTTATAAAATATATAAATGAATATTTTGATTCATTCAAGTAATTTGCTCATAGTTAATGTAAAAGCTGAGTAAAATTACATATTTTATTTTTTCCTTAGTTATAATCAACCTCCTTGTGCGTGTTACTCTATTTATATATTGAAATGACAGAAAAATAATGATATTCAAAGACAAAATTCCAGTTCCCTGTGGCTAGTTGTTATTGATACATATGTACTAAAATAGAAAAATTCTGTTAGCAGGGACTTCCTAAACTAAGCAGATTTCCCATGTCCATGTATGAGACACTAGCAATGTTATCTCATCGTACATTCTTCATTTTTAAGACATAATTCTATGAGAATTAGTGGTGGATTGTTGCTGGCTGAAAGCAAGGATGTACTAATAGCTCGCATAATATTTGAGTTACGAGAACACCAATGTGTCAACTATTGTAGAGAATAACTAGTTTAACAATATCAGTTCTATAACATTTTTGATCCGACTCAAAATAATGGAGATATTTTGAATTATTGAATCCACCCCTATCTCACTACATCGTCTGCTCCAATTTCAGCCATTGACTAACATGAGGGTCATTCCACATCAATTCAACCACACCATGACACCCATGATTTCAGATTTTGTTGAATTTAATTTTGGGTGTTCTATTCATTGATTTGAGAAACCATACCAAATATTTTTGATATATCTTTAACGGTGTGGATTTTATGGCCTCTTAAAAATTTTGTGATTTTCGTGTTGTTTACTGACAGGGAACAGTAAAATTAATTTGTTCTGAATTCAAAAATAATTTGTAACTTTCTTATTTATGAACAAATTTTGATGAAAATTTTTGTGTGTAGGTATTCATAAATATATTTAAAACCAATAAAAAAATAAACAAAGGTACCAAGTAAGTATTTGTGACCAGAAAAAAATTACAAAGTGTCAATTTGAGTTTTTCTGAAAGCAAATACATAGTTTCACGTTAAATTGAATATCTCCAAAAGGGAAAAGGATAATCATGGAAATCTTTTTTTGTTTTGGTTCTAAGACATGTGTTCTACCACCTAAAGTAATAAAATGAATGGTTATTTGACTCCTTCATTGTTTATTCCAAGTTTAAAAATAAATATTTATAAAAATTTAGAAATTTATATGAATTAAAAGAAAATTATAGATAAAGGTAATTAAAAAGATTTACATTACATTAAAAATTCAACAAAATCTGAAACCATGGGTGTCAAAATCATTTTTTTTTTTGATTTGACATGGAATGACCCATGATCATTAATAAAAAAGTTTAATATCGAGTATGGTAAAGATAATCTAAACATTATTGAGCCAATACCTTCAAATCTTATATTGATGGGGGTCATCAAACAATGTATTTGCATTTATCTCACATGATAAAGAAGATATTTTGAATTTTTGAAACCGCACTACAACTGGTCAGATTTCAGCCGTTAATGAACTTCATTTTTATTTTTAAATATTCAATTTCCTTATTATAAAGCGAAAATTGTGACCACTAGAGTGTTAACAGACAAATCTCTCTCTCTCTCTCTCTCTCTCTCTCTCTCTCTATATATATATATATATATATATATATATATATATATATATATATATATAAATATATATATATATATATATATATATATATACGTAGTAAGGTCCATAAGTTTTCGGCTGTCCTGCTTCCCCTCCTTCAAACGTGCTGGGACCTACACGCCTATGCAGGTCCAAGTCTGCTCACCCATAACCATCGCCCGCACTTCCTCAGTCTTGTCAGTCAGTGTCCAGCCTTCAAGGAAACTCCCTATTTTTACAATGTTTAAACTCGAGTACCGTGAGATAATTAAATTCTTTTGTAAAGAGGGTCTTACTCCTGCGCAAATTAAAGAGCGCTTGGATTTTGTATACGGGCAGTCCTCCTCGTATTCCACGTTGAAAGAACGGGCAAAATTATTAAAGTTATGGAGAGAAAGTCTAGAAGATGACCCACATCCCGGTCGCCCATTGGAAGCTGTCACTTCTGAAACAATCCAACTTGTGGAATCTGAATTGCTGTCTGACTGGCGACTGAAAACCAAGGAAATAGCCGCGAGGTTGGGGCTTTCAAAAACAAGTGTTTTGAGGATCATCAAAGAACATTTGCATATGAACAAGGTTAGTGCAAGATGGATTCCAAAACTTCTTTCAGCTCATCAAAAACAGGATCGAGTTCACTGCTGCAGTGAATTTTTACATGAGTATAATGCCGACCCAAAGAATTTTTTGGACTCAATTGTAACTGGAGATGAGACAATGGTTCTATATTATGCCCACTCAGCAAAAGAGAGTCCATGGAATGGAGAAGACCAGGAAAAGCGCCTCCTTTAAAGGCAAAAGTCACACAGTCAACAAAAAAGGTAATGGCCACAATTTTTTGGGACTGTAAAGGAATACTACTGATAGATTTTAAAGAAAGTAATACCACAATGAATCGTGAGTATTATGCAGCCCTACTTCACTGGTTGCGAGACACCATTTAAAAGAAGAGGCGAGGGAAGTTAAGCAGAGGCGTCCGCCTTCTTCACGACAATTCACCTGTCCAAACAGCATTGATTTCCAAGGCCGCTGTGAAGGGCTGTGGATTCCAAGAAATCTCTCACCCAACCTACAGCCCAGACTCCCCCCTCCTAGCGATTTCCAACTTTTCTCAAAGTTAAAATCTGACCTTCGTGGAAGGCAATTAATCACCGACGAAGAGCTCCAAGCAGCAGCAGAACATGTTTTTAACAAAGAAGAAAATTATTTTTTTCATCGTATAGAAATGTTGCCAAAGCGTTGTAATAAGTGTATTGAACTTAGAGGAGAATATATTGAAAAACAGTAAAACCAGTTTTTTTTCTTTCACCTTTCCTTCTATCCCAGGCCGGAAACTTTTGGACCTTACTACATATATATATATATATATATATATATATATATATATATATATATATATATATATATATATATATATATTAATTATATAGTTTAGATCAGACCTCATTTTCATCATCTCCCGGGTTGGATTGATGGATATTTGAAGAAAAGTTTTGAAAATTGAGTCATGAGAGTGACCTCAGTACCTGATTTACCTTAAGAGAAATCTGCTAAAATACTCAAAAATCAAACATGTTATCCAGATCTAATAAAATGAGATACATACAAAACAATAGTTAATTCTGACTTTCCATTTGTTTATTCTCCACTTGTACCTACTGTTTTTCTTTTAAATCTTCAAATATCTTCTTTATTGTTCATATCTCTCAGACTCACTGTTTTCCTTGGCGAGTGGTTACATTTTACTGTCATACATAATTGTTATGTTAATGGCTATTTAATAAGTTGCCAGTTCAGTATTCCAGGAAGGAGTCTTAAATTGAAGACCTTGCACCTGGCTTGGGTATATTCTGATATTTATACTTCCTTCTATGCTACTGTTCTTCAAGTCTATACCTCCCAGAACATTTTAAAACGAGGAAATGCCTTAAATTGACAAGACCGCCTTCCCTTTTAGCCAGCAAAAATAAAATCATAAAAAATTGTTTTTTTCATACTTATGCTAAAATGCGGATATTGCAAATGAGGTGTAAATACGTGATAAAAACATGCATGTACACACTCCTCTCAAGCTCTACCACAGTACTGTAATAATACTCTATCCATACTAACAACTGTAAATGTATGAAAGCTTGGCTATTAAAATTGTTACATTGTGACTCATCATCAATAATGATGGATAAAGTAGGTCATTCGTTATTGAAACTCACCCCTCTTATTTAACTCCTTTATACACAAATGGAAGAGGCCCAAGTCACGTTCAAAAGTATAATATCATTTTATATTTTATTTCAAAATTAATTGTACTGGTTGCCTTATTGATAGTCCTTGCCTTATTCTATGACTGATTCTGGTTATGAGCCAAGAGTTGCGGATGTGATGAAACTTAAGATTTTTCAATTGTCATATTTTTTTATTAAGTCAAAGGTCTTAGCCATTTAGGGTTTTTCATTTCTTCATCATGGCTAACGTTGTAGCTTTAGTATGAAGTTACTTTTGGAGAAAAATGATATTATTTGTTACAGATACCTCTTACAGCCAAGGCTGAATGAGATATTTAATCAAAAAGACATGTTGCCACACAATATCAATGCCTTGCTGATCACGAATCCAATTCAGAGCTCAATCTCAAGGAGGAGAACTCTACGAACTTACAGGGCCATATACTTTCAAGCTAGTGAAGGAATTCATAATAATTAGGACCTCTGTATAAATTCCACCAAGGTCTGAAAACTGACATTTTTAGCAATTATAATACTCTCTTCTTCATATAAGGAAATAAAACTCAATTATTAATTAACTGCCGGTGGCTCAATAACAACAAAGCATAGAAAATTTATGTTGTGATGCAGGAAGTGAATAGACCAAATGATATTAATTAGAGAAACAAAAAGATTAGTATTAAAAAAAAACTGCTATTTCTGATTCATGTAAAAAAAAGAAGGTGTACTTGCTAAACCATTAAAGAAGTATCAAGAGTTTTAAGAAGGCCGAAGTGGGTGGTTCATTGACTAGTATTGCCTGAAATAAGATTGAGGAGCCCTGGCAGGGTGGAACTAGGAGTGTGTGTTGAGATGAATGCACTTAGTTGTTCTTTTTTCCCCTTTTAATTAAGTGTTTGAAGATTTTACTAAATTTAGATATGAGTAATGGAACTTTTAAAATACCTAGCAAATATCTCAATACTTAAATGTAAATTCTGACGTACGTCATGTGTTTGTACAGAAAGAGTCTAACATCATTGTTGTAATTGGTTGAATATGAAGTGTAAATGATTTCTATTAAAGTGTGTAAGCTCTAAAATAAAAAAAAAAAAAATACACATAATTAAGAAAACTTACAAATACTGAAGCTAGGTATCTCTTCTTATAAAAAATTATTCTGTCAATTCCTATCATGAGGGACATAATAACATAGTTTGGCCAAGTTATGTACACAACAAATAATGGTTCATGGTATTTTACCCGGTTTATAATAGAGTATGAAGCATAAACACCTAACATCTGAAAACAATAGTTATGTTACATCAGGTAATGTGAATAAAAATGATACATGGTAAATTTTTTAGGCTAAACTAAAAGGAGAGTTTCCAGTGTGAAAAATGAATTACTTTTTATTATGAAAGAAGAGCTAAACTTGACAATTCATTAAATAAATGAGCGAGGCTGGTACTATGTTGGTGTTCTATAGACAGATTTCCATCATTTGGGTGATTTGACATATTTTTAGAATATGTCTGTAAGCAATAAAAAAAAAAGAAAAAAAGAAAAAAGAATTAAAAATAAACTAATTTGTTAACACTTAGCCCTTACAACTATGGTTCCTCTCATGAACAGACACAAAGAATCATGGCTAAGCATAGGTGGACGAAATCAGAACCAATTAATGTTGGACCAATTTTGTTGGGTAACAAGCACTCCACTCATATATCTGATGTTCAATGGTATCGGAAGCTAGCTTTTTAGCTAGGGTCTTTTTAGCACTTGAACTAAAGAAAATAACTAATGACACAAAGCCATTCCATTTTGGGATTAAGCCTTTGCTTGCCGATACTCAAATATCGTTGCCATAAATAAAACCATGAAGGCATTAATGTGAAAGAAAGGAATGAGGTGGAGGTGGAAAAATGTATGAAAGAGATGGAAACACTGCTTTATATTAAAAAGCGAAGTCATGAAGCTTGGACACTTGAATATATGTAGGAGCATTTTCAGATATTCTAAGACAAAAGTCAAAGGGATTCAGGCAGTGTAATTTTGTGTCTAGTCTAGCACTCATGAAAGTAATCCCCTCTTTCATGCTTCTGACAAACATAATGATGACAATTTGGACAGGCTGAAGTTTCTATACACATTAAAGTTGGTGGGACAGGAAGTGCAAATAGATAAGGCTCATTATAGTCTTTTAATGAATAAAATTCATACTCATTATTCAGTCTAAATATTTTTCAGGAAAAGCTACCTCAGTAATGCTACTTAATAATAATGATGAAAGAATGCTATGAATGTTTACGATTAACCCATTCCATGCCAGGGAAGGGTTAATATTGTCCACAACATTTTGAACAATGCACACAGATTGATAAGGAAATGATTTTTTTATTATAGACTAAAAGCTTATATAAGTTCCCTTAGTAACTAGATGTTCAGGCATAAATCCTAAACACTGAGACGGAGAAATGTCAAAATATTGTGCATATTAAAGCTTTGCCAAAAATCATACCTTCTTCATTGAGCCTCTAATGATTTTCAGAGAGATACTAGGTAACTTAGCTAGTCTATTTATATGGGCATGAAAGGTTCCTATTTCATCCCAACTCATTAGTTTATATTATAAAAGAAGTGGAGCCTACAACTAATCCACCCAAATTAGCCTCCAAAATAATTAAAACTTAATTATTACTGACAACATGGGGCACAAGTTAATTATGAGTATTAAGGTATTGTCTTCATTAATTTGAATCGAGGGATGAATTTCAGGGAGATTTGAGAATTTATTTATTCGGTGATATGAAATTAAACCCTTCATCCTATCCCAGTTGGAAAAGGTTAGCCTGTAGAGAGCACCATTTAGTGGACGTTAATTATTAATGCCCACTTGTGCAAATTTGACTAATTGAGATGGGTTATCTACAGGTAAAAGCCCTTTTCTAGACTGCGTAGGAATAAGGATTTTATTTAATGAGTTTGTCACTAAATAAATTCCTATTGCCCAGATGGGAATCGAACTCGACACTCTAGATTCACCATGTGAGATTAAGATTAACGCTTTAACTCACATAGCTAACCTTAGCCCCCAAAATGTTAATTATGGACGTTAATTAAATATAAAATTGAAAGATACATTTGAGGCGGGTGTATACTATAAAACTGTGGAATACATTTTAAAAATGTATTTTTACAATAAATATCAAATAAGTCTTTATAAATTTTATATTCAAATAATGAACTGTTTTAAATATGATTAAAATAGAATTATTACAACGAAAATTAAATGGACGTAGAAGAAAGAATATTACCAGTAGAGTAAATAATATAATCTATTGAATTCAAGCATCTCTGTGAGATAAACGTCAGATTCAGCACGTATGAAGAAAGATTAAAACAAGGAAGAAAAAATATATTTCTAACTTCCTTAATTAAGAAATCTTATTTCCATATATATTTATAAAAATGTTTTTGTTTTGAGTTGAAATAAATTATTTCTAATTCTAAAAAAAGTCAGCTTTTTTTAAATTTATTTTCTATTAAATAAAACAATAATTTTAGTTTCGTGAAGAAATGTTGCTGATTTGACTGAAAGAATTCTTTTCTTTGACAATTAAACATTTTTTATTTTCATTAAAAATAGTTTGTATACTATAAGTCAATAGACTATGTATGACAAAAAGACATTCATCAACTTACCGCTTCAATGAACTTAGCCAGAGTTATGAAAAGGTAAGCACGATTTTTTCCTGCCATTTATAGAAACTGTAAAAAAAAAATAATAAAAAAATCAAAAATTAAAAAAAAAATCATTGTATATTATTTAACAAAATTATGGAAATAATTTATAAAGTTATATTTTTGCAATTGTAAACTTATATTTTTATAAAAGGTTTAACAGTAAATGAATAACATTAATTTTCTTCCAATATTCCATTTTTACTTACGTACTTACTTTTTAATCAGAATTATTTTCATAAATTCTATGAGGCAATTGTTTTATTATTGTGAGTTAATTATTATAATAATTTTCATAATTTTTAAAACACTGTAAATTTATAATATATATGTTAATTTAATAACATTCTTCATTATTTACTCTGTAAGTGACTCGATTTAGAAATTGTGAGAAACATGTCTTCACCCGGAAGAAGTAATATATGTCATAATGAATGAATTTTTAAATATTTATTTATTTATTATACCAATATACCACATAAGCTATTGCCATTAATGGTTGATGGATCTATAGTTCTTGGAACAAACGAGTTTCTGTTAAAAATGCAAAAAGTCTTTTGATGTGTCTTCTTCATCGACTCTAAGGAGTTCTCTTAAGTTTTAAGGTTCAAAGCTGTTCTTGGAAGATTGTATTCTTTACAATTAAGGAGAAGTGAGACAGTAAGATAGACATTAGAACAACCGCAGGTTTGTGGGAATAAGACTTTCAATAAATAACTGTGTGTTAATTTTGTTTATCCAATTTGAATACGAGCAAGAACAACCTCCTCTTTTTGAATTTCTCTACTTGCAGTATTCCATTGCTCAGTAATTTCTTCAATTTGCCGCAGTTTTTTGTCATGTTTCATCGAACAGTTTGACTTCCACCTTTGAAATATGAGTTTTTGAAACTCTCGTTTCCAATCATCTGAGTAGATGAAGATTAATGTTGTTTCATCTTCTTGAGCACTACAAAATTAAATGCACTAACGAGCACTAAAATGTGGGGGAACCCAAACAAGTGATATGCTTTTTTTCTGAGCTTTGTATTTGACCTTTCACTAGGCCTGTGAGGTGAGCTTGTGACTTTGAGTTGGCAATATATATTCTTTCAAATTTAATTTTATTTGCAAGTTGCAACCAGTAACTAGCAAGCTGGTCTTTGGTGACTATTCTGGTGCAATATAAGGTATTTGTGGTTCTGTAGGTGATCTCATTGAGTGAGATGAAAATTTTGTCTCATGATAAATATTTACTGATAAATAGAGGTTCTAGGTAGAACCAGATGGCCACCAGGTTTGTGATAAAAAATAAATAATAATAATAAGTCCATCATGCAGATACTGCTAAGCAAATTTCCCATGCACTTTAATATATGAGTCATCACAGGTGATTTTATCCTACCATCAAATCTTTGTCTCCACCATGAGAAGCCTATGTAAAAAATAAAACAAAATGTTAGTTGAACATGGATATTTAGGGCCTGAGGTACTTCAACTGAAAATCGTATGAATGAAAGTGGGGTTTTTAGAAAGGCTGAATCCAAAAAATAGAAATAACTCTGTTAATATTTGAATAAGAGAAAACGTATGAAGCAGCAGCACTAAAAATCATATGTTAAAATCTTAAATGATGATGTCACACCAAAAATGTTTCCACATATCTCACACAGTAAAAGTCCAATGATAACAATATTTTGGATTTAAGCTTTCGATAAAGTGCTTTCTCCCTAAATGTAAGTCTCCCTCTCCCTCACTCCCTCATGAGGACTCATGCCATGAGTAGAATCCATGATTTCCTTTAAGGGAAATCTGCTTATTGAGCATTTAGTGGACTGTAAGTTACTTTTTATGAACAATAATTAAATGGGCTGGGCAATAAATATAGAGCTCAATAGACCTCATTTTCGGTTTCTTAAAAAATTTTTATTGATAGTTTCTTATAAGGGACAGTCAGTGAATGTACTCAGTCGTTTCTGATACAATTCAACAACAAATTGTATTTTTATTGTTATTTATTCATTCACTTTTGTGCTACTAAATTGGGAGAGGTTATCTACAGGTCACCAACCTTCTCTACCTAGGGTGGGAACAAAAGATATTATTTAATGAGTTTTGCCACTAAATAATTCTCTATTGCCATGGTGAGAGTCCAACTCGCGACTCTATATTTACCATGTGAAATTAAGTCCAATGCTTTAATTGACATGGGGCTCAGGCTATCCATGTGTGTTAAAGGTTGGCTTTAATTTTACATAGCAAACCCTGAGTGGTTCGATTCCCACCTGGACACTGGGAATTTATTTAGTGCAGACTCACTAAATGAAATTCTAAGTCTCACCCTGGCCAGAAAAGAATGGTAACCTGTAGATAACCAGACCCAATTAGCCATAGTAGAAAAAAAAGTGGATGTTAAGAAATAAATTAATTTTTAATTCACATGGGTAAATTGAACCCCCCCCCCACTTTTACCAGATTTCTCTTAAGGTAAATCAGCTATTGAGGTCGTACTCATGACGCGAGTTTCGAAAAATTTCTTCAAATGTCCATCGATCCTACCCAGGAGATGACGAAAATGAGGTCTGTTCAAAATTATATATATATATATATTTGTCTGTTAACGCTCTAGCGGTCGCAATTTTTGTTTGATCGTTACCAAACTCGGAATTTAATCGTTTTATGTAAAAAGGAAGATCACGTTCGTTAATAACAGAAATCGGACCAGTGGGAGGGAGGGTTTAGAGGGGGTATTTTCGAAATATCTCCGTTACCATACGTCGGATCAAAAAATTGTATAGAACCAATCTTATTGCAAATTGAATTTACTATAAATATTGTTCTATACATTTATTCTCTATCTTGAATATTAACCGAGATATTTGCATTTTTATTAAATGTGGGCGGCTAACGGACGAATGAGTTTCCCGCAAAAGCTAGTTCGGCCGTTTCCGTAACTGTTCTGCTCTCGTCTGGAGATTTCTCTATTGTATAACTTCACGTGGGAAATCTACTTAGTTTAAGTAGCGCCTGCGTGACGGACTTCTTTATATAGCTATTTGGAAATAATAAATCATATGAGCGTAATATTTACTAAACTTTGATAAAATAGCATTTATTCAATTATAAAATTCAATTAGTTTTTAAATTCTGGGTTATTAAATCCTAATTTATATTTTACTACAGTGAAGAACATACCAACTTGACACCTAAATACGGGATTAAATCGTAAATAAATATCAATGGTTTCTTACCTTAGTAGGCGGTGGAAAGGTTAAAATTCAAATTGCATCGAGAAAACCGCTGTTGCAACACAAGGGCTGCGAGGCAACACTTTTAACCTCAAATTATAACTGATATGGGATACTGTTGAAGCTAGACCCATGTAATTTGAGGCCGCTCATGTATAGTTGAAAATTAAATATGCCTACTCTTCTAGGATAAATACATAGACTTGCAAATACACATTTCATGTGATCATGTTGTTATTATAGCTTCTGGATTCTCCTCTCTTGCCCAAGGCACGGCAATCAATTCTGAAAGAACCAAACAAGCATGTTGCTGCAACATTTTGCGTTATAGTACATATCTCGGCCATGATTATATTCGTCTATTTACTTGTCTAACAAATGAAAAGAAAACAAATAATGAATAATAATAACAATATCTTACAAATATCTTGTTCTTCAACAGCCTCTGAAAATATCAAAAAGAGATTTAAAAGAAAACTTAAAAATTGTATTTCTTCATTTATACTTATAGTAATCGCATAGTATTCGCGACTGGCGTGACGTATCAGTTAAATTCTTATCAGTTTATGACATTTATGTAAGTATGCTCATTTTTGCAAATATTTCCAGAAATTATAATTTCTGCGAAATACTTGCAGGGACAGAATATTTGCAGAGATATAATATTGTGGCAAAAATATTCCACCAGGTGATAGCTACTAAATTTGGCATGCTGGATAGTGAGGTCCCTTATTATGGTTACATCTCACAAAAGTCGCTCGATAAAGGTGGTGTAAAAATGTACTGGGATGAAGCGATGATGACGGATGATATTGTCTCATCATAATAATAATTCTTGTAATTAAAAAAAAAATTAGTAGCCATCATTGATATCGCTGACCCAAATGATGAAAATATCCGTAAGTCTTACGCCGAGAAAATAAGAAAGTACCAGGATTTGGCTATCGAAATAAAAGCCCTTTACAAGCTAGATTCTGTCACTGTCACTGCAGTCATGATATCAACAAATGGCTTAATTCCAAAGACCACAATTAAGGCAACAAAATATCTCAATTTACCTGAGCAATTAATAAGGTAATCAGAAAAAGCAGTTTTGTTATACCCTCCCAGAATCGTCCGTAAATCTTTAAATTCCCATTAAAAAATAACGAAAAATAAATACATATAGCGGATGGTTATTACCTCCACCATAATAAAATCCAGTAAAACCTGAGAGTTAAAAAATAAATGAAAACAAAATATATTTTCGCTTGACCTTTGTTCCAGCGACTAACACAGGATCACTTCAAGTATGCTGTGGTCCAATAAATAAAGGAGACTCCATATTATAAATATTGAAACATACTCATGTTTCGACTAACTCATGTATCAAAAATTTTATTGGCTACGTTACCCGTTATTGACTGGTTACCCGTTACAATATAAAAATTCCATTAAATTAGGAAATTATTTTTCTGTTCAGTAATCCGGTAGTTCTCGGAGTTTGAGGCATTAACAGCATCACAAATTTTAAATTATTATACACTATATCATTGAATAATTTGTTTCATTCTCATTCGATGTTTTAGGTGCATGCACTACGAATTTAAGCTCCTTCACTGCCACTAAAGCATTTTTTTTTCTCTGTATTCTATACAGAGAAAAAGAAATGTATTCTATAGTAACCCTAGAAAAGAGAGAAATTTTTATTTCTCTTGCTCCCATACAATTATTACATCTGTTACACTAAAGCATGAAGGTAAAAGGAACTAAAGAAAAAGTGATTACAAAATAGGCCTTCATCACGAGTGGAAAAAACAGAGAAAAACCATGGAATTTGTACTTCGCTGTAAGCAGTTTTTCTTAAACGTTTCCTCTTCCTTGTACCTCTATTAAATATAATAAAATGGTTTGCTACACTTAATTTAAAATTATTTTGTTTCAAAGTCATATAAGATATCTCCGTTTCTTTGCATCCGATCGAAAAATGACATGTTATATTTTGAATTTCGGAAAATTTCCCCTCCCACTGATCCGATTTCAGTCGTTAAAGGTGTTGATGTTTGGTTTTAATTGAAATGTTTATATATCGAGATTGGAATTTATAATATTTGAACGACCCTTATTTTCGTCAACTCCTCTGATCGATAGACATTGGAGGAAATGTTTCGAAAAACGCATCATGAGTACACATTAATAGTTGACTTCCTTTAAGGGAAATCTGCTAAGATGTTCAGATATTTCAATACAAATAAACCAAAAAGATTTAAAGCCCTTTTTCTATTTTTTACAACCAACGGGGAAAATATTAAAAGTCCGTCATGAAAGGCTGCGTAAACTAAGCAGATTTCCCATGTGAAGTTTTACAATAGAGAAATTTCATGAGAGAAGAACAGTTACGAAAACGGCCGAACTAGCTTTTGGCAGAAACTCACGACTAGAACCGAAGTTAACCGATATCTCCGTTATCCGCACACACTTAATAAAAATGCAAATATCTCGGTCAAGATAGAGAATAAATGTACATAACAATGTATCAGCTTGGCCTGCTCTATAACAACCCTTAACCTAACCCCTACTAGCTGCTACCTGGTCTCAGTGACAGTGTTGGCAGAAACTATTTAACCTAAAACAATTAATCTAATTTTAAGGTGGCTATACTGCGAGCAACCTCATAATAACCTGTCAGTTAGTGTGTAAAATTAACCGGTTATTCTCGCAGTTGTATCTATTAGTGCTCCGTTCTTTTTGTGCGAACTCTGCTTCAATTTGTTATTTATTAATTATCCAACGACTTATTATTTTATGTTGTTCATTCTTTATTCTTTGGCGTGTAAATTTTTGTTTTTTTTTTGTATAAATTATAGTGGACTTATTTCATTTGAGTTTTGTTATTGTACGTTATAAAAACCCGTACATTAAAGTGGTGACCCCGACGCCGGACATTAAAGATGGAAAACACTAGCAAAGACGTAAATCCTACGGAACTGGAGGAAGTCAGCTCTTCGGGATTGGGACCTAACTTCTGGATCCCTAGCTTTTGGAAGGCAGATCCAGAGCTTTGGTTTTGCCTGGCTGAGGCAGTCTTCGTCACCTCCAAGGTAACTAGCTCTAGGATTAAATTTCAGTTCGTTATTGCCAACCTCGACTTTGAAATTCTAAAAGAGGTGGCCGATATTGTTAAAAATCCCCCGGCTGACCCATATGAAGCCCTTTATAGCCGGCTTCTCCACACATTCACGGAATCCGAAAACCTACTGATCCGGAGACTTCTCGAAGAGAAACGTCTATCTGAAGGAGAACGGCCTTCCCAACTCCTCAACAAATTGAAACGGCTAGCTGGCGCTGCTATACCCCCAAATCTCTTACGTCATGTATGGCTGTGGGCCATTACCGACCGTATACAGGCAATGCTAGCCGTTACCAACGAGGCCTCAGTCGATAAACTCGCTGAGATTGCAGATCGTATTGCTGAAGTATACGAGCCCAGCATCCTAGAAATACGCACACAGAGCACACAACCCTCACAGACACAACCTACCCAGCTATCGCAGCTGGAAGAGATGGTCAGGAAGCTCACCCTGGAAGTCACAGATCTGAAGAGCGAGATAGCACGCATAGGGCGAAAGGACCCTTCACATTCACACTCACGTCGACGTAGCCATTCAAGCAGCAGGAGTGGAAAATTATCTTAATACCATTAGAACTTCCGGGAAAAAAGCACATAAATGCAAACAGCCCTGTCAATGGAAGAACAACGTTCCGGCTCAGGGAATCTGTTAGCAGCGGCCGAGATGGCGGACTCCGTCGCTGGCACTTACCAACGCCGATTATTTGTGAAGGAGAAAGAGAGAGAGATATTTAGTGGGCACAGGTGCATGCATATCTGTGTTCCCAGCCAGGTCGCGGGATCGGAGACATCCAACCAACTTCCCTTTGTACGCTACCAAGACTTATGGGGAAGTCAGGAAGTCACTTAATCCAACGACCACTCCCCTGGACCTTCATTTTGGCAGACATCAGTAGCCCCATCATCGGCGCCGACCTTCTCTTCCACCACCACATAATCGTCGATCTCAGAGGTCGCTAGCTCCTAGACGCGAAAACGGGGCTCACAGCAAAGGGAACCATTGCACACTCCAAAATACCCACGGTATATTCAGTTCCCGCTGGTGAGTGGACCTACTACGCAAATACCCGTCCATCAACCGTCCTGCAGAAACCAAAGCTCTTCATCGAGACGAAGGGACCACCCGTCACAGCAAAAGTTCGACGCCTCCCACCTGAGCGTTACAGGGCTGCAAGGGAGGAATTCCTCAAAATGGTGGACGAAGGCATCTGCAGGCCGTCTAACAGCCCCTACTCAAGTCCGTTACATATAGTGGAAAAGAAAGATGGCAAAATGTGATTTTGTGGGGACTACCGCCGACTAAACGAACAGACTGTTCCTGACAGATACGGTGTTCTAAATGCACTGACTCTCAACACCAATCTTAGCCTACCTCAGTAAGATTGACCTGAACAGGGCTTACTACCAGGTACCTGTAGCAGAAGAAGACGTTAAGAAGAACGCAATAATCACACCCTTCGGTCTCTTCGAGTTCCTGGTAATGTGCTTCGGCTTTTGTAGTGCTGCCCAGACGTTCCAGCGCCTCATGGATCGTATTTTGGCACTACCCTATGTCTTCGTGTACCTAGACGACATACTCGTATCATCCAGTACCAAGGACGAACATCACACTTAGACAACGTCTTCCGAATACTGAGCGAGCATGGTCTAACAATAAACCCCAGTAAGTGCGAGTTTGGCAAGACCGTGATTTGATTCTTCGGTTTTCTCGTGAATGCCAAAGGTATCAAGCCCCTCCAGCAAAGGTTAACCAGATCATGGAGTTTCCTCGACCCAGCAATAAGGGACAACTTCGGCAGTTCTTGGGAATGCTGAATTTTTATAGGCGATTCATACCAAACGCAGCCGAACACCAGCATACCCTACACTCATTAGTAGACAACTGCAAGAAGAGCGATGCAACAGCACTGGAATGGTCCAAGGAAGCATACGCTGTATTTCGCCTATGTCAGCAAGACATCAAGTCGGCCCTGACTCTGTCACATCCATCCGACGATGCCGAACTCTCAATGGTATGTGATGCGTCAAACATCGGGGCGGTTCTTCAGCAACGTGAAGGATCAGGTTGGAAACCTCTTGGATTTTTCTCCAAGACTCCGACGAAAGCAGAACAAGGTTACTCCACTTACGACAGGGAGCTGGTCGCCGTACACCGAGCAATACGTCACTTCAGGCCCTCGATCGAAGGACGTAACTTCACCATACTCACCGACCACAAGCCGCTGATCCACATGTTCCGACAACTCGCTGACACAGCCACGCCTATGAGGATCCGATTGGTGGACTTCATCAGTCAGTTTACAACCAATATCCGACATGTAGCTGGAAATGACAATGTGGTCGCAGACACACTTTCGAGGTTGGAGGAGATAACGCTTCCCGATGACAATGAAAAAGTAGAGGTACAAGATACGGACTCTGACATAAACGAGCTCCTTAAGAACCCTGCCCTCTCGCTTAAGTGGATGAAAGTTCCACATGCTACGAGACCCCTGCTCTGCGAAACAAGCACTTCACGAATGCGTCCGTACCTGCATGCATCATTGAGACAATCGATTTTTACTCATATCCACAACCTCAGCTACCCGGGTATACGGGGGCAAGGAGACTCATTGCCCAACGATTCTTCTGCCCAAAAATGAATGTAGACATTGCCACCTGGGCACGTACTTGTGTCGCTTGTCAGCGGAGTAAGGTACATCGCCACACTGTCACGTCTCCGGGAACCTTTGCCCCAAGTGCTCGCTTCGAGCACGTCCGCATAGACATTATTGGACCACTCCCAACATCGGACGGCAAACGTTATTGCCTTACTATGGCAGATAGGCAATTGAAGACATCAGTGCAGACACGATATCCAGAGCCCTACACAGGACTTGGATCTGTCGCTATGAAGTCCAACTAGAATAACAACGGACCAAGGGCGGCAGTTCGAGAGTAAAATATTCTACAAGCTCACACACATTCTTGGGATCAAACGTACTAGGAACACTTCTTACCATCCACAAAGTAACGACTGTATTGAACGGTGGCACAGGACACTCAAAGCAGCTCTCACAGCTCACCTCATCGAGATGGACTGACCTGCTGCCCAGAGTACTTCTTAGACGAAGAGCAGCAGTGCGCGATGATAACACCAGTAGTGCAGCAGAACTGGTATTCGGGCAGCCCCTACGGTTGCCTGGTGAGTTGCTCGCAAGCCACCAACGACCTGAGGACCCCGAGGAGTTCCTGTGGAGGTTGAGGGACCACATGATGGACCTTCGACCAGCACCTCACCGTCCCAGCAGGACCTCAGGAACTGCACTCATGTGTTCCTACGAGATGGTGCAGTTTGCCAACCCCTAACAACACCATACTCAGGGCCTCATCTTGTACTCGACCGACAGCCGAAGACCTTCAAGATCCAACTTCCTACGGGACCAAGAACAGTCTCACTCGACCGTCTGAAGCCAGCCTACATCATCCAGGACTCATCGCAACAAACCTCATCCAACCCCCCCCCCCCAGCACCGCCGCAGAGCGCGTCGTATCCCCAGACAACACTGCACCCATCCAACCAGTTTTCAGCCAATGACACAGCCACACAAGCGGAACAACCTCACCGGACTCGTGGAGGTAGACCCATTAGACTTCCTACCTGCTTCCATGACTCTGTCATTGGGGGGAGGTTTATGTAGCAGCTTGGCCTGCTCTATAACAACCCTTAACCTAACCCCTACTAGCTGCCACCTGGTCTCAGTGACAGTGTTGCCAGGAACTATTTAACCTAAAATAATTAATCTAATTTTAAAGTGGGTACACTGCGAGCAACCTCATAATAACCTGTCAGTTAGTGTGTAAAATTAACCGGTTATTCTCGCAGTTGTATCTATTAGTGCTCCGTTCTTTTTGTGCGAACTCTGCTTCAATTCGTTATTTATTAATTATCCAAAGACTTATTATTTTATGTTGTTCATTCTTTATTCTTTGGCAGTGTAAATGTTTTTTTTTTTTGTATAAATTATAGTGGACTTATTTCATTTGAGTTTTGTTACTGTAAGTTATTAAAACCCGTACATTAAAACAATATTTATAGTAAATTTAATCTGAAATAAGATTGATTCTATATAATTTTTCGATCCGACGTATAGTAACGGAGAGATTTCGAAAATCCTCACATCTAACCCCCCTCCCCCTCCCACTGAGCCCATTTTAGCCAATAACGAACTTGATTTGGTAACGATCAAGCAAAAATGGTGACCGCTAGAGCGTTAACAGAAAATATCTATAAAATTGTAACCTCTGTCTGTACATTGATTTTTTTCGCGAAATTTCACGATAACTTTTCGTTTCACATGTCATAGACACCATATATGCATTTTGTTTCTTTCGTGTATGTTTGTTTGTTTGTTTGTTTGTTACCTTTTTACGCATTAACGGCTGAACCGAATTTTATGAAACTTGGTATGTATATTACTACTAACCCAAACTTAGACTTTAGGCTATATTAATTTTCTCTGAGGCGAACAGGAGAGGGGGTTAAAAGGGAAGCCAGAAAATAAAAATAGCGATATCGTTTTCTATTGGTTTTTCGGCAAATATGCACATAACAAAAGTTGTTTATTTTGTTATTTAGAGTATCTTTTGTTATATACACTTTTGTCGAATACCGAAGTTTAAAAGCGTTATACGCTAAAAATTATAGCGGGAGTCAACAATATTATTTGCCAAAAAAAAACTCAACCGAACTAAATAAAACTCGGTATGTGTATTAGCAGTGAGGCCTTCATTATAATAAGCCATACTAACATGTCTATGGACGGGCAGGAGTGGGGGGTATAAGGGAAGCCTGAAATTAAACTATTGGTTTTTTCCGCAAATATAAACATAACAAAAGTTGTTTATTTTGTTATTTGGAGTAACGTTTGTTATATACACTTTTGTCGTATACCTAAGTATAAATGAGTTATACGTTAAAACTTTAGCGGGAGCCAACAATGTTATTGGGCACTAACGGCTGAACCGAACTTAACAAAGCTCGGTATGTCAATTAGCATTAATTCTTCCATAATTATAAGTTATATTAAAATTTTTAGGTTCTAACGGGAGGGGAGTTATAACGGAGGCCTGAAATAAAAATTCACCATATTTACATGTATAAGAGACGGGAAATATAAAAATATCGAAGACAGTGAAGCCTTATCAAACAAATATTCTATTATTAGCAAATCCTCGGCAACGACGGGTATCAATCCTAAACACTGGGACGGGTAAATGTCAAAATATTGTGCAATGTAAAGCCTGCTAAAAAATACTATCACCATTCAGCCTCAAATGAATTCCCGGGCGAAGCCGGGTATCTGAGCTAGTATATATATATATATATATATATATATATATATATATATATATATATATATATATATATATATATATATATATTATTTTGAACGGACTTCATTTTCGTCATCTCCTGGGTAGGATCGATGGGCGTTTGAGGAAAATTATTAAAAATCGCGTCATGAGTACGACCTCAATAGCTGCATGAACGCCACCACACAGAAAATAAATAAGTGTAGGATGTTTAAATACACATGTTAACACTGAAAATAACTAATTCTTATTTTTTTAGGGTGTTGAATTTTTCCATTTTTTCACATTGTATAAATAAACGTATTAAATGCATCGCTTTTTACAGAATTTAACAGTTTTATATAGATTGAAAATAAATTGAAAAAGTATTTGTAATGGATGTAGAGGGCGTTGGTAGCGCTGCTGATTCTATTTGGCCGAATTGGCATCTGAGAGAGTCTTTAAAAACAGGTGAGAAGAGCATTCTGCGTAAAAACCGTGAAGATCCAAAGAGGATGCAACTACCACCTCTGCATGTGAAGTTAGGCCTATGAAGCAGTTTGTAAAGACTTAGCCTAAAGAAGGAGCATGTTTCAAGTATCTCTGCCAACAGTTTCCTCATCTAAGCTAAATTAAAAGAAGCCTTCTTTGTCTGACCTGACATTAGAAAAAAATTTGATGTTTGCCGTTACCTTTTAATCCACATACCCTTAAGTGAGACAGATGCTTGAGTATCATTCAAACAAGTCATTAAAGACTTCTTGGGAAATGAGAAACACCCAGAACATGTTTCGTTTGCAGCTAATACGTTAAACAAGTTTAAAAATCTTGGGTGTTTGATGAGCCTGAAAGTACATTTTTTTAACAACCTAGATTACTCCCCGGAGAATTTGGGAGATGTGTGTGTAGAGCAAGGTGAGCGATTTCTCCACGACTTAAAGTAATGGAAAAACGCCACCAGGGCCACTGGAACACGGAAATGACGGAGGACTACTGTTGGTCACTTAACCAAGATGCAAGCCAATCATTGCAAAAAAAGCTATGGAAGAAGCTTCATCGAAAAACTAGAAAGAAAGTATAAACCGGTTACAGCTGTCAAGTGAAGCCTGTATTAGCACATCTTATACTATACTAGCTAAGGTACCCGGCTTCGCCCGGGAAATCATTTGAGGCTGAATGATGATGGGTTTTTTTTTGGGCTTTACTTTGTACATTATTTTACATTTTTCCGGCGCAATGCTTAAGATTCACACTCGAGTCCGTTGTGCTGGGGAGATTTTAATAATACAAGTATTTTTTACGTACTTAATTCTACAAAGTACTCAATATTTTAATAATACTGTTTCAATATTTTCGTTTCAATTCAAGTCAGCATTTTTTTTTATCTATCAAAGCCCTAGTATCACTAATACAATGGCCGGTCTCTTAGGCCAGTCAGACCTATGGGGGTGACGATAGCTTCCCTTTTTCTGAATGCATCGCTCTATTGTAATTCGTTATAATAGATTCCTTCACGTATCGCTCTATGAAATTCATTGGAATGACAGTGGCGCCATCTACCGAAAATTGGTCGTACCAACTTAGAAACCTTCGTGGGCTCAGGCACAACCTCCCTAGCAACCCCCACTTCTGTTCGTTCCTAAAAATGTTAATATAGCTTACAGTCAATGTTTTCAATCTATAGCATTGTTGACCCCTTCTTTAGTTTTTCGTGTATATCTCATTTATACTTCGTTATACGGCAAAAGTGCATATAACAACAGTTACTTTAAATAACAAAACAAACAACTTTTGTTAGATGCACGTTTGCCGAAAAATGAATAGATTAAGAAATATCGCGATTTTATATTTCACACCTCCCTTATAACCCCTACTCCTGGTCTTACCTCGAAATTTTAATATAGCTTATAATCAGGGAGGTGCTGATACCAAATCGCATACCGAGTTTCTCTTATTTCGCTTGAGTCTTTTGTGCCATCTAAAATTGTTGACTCCCACTATAGTTTTTAGCGTATAACTCATTTATAGTTCGGTATACGACAAAAGTGTAGAAACAAAAGTTACTCTAAATAACTAAATAAACAACTTTTGTTAAGTGAATATTTGCCGAAAAACGAATAGGAGATGAAATATCGCTATTCAGGCCTCCCTTACAACCTGCGCTCCTGTTCGTCTCAGAATTTATAGCCAGAAACCTAACCAGTTTTAGTAGTAATATACATAAAAAGTTTCATAAAATTCGGTTCAGCCGTTTACGATTCTATAAAGGACATACAAACATTCATTTATATATATATATATATATATATATATATATATATATATTAAATAGCAGATTGCTCGGCAGGTGATACAAGAAAACCAAAGCCAGATTTGGAAAAAATCTATAAGGATCAGATAGTAAAATAAAAAGTTATCAAAACAAATTGTTTTGTTGGCCTGTCATATTGGTATTTGAGACGAATCAGAGAGTCGAAGACTTTGATTGGCTAAGTTATTATTGATCAAGAGGCCTATTAATAAGTTTAAATATATACGCAATAAGTGAGATATGCGAACGGAGCCTAGATACTTCACAATAAAGATAGGAGATGAAGACATATTGCCTGGAGCAAGCTGATTTCTATGGCTGATGAAGACAAATAGTCTTTGGGCAGAGATTGCCTGTAGAGATGCATGTGTGCTGCGGGCTCCATTGAGTCACCAGAGGGGAATAATCAGCTGATCGAAGTAATTTTGTCAAGGTTCATAGTCTACGGATGGGGCCCGCAGAAAATATCTAATACGTCAAGGAAATTAACATTTTTTTCTGGTATTTGGTATGCGTTTCTAATTCGTCATCACTCCTTGTAAAGTTTCTTTCACTTTTTGTATAATTCACTTGAGGGAAATCAGCTATCGAGGTCATATTTATGACGCGATTTTCGAAAAAGGTTTCTATAAATGTCCATCGATCCTTCCTAGGAGATGACGAAAATGAGGTCCGTTCAAAATTATATATATATAATTGTGTTGATGTTTTCGACCAGGTTATATTTATATATGGTGTTGTTATTCTTTTTGGAGTTTTGGTCAATGTTGGTGAAAAAATCTTAGTTTATGCCGATATTTCGAGAATATTTATTTTCTCTTCTTCAGGGCTGTAAAATTACAGGTACTACTTTATAATATTGCACATTGTTATTACACATTATTGTAAGATAGCTTTAACAAAATATAGCAATAATTGTAATAACACATAATAAAATAATAATAATAATAATTACAATAATTATATTATAGTATATATAATATACAATAATTATAATATATTTATTGTTATAATATAATAACAATAATAATAATATAGTTCAACAAACAAAGACAATACATTATAGATATACAAAACATAGGGCTGTGACCCTGCAGTGTAAACAAAACAAGGGAGGTTACTATAACCCTAGTCCTAAGTGCAATAGTCATGTGTAGTAGTTTTTAGGTATCTTTAGTCTTGGTAAGTAATAATAGAAGAAACACCATTTTACAATAATGTGTAATAACAATGTGCAATATTATAAAGTTGTACCTGTAATTTTACAGCCCTGAAGAAGAGAAAATAAAGATTCTCGAAATATCGGCATAAACTAAGATTTTTTTCACCAACATTGACCAAACTCCTAAAAGAATGACAGTACCATATATATATATATATATATATATATATATATATATATATATATATCTGTGTGTGTGTGTGTGTGTGTGTGGGTCTGTTAACGCTCTAATGGTCGGAATTTTTGTTTCATCGTTTCCAAGCATGATATTTAATCGTTTTATGTAAAAAAAAAAAAAAGATGTAGTTCCTGAATGGCTGAAATAGTATCAAAAAATTGAACAGAACCAATCTTACTGCAAAATGAAAGATCTATAAGTGTTGTGCTGTACATATTTGCTGTACCTCATGAATATTAACCGAGATATTTGAATTATGTTTTTCGGCTTTCAGTAAACCCCCACTCATACTCATGTCATATTAATAATAATAAGCTGTTATATCATGGACAGCTTCATTACAATGCTAAATACCAAATATGGTTTTCATTGAACTTTTACTTTGTGAGAAATAAGAAAATACGTTATCATGACCCCCCCCCACTCTTCTTTTGTTCTTGGATTACTATAATGTGAGTGAGTGAGATATAAATTATTCTGATTCATTATAAGTTACAGCATTAGCTTTAGTAAATAGATTTCAATAAAATTAATATGTTATATCCAGATAAATTTCATTAATTATTCTTCTTTCCGGTTAAGAATATTTTATATCTATCAGTTCAGCTCTGAGCGGTTGGGAGACCTGTTTGTTTAGAATTCAGAAGGTTTCCGTTAAGAGGTTATTGACTGAAAGATTTCTCATTACCGTTTGTATTTATTCACTTAATATTCACGGTGGCGCTAAGTGTTACTAGTATGTAGATGTATCTATTGTAAAACTTGGACATCACATGGGAAATCTGCTTCGTAAACGCAGCCCCTGTGTATTAATGTGTATTCCCTCTCCTCATGGATCCTCCTCGTATCCAAGTATTGCCACCATATTGCTGTACTGTAGAGGAGATGACATTGATGGTATGGACCACACAGCCGTTGAGGCATTCCAGAGCTACCATGTCAAAGCAATCCCTTATTTCCAGTCCGTTGGAGACTGATTGTTTTCTTGCCCGGATTCCTGGTCACAATCTACATTCCTCGGCTCAAGAGTATTGTCCTCTCCAAGGTGCAGCTGACGCGGCCCTTTCTAGACATCTCTACCTGTGCATCCTAAAATACCTGCAGTAATTAGTTTGTTAAAGAATATTTACCTTTTGTCAATACTACCTATGTGTTGTTTTTTTTTTTGTAGCTGTCCAATTTGTAGTTTCTAGAAAAAGGGTCTAGTTTAAAGCTAATAAGAACCGTTGGTCATTTGTGAAGAATGTGCCACACCCCTGAGAACAGTACTTAGTGCATTTGCAAGATTCACTTTTAAAACGAGCTTGACACCTGTCCGTTTACTGAAAGAATGAAACTCTAAACTGACTGCTAATGGCGAGTTTTATGCCAATGCAGTTTGTTCTTAATGTTTTTAGTCACTTGCACCCACTTTCATCCACAGGTTTCCAACCTTTTCTAGTCCCTTTCTAGTAGATTCCTACTACCTGTTTCACACATACCATTGCATGCAACACATTTCAGTAGGTCTTAAAGGAAATCAGCTTTTAAGGTTGTACTCATGTCGTACTTTGTAAGATATATGCATAAAAGAGGTTTTACGTTTTTAACTCGAAAATGTTTATTTGATCTAAACCAACCAACTATTTCACTGTTTAATGCACAATTAAAGATTATATTCAAACATGGTTGAGAAGGGACCATGAAGCGGGGAGGGGAGGGGGGTAGTTAGTGAAGGGCAGAGTTGAAAAATCGAATTATTAGCGTTATCTAAAAATGTTATGTTACCAATTTTGTTCATTCTTGCTATTGTTCAATACTTGTTTTCTAAAGCTTAAATATTATCCGAGTTATTTGAATTTTAGCAGATTTCCCTCAAGGGAAATCACCTATTGATTTTCCCCTCCTTACACGATTTTTGAAAAGGTTCTTCAAATGTCCATGGATCCTACACTCCTAGATGACGAAAATGAGGTCCCTTCAAAATTATATATATAAAATTAACACTCTAGTGGTCTCAATTTTTATTTGATCGTTACCAAAATCTATATTTAAAGGTTTTATGTAAAACTAAAGATCAAGTTCGGTAACGGCTGAAATCGAACCAGTAAGAGGGGTGGGGTTAGGTTATTCTAAGTCAGATCGAAAAGTGTAAAGAACTAATCTTATTGGAAATTTAATGTTGTTCTCTACATATTTTCAATATCATGAGTATTAACCGAGATATTTGAATTTTTAGTTTTCATCCTTAAGTAAACCTCCACTCCTACTTAACCACTTACTTTACTTAAACACTTTATTTTAAGCGTAAATACCAAATATTGTTTTCATAGACTTTTTACTGTATAGCATGCAAATACGTTGTGTGATGACGTCACCGTTTAAGACTACATTCTTAATTTCAAAATATTTATTTGTAGTAAAGCATATTCGATTTTTAACTTTTTCATTCAACATAAAAGATACTATTAGTCAAAGACTGAAATTGGACCCGGATTAGGGGGGGGGTTAATGAGGGGATTTCCCAAATTAAAAATATCTGTGTTATTATGAGTCGGATTGAAAAATGTTATAGAACCAACATTGTTAAGCTTATGATGCTATATAATTATTGATCTATACATTTTATATTAACTCAAGCGAGTTTTTAGCAATTTATTGTTTTCAGACTTCAATGAATTCACCACTAACGCACATGGGAAACCTACTTATTTCACGCAGCCCCCCCCCTGCGTGGCTGACCCTTGCCTTCAAAAAATCCCTACTTATACTTAGAGGTTCAAGTTTGATACCGTAATACAATACAAGCGAACCAAAGGCCAAAAGACCTTGATCTGCTGTTAGCAGTTTGAGTGGCGTCAATTCACAAACAGGGTATCTGAAACAGGCTACGCATGACCTCCCAACACAGTCTGGAATATTGTACTGCGTCCTCTAGGTGAATACAACATGAATCTCTAGTTTCATACAAGGTTTCTATAGAATATAAATAAAACTTCGAGAAAAGATTCTTGTTTCCATGTTTTTGGCTGAAAACGGGTTTCAGACAGGGTCTGGTGTCAGTTTTGTCAATTCCTAACTCATTGTTGCTTGGCTTCCTTTTCACTATAAAGATTCGAGTTATCCACTATAATCTTTTCTTCTTTTGTTCTCACATTGTGTATTATATTACGAAATACATACAATTCATACAGCCACATTTTTCAAAAGCCAAATTCACAAATTTGTATGTTCTAGTAGGATTGATAATGAATTAGTAGGACCCTTATTTTGCGAGTTAATCTTAATGAATTGTTTTACTGAAACAAGAAATTAAGAACAACTAGCTTAATATTTCAGTTACAAAAGTCCGCCACACATGGGCTGTGAAAACTAAGAAGATTTTCTTTGTACAGGTATAACACACTTATGATCTCATCTCACCATAAATGCTCTATTTTTTTGTAAAGGACCGATGAGAAAGGGGCAGGGGACGCACTGAAGGCTGAAAACAAGAAAGGACGACTTACTGGATTAATACTTGAGTTACCGAGAAAAGCATAGACCAGCAATTGTAGAAACCCAAAATGTTGTAGAACTGCATTGGTTCTACTACATTTCACTATCCGATTCATAATAACGGTGATATTTTGAATTTTCAAAATCCGCTTCTAATACCCCCCCCCATTGCTGGTTCTATTTCAGCAAATAACAAATACGATCTTTAGTGTCTACTCAAACGGCTAAATGCCGAATATGGTATAGACCAAATAAGCATTATCGAAAAATCTTAAATGATAATGTTATCTATCACATGAAGTATTTGCATGTATCACAAAAAGTAAAGTAGTAGTCGAATGAAAACAATATTTGGATTTTAGCCTCGGAACGAAGCGCTTCATGATATAACAGTCTATTGTTAATATGACATTAGGAATGAGGGTTGGCCGAAAACTAAAACATGGAAATATCTCGGCTAATATTCAATATAGAGAAAATAGATTCTAGCAACATTAATAGAAAATTACATTTGCAATAAGATTAAATCTATACAATTTTCGATCCGACACAGAGATATTCTGAATTTTCGACATTCTCCCTCTCTAAACCTCTCCCCCTCTCACTGGTCTGATTTCAGCAATTAATGAATTTCATCTTTAGTTTTGCATGTAACACTTATATATTGATTTTGGTAACGAACAAACAACAATTGCGAACTCTAGAACGGATAATGAAAAATTGAATATATATACATAATTGCACCTCATGGACATTGAGAAAATTTTTCGAAAATCACATCATGAGTTAGACTTTAATTGCTGATTTCCCTTAAGGGGAATTTCCTAAATACAGGTGAAGAGTAACAATTATAGTGGATCAATAGTTAATTTACAATCCTATAAAAAGTGGGGATTTTCTGAAGGTTGAAAAAAAAGATAGTACGAATAACTCGCTTAATATTTAAGGTACAAAAAATATATAGAACAATAATAATAGAGGACCAATAGCTGTACAAGATTGGTTCTATAACATTTTTCGATATGCCTCATAATAACCCAGATATTTGGAATTTTCCAATTCCCGCAATTCCTGGTCCTATTTCGTCTGATTGTAGTTTACAGGTCGATTGATACGTTATATTAGCGATACAGTAAATGTGTTGGAAATTTCTCAATAAGTATTATCTAATGAAATTTCAGGCCCCGCATTTAGAAAAATAAATATTTAATTTAGTAATTAATATTAAAAGAAACATTAACGCTTTGTTCTATGTTTTTCTTGTTAAATGAAATTCATAATGGTGTAAATATGTGTTTAACCTAACGGCCTTTTATTTTGAAGTGTATAAAAACGATTAATAAACCGTTTTAGTCTTGTGTAGTCCTTGACGCTAATCCAAGTGTCGAGGACAGATTCATTTGGTCATCATTTTGCTTTCTTTACTTTTTATATGTCTTGTTTTATTTCATTTTTTTAAATGATTTCATTGGGATAATTATGCCAGTCGTGACTGTTGGTTTTCTCATCGAACTGTTTACAGTAGCAGAAAAGTATTTATTTATTGTGTGTGATGACTAGTTGTTTACCTTAGCTAAATATACAATAGTTAGACAATTGTATTTTCTGATTTCTTTCTCCTTAATTTGTTATATATATATATATATATATATATATATATATATTATTATACGGCTAATCTTTAAGCAGCCTTTTTTAGCCAGGGTAAGACTAAGGATTTTATTTAATGAGTTCTAAATAAATTCCTTTTGCTTCCACAATGTTTATGTAATTTACATATCTAAAAGAAACGAATAATGTTCTATGTAATATTTATTTGAAAATAAATTAAAATTACAAAATACTATTTACAAAATTTGTTGGTTTATTTGAGTGTAACACCTTGCTTTTGTTGAGGCAAACTGTAGTTAACAGTGCGTGCTTATAACAGTTACACGGCTTATAACAGTTAAGATATTAATTTATATTCGTTTTTTTATCCATCATGTCAAATAGTAAGAGGAAGAAAACTATAGGTGATGAAATACAGAACTTTTAATGTAGAATGGGAGTTTAGTTTTTCTTTACTGCTGAAAAAGATAAAATGATGTGTTTGTTGTGCAATACAGTTTTAAATACTCTTTAAAAAAGCGAGTGCAAATAAACACACTATTTGACTCATAAAGAACATAAATAATTTGTTCGCTTTAGAAGGTGAATCACGAAAGGCTGGGCATCTTCAAAAGTTGAAAAACTGAGAAGCATCATCTGGCAGGCATCTTTTAGTGCCTTTGTAAAATCAAAATTCCGCTGGCAGTTTGCTGTTTATACGTATAAAATATCACCATATACTTGGAAAAAGGGGCAAACCATTTAGTGACATTGAAATTACTTAAAGAATGTATTGGTTGAAGCAGTGAGTATGTTAGATCCAAGAAATGTCGACAAATACAAACAATTACCTCTTTCAAGAAGAAATGTAACAGATCGACAGCACGAATTAGCTCAAAGTACAACAGAGCATCTTCATACAATTATACAAAGTGAAGATGTTTATTTTTCTATTTTCGAAAACTTCAAAGAATACCTATAAATTACAATTGAATGCCAGTAATTTAGTCATTGTCTGCAAAAAAAGAAAAAAAGAAAGATTTGTTGCTTTGTTAAAAAAGGAAAACTTAAACTTGAAAACATTGATATCATTTCACTGCATTTTACATCAGCAAAATCTACCATTTTGCAAGACACTCTGGATAGAACCATTGCCATTGTCAACTATAATTTTAAACTTTTATCAAGAACAAGGAAAAGAATGTGATCTATCAGAAGAAGTATTTCTCAGAAACCTTGCATTTTTGTCTGGTATGATGACAAAACAAAACAATTTAAATATTTGCCTGTAAGGTGAAACGAGGTATATTAATGAAATTTGGAAAAAGATCCAAGCGTTTAGAATAAAATTATCATTTTTCAAAACATTGCTTTGTCGATCGGAAATATCTGCACAAAACTGTGAAAATAAAATATTCGATGAATATGTAGGTGTCTTGGAGTTTGATAGAAGTAGTATACTAAGATTTTCTGATTTTGACGAGCACACATTTGAACCACTTGATCCAAAATACAATTACTGTCAAACAAGAAACAAAGAATAACACTAACTTAGTGAATAAAAATATATTTTTTATTGTATTTTTTATATAGTTTTATATATATTTTATATGTATATTATATTTCAAATTGTGTAGTATAATATTTTCTTTTTTCTATATAATGCAATAAATTGTTAAATCTATAGAAAAACTATAATAATTTCACAAAAGTCACTTTCTTAGGTCAATCAGACTAATGCGGCCTCTCTTATTGCTGCCTAAGCAGGATATGTGGCTAAGGTAAAAAGGTTCCGATGACCTCTCTAGGTCAACCATTTGGTGTTAGAGACCAACGCCTTAACTCAGAAGGCTTACCTGAGCCCCAATGCACTCATAATGACAATTAATTTTAATAATGCAAACAAATAAAGGTTCAACCAAAATTCACAAAAATAGAAAAGTAGTACAATGAAATATACATACTTAAAAACGCAATAAATTTGACAAATGTAATTCGTTGTAAAAAACATTTTCCAAAATGAGGCTGCTTTTCGTAAAGATTTGCGCGATGTCCTTATTATTTTTGCATGAAATGAAACGGAGAGTATTATAACACTTTAAAAGCTCACACGCAGGTGATGTGTAAACTAAGCAGATTTTTCACTATGTCAATGTATGTAAGCACAACACAAAACAAAATTTTTTTGGACATGAGATGATTATACATACAATTGATGATGAATGCAAATGGCATGACGAGGAGGTTAATTAAATTTAGAAAACAATAAATTCAACTAACTCGCTTAATATTCAAATTAGAGAAAAAGTATATAAAACCAAAATTCTAACTTTATCTTTAGTATTATATGAGTCAGTTAAATATGGAGTGTGGTACCGACCAAGTAAAAATCTGTAACCACTAGAGCGTTAAAGGCAAGTATTATGTATGTATATCATTTAGAACAGGCCTCAATATCGCCATCTACCGATTAGGATCAATCATCACCCAGGGGAAAATCAGCTAAAATTCAAGACCCACCAGTAGAATGAAAACAAAATTATATAACAAATCCATACTTGCACGCACACTCGCACGCACAAACACACACACACACACACACACACACACACACACACACACACAAATATATATATATATATATATATAGAGAGAGAGAGAGAGAGAGAGAGATATTTATTAACTTGAACGTTGACCTTATTTTCGTGATATCCTAAAAAGGGTCGATGGACATTTAAAAATCGATTAATGAGCACAATATCAGAAGTTGATTCCCCTTGAGAAACATCTAATAAACCAATAAAAAACTAAAATAAATAATGCAAATATATAAGATGCATTTGCAACAAGGTGAAGGTGAGTTTATCATTGGTTATCGGTATTGATAAGAAGTGTCCTTGACTCGAGTGAGAGGGGACTAATCTGAATGAAGAGCGAGCAACCAATGATAGAATTGTCTTCGTGTCCCATTCATAGCAATACATCCGTTCTTATTCCTTTTATCTTTTTATTTCTTTTTGTGCTCATTCCTTTAAAGGAACAATGGAGTGAGATCCTCTCCTGGGATTGTATATTGTCTCTTCATCGCTACACAGTGATACGAAAATTTTTCCATCAGTGCTTCTTTTAATGGGAGCAATTTGAAAAGGAAAATGATTCGCTAGCCAACCGCGAAATAGGCAAAATATTTTATAATTACAAAAAGTAATTAACCGAATCAAAAAAAGTTTACACGAGAAGGACGATCATTGAAGTCAGTATCCAGATTGTCCAAAATTGTAAGAGTCTAATCAACCGATTTATTTGCTCCTTTGCTAATTCAATTTTGTCTTTTCAATTCGTAAGTGTATCCTTCATTTTGTTCCTAGTTTGAACAGCAAAGGTTAAATTATTAACATCATACTCTTCAAAGGACCTTTTTATGTTGTACGACAATCTTTTCACATTGGTACATTTGACATATTTTTATTCTCCCTCCCTTCTTCCTTATTTTGTTCCATGATCCTGAAATATCTCCCAGGCCTTAATTTGGAAAGGTTTTCAAACTAACTCTTCTGTATCATTTGTGTTTGATAACAATTGTCTTCTAGGATATTATGAATCTCTTGTTTGACTTTTGGCAAATGAGGTTTTTCAGCTAATATAATAGAATTATCCATCCAACAAAATTATCCATTACATTTCTTTTTTGGTGAAAAGGGTCTTGTGATCTAAACCTCAATAAATTATTGCTGGTATCCTCCTTCTTTGTCTATTCTGTGGTAATGCTAATCACGTTGTCTCGTATTATGTTCATATCCAGATTTCCTTAATTAAGATTAATTTTCCTTCTGATTCATACTCAACTGTAACCTTAAGATTCATGTAGAAACCATTGAGTCCCGTAAGGAAACTCTCTACATCCTCTCCATTAATAATTCACCAGATGTTGCCAATGTATTTCAGCAACGCTTTAAATTTCACCTCTGATTCCATCAAAGATTACTTTATGAGATTATTTAAAACAATCCCAGAGAGGTTTACCGACCATACACCTCCCATTGGTAACCCAAACAGTTGTCTATACATGTTATCATTAAACTTGAAGAATCTGTTTTCGCAGCACAAACAGATTCCTATAAATAAATCTTTATTTTAAACACTGGTGTGGGGCTCAATATTTTCCCATTCTCTCTGAATAATCGCATGTACCCTCTACAAAGGAATGTTTGTAAGCATGAAAACTAAATCAAAACTTACCATCACATCAACTTATTCAAGTTCCACTGTTTCAATTTTTTCTTTTGCCTCTACAGAGTTTTTAACACCAAATGTGTTATTTTTACACAAAATGTCCAAAGACGGTTTTAGAAATTTAAATAGTTTGTATTGAGTACCATTTATATCATTGCCTGTGAATGAGTGGGTTGTTATCTTTTTTATATAATTTGACTAAGCTAAACATATTTGGGTGAACTGGTGCATTGTTAATTATATACTTTCTACACTTACCATCTATATATTTTTGCTTGCACAGTTTCTCCACGTATGTTAACAATTTCTTATTTACTTCATTTATTGGGTCTACCCTGCCCCTCCCCCCTATACGTTTCTTTGCAATTGAGTAAACCATTCATTTTATTAATATAATCATTTGTTAGCACGGTAACCACTTTTTTTGGTTTTGCCAGATTTCACTAAAAAATGCCTGGGTTATTTTTTTAAAACCTCATTACTGCATTGACATTTTGTCTCCACGTCGAAAGTAGCCTGTCTTAAGCTTAATCTTTAGTTTTCTTTTTGAACCGATTTTCCTTAAGGGAAATCAGCTATTGAGGTCGTACTAGTGTCGCGATTTTCGAAAAACCTCTTCCAATGTCCATCGATCCTTCCTAGGAGATGACGAAAATGAGGACCGTTCAAAGCCTGTTATCGCTAGCGGTCGTAATTTTTTGTTTAATCGTTACCAAACTCGATATTTAGTCTTTTTATGTAAAAAGAAAGATCAAGTTCGTTAATGGCTGTTAACGGAATGGGAGGGGCTTTTAAAGGGGGGGGGTTTCAAAAATTCAAAATATCCGTTATTATGAGTCGGATCGAAAAATTGTATAGAACCAATTTTATTGCAAATGTAATGTTCTATAAATATTGTTATGTACGTTTTTGATTTATTATCTTGATTAATTACTGAGATATTTGCATTTTTTAGTTTTCGGCATTCAGCAAACCTCCACTCCTCCTAATGTCATATTAACAATAAGCTGTTATATTTTGAAGCACATTATTTGAAGCCTAAGTAACAAATATTGTTCTCATTGAACTTTAACGTTTTGATGTAAATGCAAATTATGCGGTGGCGAACTTTTATTTACTTATTATACTATTGTTAACTGTGATCATTTATACATAAAAGTAATACAAATTCTAGATTATATTAACAAATTATAAATAAATTGTCCATTGCGATTGACTAATAATTATAATTTGACTTGTGTATTTTATTTATTCCCTCTTGCCTTATAATTCTTTTACTATTATATAAATAAAGACTGAGGTCTATTGTAGACAATCAAAACTTTGCCTTCCCTCCAGCCGGACGCCTAGAGCAAGTGCCCGTCCCCTCCAAGACCTCACTGGATCCAGGTTTTCAGATAATCTTCCTTAGAAGTATCGGTTATCTTTAGTACCAGGAAAAGGGATAAGTAAATCAAATATTTTTCTCCACAACTAATACTTTCACTCACACCTGACACACTGAATGAAAGTTAATATCGGTCACCGAGGGAAGCTCGCAGCGGGGTTGCACAACGTATCGCTACTTTCCAATGGAAGTCCCTACCATAGCCGGAGACGATGTTCGGACCAGTGAGATCTATCTACCTCTGGAACAAAAGCTTTCTAATGATCTATCTGAGTGTGTCGATATGAACCTGAATAGAGCGGAGAAATCAGCCAAGGAATGCGTCTTCTTAACGACTTTATTCCAATAACGCATTCCTACTCTTGCTAGTTCTCATCATCACTTCCAAACAAGACATCAGGCCCTGAGTCAGCAGTTCCTAGGTAGCCACACCGATCAGAAGTGGAATTATTTTATTTTAAAATATTCTTTTTTTATACGAACGAGTTACAAAAAAAAGGGTCCTATAATGGCATCCAGCATAAGTTAAAACCAGCTGCAACAGATGAACTTCAATAGTACAAAAATACAAAATCAAATACAAATACTCCGAGAGTTAAAAAGAGCCGTTTACTTCACGTCTATTCTAAGCCACGTGGGAATAGATGGAAATGAAAAAGTCCGTCACGCAGGGGCTGCGTTAACTAAACAGATTTCCCAAGTACGTCACGTTTTTTACATTTATCTCAAAAATTAAAAGTTCAATGAGAACAATATTTGGTATTTAAGCTTCAAATAAAATGCTTCAAACTAAGCAGATTTCCCTCGTGAAGATTTAGAATAGATAAATTTCATGAGAGCCGAACAGTTAAGGAAACGGCCGACCTAGCTTTTGGCAGGAAACTCACTCTCATCCGTTATCCGCCCAGATTTAATACAAATGCAAATATCTCAGTTAATATTCAAGATAGAGAATAAATGTATATAACAATATTTAGAGTAAATTTAATTTGCAATAAGGTTGATTCTATACAATTTTTTCGATCCGACGTACGTATAGTGACGGAGATATTTCGAATTTTCGAAAATCCTCCCCTCTAAACCCCCCCCCCAATGGTCCGATTTCAGCCGTTAACGAACTTGATCTTTCTTTTTACATAAAACGACTAAATATCGAGTTTGGTAACGATCAAACAAAAATTGCGACCGCTAGAGCGGTAACAGACGTATATATATATATATATATATATATATATATATATATATATATATATATATAGAGTTTTGAACGGACCTTATTTTCGTCATCTACTAGGTAGGATCGATGGACTTTTGAAGAAAAATTTCGAAAATTGTGCCATGAGTACGACCTCAATAGTTGATTTCCCTTAAGGGAAATCTGCTAAAAGCAGATTTAACAGCCAAAGAAGCCCACCAACTCGACTCCATCACCCCAACAACAATTTCATCTACAGAAGTCTATCAACCACTCAAAGAAGAAATTGATAAAAACTGGGCAAACACATGTGGAACGAAACCCCGCACACCAAACTAAACACTCTTAAAACCACCATCCGTCCATGGAAATATTCGATAAGAGACAACAGAAGAGATGAAGCTGTATTAGGAGGACTCCGAATAGGGCTCACAAGATTTACGCATGGTTATCTTATGACAAACGAACAACCCCCCATTTGTGGGAGTGTAACACAGACTTGACTATCTACCTCATATTAATGGAATGTCATAAGTATACAAATATTCGCAACGAATGCAATATGTCCAATGATATAGAAGTGGCTCTTGGAGAGGACCCGAAAGAGCTAGATAAATTGTTTAATTATGTGAATATTACAAATTTATACAAATAAATTTAAACTACATTTTTTTTTATCCTCGTTAATATTGTTAAAATGGCGATATGGATGAGGATACCAAAATGTGAGTTACAGATATTACAGGGCGATGATAAACTGGTAGTTTTCGCCCTAAAACCCTACGAAACAAACAAACAACTGATTAACTTCATAAGTACAGCATTCCCATGTTGCACATTATTTAAATTCTCGCGCATTGATAAGTTTCTGTCACTGTTGGGTTTTACCAACAATTTATCGAAGAAACGACCCAGATTATGCTTTACTCGTGACATGTGAGTCAGTTGAAAACATAAAATATTTAATATGTTTAATGAACGTTGTCTACAATGATGAGGTAGGATTTATTAAAAGGAATACAGCCAGGGAAGATTCTGTAATATATCGTCAATCACTTTGCGCCAACATACCAGTAAGCAAAGGTCAATTAAAATACAATCAATAGAAATTACAGTCAATAGAAATTGATAAATTTAAATAAAACCTTGCCCATGAACCATTCCAATATTTATACCAAGAACTCACATTCCACACCCAAGCATTAGAATATACTAAAGCAAATAATCTCCCCAATATCGGAGCAGTATCAAAAACTTGTAGAAAAACTCTCAACTTGAAGAAGAAACCATGACCGCCAACGTCGAGACCTTTATTATCAAGATACATGCAAATATGGTCTGTTGATCCCCCCTCCCGTCTTAAGTTCTTTGATTTAAATTTAAGTGTTAAATAAAAATTATTCTAATTCACTATAAATTACAGTACTAGATATAGTAAATAGTTTGCAATAAAATTAATATGTTATATTTAAATAATTGTTTTTCTTTCCGGTGAAGAATATTTCTATCTATCTGGTCAGCACTGAGAGGTTGGCTCACCTGTTTGTTTACAATTCAGACGCTTTCCGTTGGGAGGTTATTTAAGTTGACTGAAAGATTTCTCATCGCCGTTTGTATTTATTCACTTAATATTCACGATGGTGTTATGTGTTACCTGTACGTAGATTTATCTATTGTAAAACTTTACGTGGGAAAGTTTACACAACTGTGCATGACGGAGTTTTGATTAATGCGAGATACGTACTGACACCACGAAAAAACATGTCAAAATGGGTTCAAGGAAGATCAAAACAGATAATTCCGTTTAAATCTGACAGCCAAAGAGGAAGTAAAAATGAGGTTCTATCTTTTTAAACATTTCTTTGCAACGTCTATTTAATTATGCATCAGTACAGTGCCACATACACTAGAATTTTAGAAACAGTCATCTACGATTTAATAATACATACATATTGGTCCAATTTTATTCTTAACATTTTTTATTTATTTTTTAAATTTTTTTACGAGGTGATTGGTATTAAGTAAGCAAGGGTGAGCCTCTAATTAAGATAATTTATTTACTCAGTCATGTAAAGCCGTATACTTTATTCATACATTTTGAAAATAAATCCCTTAAATATCTGAAGTTTTCTCATATTCTTTGTCTATTATTTATTTATTTATTTTATTTTGGAGCGTTCGCAGCGAGGCGATATTGCTCATAAAAAAACAACAAAAACAATTTATATAAACAAAATACAAAATGAAAATAGAAACAAGAAAAAATTAAATAATACAAAATAAGAACGCAAACAAATAACAAAACTCGACTAAATAACAGAACGCAACAATATAACAAAACACAACTAAATAACAGAACACAACTAAATAAAACTCAACTAAATAACAGAACGCAACAATATAACAAAACTCAACTAAATAACAGAACGCAACAATATAACAAAACACAACTAAATAACGGAACACAACTAAATAAAACTCAACTAAATAACAGAACGCAACAATATAACAAAACTCAACTAAATAACAGAACGCAACAATATAACAAAACTCAACTAAATAACAGAACGCAACAATATAACAAAACTCAACTAAATAACAGAACGCAACAATATAACAAAACACAACTAAATAACGGAATGCAACTAAATAAAACTCAACTAAATAACAGAACGCAACAATATAACAAAACACAACTAAATAAAACTCAACTAAATAATAGAACGCAATCAAATAACAAAACAACGAAAAACAACAATAAACACAAAATAACAAATAAAATAAATAAACAAAAACAAAATATTAAGTTCAAAAACAAAAACTGTAAAGACTAATAAAATTACGTAACGTAAACAATTATATAATTTCAATGGATAAAAACTAAACTAAAATCAAATAAATATAAATTAGTATGTACAATAAAATGAAGATTTCTAACACCTAAAATATTTACAATCATATGCTCTCACTTTCTTTATCACACATACAAACATGCAATACACACTCACGCGCGCATGCACACGCACACACAACTCGCGTGCAGGCACACTTACTGACACGCATGCACACACAAACACACATGCGCAAATACACACACACACACACACACAAACATACACACACACACACATACAAACATACACACACATAAACATACAGTAAAACGGTTTAGCTGGAATTTAAAAATATTTAATTTAAGAAGGATTAAAAAAGATTTTAAAATGTAACAATTCTAAAATTTGTGAGTATATGTTAATATCATCATGTAAATGTTGGAGTATTATGGGTATGTGTGGGCTACCTTCTGTAAGTAAGTCGTGTAAGTCAGTATGTGTTTATTGTAAGCGGAGCATTACACATATTGCAGTTATGCATTCTTTTCTTTTGAAATAGGTAACCATGGGTAAGCAAAGAATGACCTATACGTAGTCTCGTAAGGACTACTTCGTCTCTCCGTGTAAATACTTCAAATTTGTCACTCCATGTCTTAACTGTAGTTTTAATTTGTCTCAGTTTGTTGTCTGTTAGTAACCAGTCCTGTTGCCATTCTGGAGTATGTTATTTTTTTAATGTAGTTTTGTAGGTTGTCCGAAGTTATATTTTTTAATGTCAGTATTGGTATTTTCGGTAATTGTCGTTAGTTTTGCGAGCATGTCAAGTTCAGTGCTTCGTCCAATATTCTGGTGTCCTGGTAGCACATAACCAATGGTATGTGATTATGAATGTGTTCAAAAATGTTTGTTATAATAGGATGATTGAAAAATATGTTTTTTAAAGAGAGTAAAGAACTTAACGAGTCCGAAAATAATTTTATTTGGCGATTTTGAACATTTTGTAGGTTTTCTAGAGATAGGAGTATAGCGTGTAGTTCAGCTGAATAAATAATTGATGCTCGCAGTTTTAATCTTTTGGCATATGTGTGGTCGTCAATGAGTGCAAGAGCTGCTGTTCCAAAGTCAGTCTTGGATCCGTCCGTGAATGTGTGCATAGTGCGTTTGGGTTATTTTGCAATAATGGAGTTAAATGCAGTCATGTAAAAATTTTGAAGAAAGGGGATCATTTTTATTAAATTTAGTTAAGGTTATATCAATATATGTTATTTACTCTCCAAGAAGGAAATTATAGTATAGCATTGTTGTACGCAAGAGTCTGTAAAATGTTTGAGTCTGCCGAATTTTCTAATGTGCGTATAAGAAGTGGTTTGTGTTTACATTTTTTTTTTTTTTTTTTTATTAATTTGTTGAAATGTGGTGTATTGTTTATATTGAATGTGTGGATGCAAGGTGTGTCTAAAGCTTTACATTTTAAAATAAATTTTAAATTGATTATACGCCTTCTATATTTTAATGGAGGCTCTCCAGCATCTACACATAGCTTTCTACAGGGCATGATCTGAAGGCCCCTGTTGCTTAGTCTTGTGTTGTGAACAGTGTCTAACATTTTAAGGGCACTGTCTATTAGAATATAATAGAAGTTATACCTTTGCAAATCTTCTTAGTATTGATAGTATGTGTGTAATATTTTGGCTGGTGTCAGTTCGTAGTTCAGCCATATCATGGGTTATATCAAGGTTTTTTCCTTGATTGTGGTCTGTTATTATGTGTTTTATTTTTTGGTATTCTTTGCAATATTTACATATAGGGATGTCTGTCCTTGTCATTAAGTGCCTATCTGTGGCCAGAGTCTATCAAGAACAATTTCTTCACATCTAATACTCCTATGGCTCGATGCCGACATTAGCAGATTTTTTAATACTGAGGTGGTGGCTGTTTACATTCATCCATTCTTATTGCCATTTGTCTAGGATTCGTTTTTGTGCATCTCTCAATATGTCTTCTTATAGTAAGTTTGTTTGTGTGTATCGAGTTTCTCCAGAAATTAATTTAGCCTGGTGGTCAGGTGTCGTCCCAAGTCCTCGTATCCTGGTAGCCAAAGAGTTTGCAGTAAACCTAATGAATCGGTTCAACCATGTTCTTTCCATCCAACCAAATTACGTAGATCCTAGTGTGCTGTAGTTCGATTTTTTTTTTTTTTTTTTTTTTTTTTTTTTCTCCTCATAGTAACCCTGTGAGGAGTTATTTATTCGAATACATGTTCCATTGCCACATGGCATATTACATGTATTATTATGTTAAACACATCATTATTTTACAATAAATATTTGTTTATCAACTGTCATTCATTTCAAATATTCAAGAAATAAAATAAAAAATAAAAAATAAAATAAATAAAAATAAAAATAAAATACAATATTAAGGTAAGTATGGTAATTACAAACAGAATTAATAAATGAAATGAAAAGTAAATAAATAAATACAATAGGAACAAAAGCATATCAATTGAAATTAAACTTAAACTCAACGATGTTTAATTTGCGAGTCTATGTAAGGTAAATATATTGAATTATAATTCCCATTCCTCACAATCAACTTCACATTCTAATGAATTTTTGCTACATCCATATCTATACTTTTGATAAACTTTATAAATTCTTTATTATATTTGCTAAATATAATATGAGGTGGTTCTGGCCAATTACCTCCTTTTAAAATTATGTTCATTATTAAATTTGATCTATTTTGACTAAATGTTGTGCAGTCATAAAGTATATGTAAAAACGTTTGTGTTGTCTGTAAGTCGCACGTACATTTGTCATTGTCTTGAATTTTAAATCTTGTTAAATAATGTCCTGTCTGTCCATGTTCTGTTAGAAATTGTGTGCATTTGTGATGGTGACTCTTAATTGTGTTGTAGTTATTGTGAGTTATATTTGGTATGTATTGATGTAAACTGTAAGATTTGCTACATGTCGTCCATTCTCTGTTCCACTTTTGTATTGTGTCGGTACGTAAGTCTTTTTTAATGTATGAGAGTGGCACGAGGGCAAATTCTGGGTTTATGTTGGTATCCTGGGCTGCTTCCTTTGCTAACGTGTCGGCTTGTTCGTTTCCAATATAACGTTGTTATATACGTTGTAGTTGGCTTGTAACGTTTCTGAAAGAAAGTCCGTCACGCAGGGTCTGCGTTAACTAAGCATATTTCCCAAGTGCGTCACGTATTTGCATTTATCTCAAAACGTATAAGTTCAATGAAAAAAATATTTAGTCTTAAATACCAAAATAAAGTATTTCATGACATCTTATGATAGCTTATTGTTAATATGACATGAGTAGAAGTGGTTATTTACTGAAGGCCGAAAACTAAAAAATGCAAATATCTCCGTTTAATAGTAGAGATAGTGAAAAAACATAGCAACATTTATAGAACATAACATTTGCAATACAATTTTCTGACCCGACGCATTATAACGGAGATTTTAAGAACATTCGAAAATCCCCCCTTAAACCCCCCGCCCCCACTGGTCAGATTTCAGCCATTAGCATACGAGATCTTTAGTTTTACATAAAACGTTTAAATATCGAGTTTGGTGACTATCAAACAAGAATTGCGACCACTAAAGTGTTAACAGACAAATATATATATATATATATATATATATATATATATATATATATATATATATATATAAATATATACATATACAGACTGTTTTGAATGGACCTCAATTTCTTCATCTACTCGAGGATCAACGGATATTTGAGGAAATTTTTCGAAAATTGCGTCATGAGTACAACCTCAATAGTTGATTTTCCTTATGGGAAATGTGCTAAAATACTTCTCCTTCCGTGACCGCAGCAGAGCCGACATTGTTATCGTTTAAAATTTATATTTTATTGCAATTATTTTGAGTATCATGAAGTGAATATGTAATAATCATATATAGTAAATAACAAAATAAATTTCTTTTTTAAGTTGAGTGGTATTTCTTGAAGATTAACAAAGATCAGTTTTTTTTTGTTTTTGTTTTTTTGCGATTAAATATACTGTACATAATCTCTATTTATGTAACGAAGCTAATTTTGGAATATTTTGGGAAATGGACAGGAAGAGATGGAAGTTGTTTATCCCTGGAAAAAAAAGTAAACATAAACTACGCGAAAATTGGCAACTCATATTTTTACAATATACAACAGCTGCTGTTTGTGATAAGAGGGATATGAGAGCATAGCCGCCGCCTTACGAGGATCAAAGCAGCTCTTTCCGGTAGCCGAAAATTACTAAGAGAAAATAGACACGGAAGCTGTAAAAGGAAGGCAGAACTGTAGGTTTACAGGGCTGTTTATACAGCATTTACACGGGGTTTATACAGTCAATCTCGGCCTGTCACAATAAGAGTTTACACCACCTTTATTGCCGTCTTTATTCTTTAAATAGGAACAACTTATAAACATTCAGCTCTCTCCGCTGACTTAAAATACACCAGTTGCAATGCAGAATTCACCCAACAATGTAATTGATACTGCAAGAATATCGGCGATATGGACCTTGAAAAAAAGAATGAAAAAATGACTGCCACGCAGAGGGTCCGTATACAAAGCAGATTTCCAATTTCCTGAAATGACACACACTGATCTAATCTCACCATACATTATCTTTTTCCTAATAAAAAAAGTCCGTCACGCAGGGGCTGCGTAAACTAAGCAGATTTCCTACGTGAAGTTTTACAATAGACAAATTTCACGAGAGCAAACAGTTAAGGAAACGGCCGACCTAGCTTTTGGCGGGAAACTCACTCTCATTCGTTATACTACCAGATATAATAAAATGCTAATATCTCGGTTAATATTCAAGATAGAGAATAAATATATAGAACAATATTGATATTTAATTTGCAATAAGATTGGTTCTACCCCATTTTTTGCTCCGACATATGGTAACGGAGATATTTCGAATTTTCGAAAATCCCCTCCCCCTCTAAACCCCCCCCCCTCCAACTGGTCCGATTTCAGCCATTAACGAACTTGATCTGTCTTTTTGCATAAAACGTTTAAATATCGAGTTTGGTAACGATCAAACAAAAATTGCGACCGCTAGAGCTGTAACAGACAAATATATATATAGGTATATATATACATATATATATATATATATATATATATATAGGTATATATATATATATATATATATATATATATATATATATATATATATATATATACAGTTTTGTACTGACCTAAGTTTCGTCATATTCTGGGTATGATATATTGACATTTTAAGAAAAATTTCGAAAATCTCGTCATTAGTACAACCTCAATAGCTGATTTCCCTTAAGGGAAATCTGCTAAAAAAACCGACCAGTAGAAGTGTGCAGTTAATAAAATCTTAATTAAGTAAGTCATCACTTAAAATACTTGCATGTATCTTATCTGTTGAATACAATATTGGATATTTTAGATTGACATAAAACATTTTATGAACTGAATGCTGAAAATTTTAAAAATGCAAAAATCACGATTAATATTCAAGATAGAGAAAAAATGTATAGAACAACATTGGTAGAATTTTAAATTTACGGAAAGATTGATTTTGTACGATTTTTCGATCCGATTCATCGAAACGGAGGTATTTGGAAGTTTCGATTTTATATGTCTGTCTGTCACCGGTCGCAATTTTTGTTTGATCGTTACCAAATTCGACATTTAAACGTTTTACGTAAAACTAAAGATCAAGTTCGTTAATGGCTGAAATCCGACCAGATTTCGAAAATTCATAATATCTCCCTTATTCGTCGGGTCGAAAACTTGTATGGAACCAATCTTATTGCAAATGTAATACTCTACAAATGTTGTTATGTATATATATATATATATATATATTTGAATTTTTTAGTTTTCGCCCATCAGTAAACCCCCACTCATACTCATGGCATATTAATAATAAACTACTATATTATGAATCACTTTTTTTGAAGCCTAAATAACAAATATTGTTCTCATTGAACTTTTGCGTTATGAAATATATAAATAAGGACACAGTTTGCACAACTAGCTTCTTTTCGGGTTGATGTCGCTTCCCTTCAGTTATTAACCATTCATACTAGAACAAAGCTAAATTATAATTATTTCCAACATTGTTAGAGGACTGAAGAGTTTCCTGTTGTGATGTAATGGTATTCACTCAGGTAGATAGATTGAATACAATTCATAGATATATTGAATAGCTAGAGGAAAGACTTTTAATTGTCAGATAGGAAATTCATTTTTACTCTCGGAAAAATACTGTTTTTTAAGTTTTTATCCCAGGCAAAGGCATTAAACCTAACTTGTATAAATTCATTTTTAAATATCATGTTATTAAATAAATATTGTCAAATCCATCCAAAACAGAAATCACATTTAATCCGTCTTCTTCAAAATATTGAAATTCATTATTTTTATCATATACCAATGCATCGTAACACTACTCTTACTCTCCCTCCTTAGAGAGTAAAAACGTCCGTCACGCAGGGGCTGCGTAAACTAAGCAGATTTCCCTTGGGAAGTTATACAATAGAGAAATCTCCATACAGATCCGAACAGTTACGGAGACGGCCGAACTAGCTTTTGGCGGGAACACATTTAATAAAAATGCAAATATCTCGGTTAATATTCAAGATAGAGAATAAATGTATAGAAAAATATTTATAGTAAAGTTAACTTGCAATAAGATTGGTTCTATACAATTTTTTTATCCGTCGTATGGTAACGGGGATATTTCGAAAATCCCCACTCTAAACTCCCCCCCTCCCACTGATCCAATTTCAGCTATTACCGAACTTGATCTGTCTTTTTGCATAAAAGGTTTAAATATCGAGTTTGGTAACGATCAAACAAATATTGCGACCGCTAGAGCGTTAACAGACAAATATATATTAACTATGCCCACATGCTCATATAGCACACTTGTGATCTCATCTCACCACATATTCTATTTCTAAGAAAAAAATAAAGTCCGTCATGCAGGGGCTGTAAACTAAGCAGATTTCCCACGTGAAGTTTTACACTAGGAAAATCTCCATACGAGAGCCGAACAGTTGCGGCAAAGGGCTGAACTAGCTTTTGGCGGGAAACAAGTCATCCCTTATTGGCCCAAATTTAATAAAAATGCAAATATCTCGGTTAATATTCAAGATAGAGAATAAATTTATAGAACAATATTTATATTTAATTTGCAATAAGATTGGTTCTATAAAATCTTTTGATCCGACGTATGGTAACGGAGATATTTCGAATTTTCGTAAATCCCCCCTCTAACCCCCCCTCCCTCTGGTCCGATTTCAGCCATTAACGAACTTGATCTGTCTTTTTGCATAAAACGTTTAAATATCGAGTTTGGTAACGATCAAACAAATTTGCGACCGCTAGAGCGTTAACAGACAAATATATATATATAATTTTGAACGGACCCCATTTTCGTTATCTCTTGGGTAGGATTGATGGACATTTGAAGAAATTTTTCGAAAATCGCGTCATGAGTACGACCTCAATAGCTGAATTCCTTTAAGGGAAATCTGCTAAAAAAAAAATTGAAACGAAATAACGCAAAAGTATTCTTGATGATTCTTCACTGGAAAATACCGCACCGTTTTTTTATGCAGAACTCTGTTAATAAGAAATACGTTATTAATGTATTTAATTTTACCTTAATCGAGTATCTAAATGTCTCTTACGCTTCGAATTAATAAAATTAAGTTTTAATGCTGGAAGACTATATCTTTTTTTTCTCTAACTCCTGGATCTTGTAATATCGACCTCTAATTAATTGATTAAAAAAAATTTGCAAAATACAATATAAAGCCCCAGTTTTAAAATTTGTGTTTCGAGAACAGGTCTCCATATTCGTCAGTTTCTTTGTTTGGGCGTTAAAAGTTAGTAACTATCTGTAATGGATGGCCCAGGCGCACATTGTAAATTATAATAACTTTTATCAATTGAAGTAGATCCGGCTAGAAGGCCGGTCGTATCAGATCCTCATCACGAACAGGATGTCCTGTATAAAATTCATAATTTTAGTATTGACTCCACCAGAGTCCATTTTTTAGCTTGCTGCTTACTTTAAGACCATGTTTTCTTGGAAGTTTGCACAAGAAGTCTTATGCATCTTCATCATACACTTTTCTTTCTCACATCAAGACGATTATGCTGTAAGTAAACATTTTCCTGAGATCTCAATAATCGCCTACATCTTAGAAATATCTTCTTCAGTAAGAAATAATTAGAAATATATTCTTCAGTAAGGCATAAAATAAAAAATGTTTTATTTCTTGGAGGTGGAATGTATCTTTGTACATCTTGTAAAAAATCCAATAAATACGCTTTTGAATGTGGGAGAGTAAAGCTGTTTTACGGAATAAATCTTTGTGAGGATACAGGTGGCCCTGAAGATGTATTCGTGACATAATTTTTCTTTAAAGTTTGTATAAAAGTGATAACTAGGTATATTTACAACCGGTGGAAAAACTGTCCCAACGTGACGGATTTTTTTTTTTTTAAATTCTGCTCTATGGAACTAAGTTTACCAAACCTTTTTCATTATATTTACAACATTTTGGGGTTTTGGTGCTCAATCGAATGAAGGGATTAAAATGGAGCACACAATTATGAAGAACCTTATTAAGTGTTAGGAACTTCAAGCACAGGCCAAAAAGACCTTTAAGAAATATGTTACAGTATTCGTTTTGGCAATGATTCAGAACAGCTAGTCGTTTTATGTAAAAATAAAGATCAAGTTCGATAACGGCTGAAATTGGATCTCGTGCGGTTTACAGGGAGAGAATTTTGAAAAGTCGAAAAATATCTGTTACTAAACGTCGGATCGACAAAGTGTATAGAACCAATCTGATTGAAAACTAAATGTACTATAGGTATTGTTATATACAATTATTCTCTATCTTGATTATTAACCGAAATATTGTCATTTTTCAGTTTTCAGCCTTCAGCAAACCCTACTTCTACTCATGTTAGATAAAAAATATTCTGCTATATAATAAACCACTTTATTCGAAGAGTATAACCAAAAATAGTTTTCAAGAGGGCTTTATTATACGAGATATGTGCAAATATAATCTGTTGACCCCCTCCCCCCGTCTTGAGTTCTTGGATTACTAAAATTTATGTGATTGATATAAAAATTATTCCGATTCATAATAAATTATAGTACTATATGTAGATAATAGTTTTCAATAATATTAATGTTTCATATTCATATATATTTCTATAATTGATTTTCTTTCAGATTAAGAATGTTTCTATACATCTGTTCAGCTCTGAGAGTTAAACAGAGTTATTAAACTTAACTTTAAGATTTCTCATTACCGTTTGTATTTATTCACTTAAAATTCACGGTGGAGTTAAGTGTTACCAGTATGTAGATTTATCTACTGTAAAAATTCAAGTGGGAAATCTACTTAATTTACGTAGCTGACTTTTTTTCTTCTTCATTTTAGACTGGAATTTGTATTTTTTAAAAACAAAATTATGGGCTTTGGTTAACAATTTTGATTAAGTTTTGGGTGATAACAAGTCCTGGGTTTGTCCCCTTTCCAATTTGAAGATAACTCGTCCAGATTGCCGTATTAGCATAATGTAAACGTTAATTTTAAATTCTATATATATATATGAAACCAGTTTTTTTAGAAGATGTATCATGTTTAGGGCCCTTATGAAATTATACTCAAGTCTGTAGACATCTGTGAGCCAAGCGGAACAAATCAAGTGCGACTACAGGCCCAAAAAATAACCAGGTTGAAACAGGACCAATACAAACTGGATATGAAGCTGTATAGTGAAATTGTTGTTTCCGATAGCATTACTGTGAGTACATTAATATAATTTTACTGTTTTAGATTTACTTAAATTGAAGATTGCGAGTTGTGCTTTTGCAAATCCGTTTGGCCAAACAACTAATACTTTTAGTTTTTATTTTCTTACATTTAATATTATAAACCTTATAACCGATTTTTATCAATATTTTAAAAAATTAAAAATACGGATTGTAAAAAGGAGTATTTTAGGCCAGATTGAAGAACGACATATTTATATGACTCAAAACATTTTATTGTTTACATGAGTATTTTCTAATCCAGATCAGAACATTCTAATGTTTGTTTGCAGATACATTGGTGTACATTTTACATATGTGTTTTTTGGGTATGAACGAATACTTAGTGGTGATAGATATAATTAGGTGTAGAAGAGCAAAGGAGTTTTTGATGTCATAGTTATTACTACTTTTAACCTACTTTTAACAGAAAAATTATTACTCCTAAGTCATACGCAAGTTTCAATGCTCTCTGTAAACTTTGAGTCCTGGGTCCGATTTCTGACAAACTAGTTTATCTAACTAAATAAATAGATTACGCAGATATGTAAACTTTTAGCAAATTTCTCTTAAGCGGAATCAGGTATTGAGGTTGTACTCGTGAAGCAATTTTGTGACACACACACACACACACACACACACACACACACACACATATATATATATATATATATATATATATATATATATACACATAGTGTTTTGAACGTACTTCATTTTCGTCATCTCCTGGGTTGATGGACATTTGATTTTTCGAAAATCGCGCCATGAGTACGACCTCAATTTATTGGGTGACTCTTAATATTGCCAATTGCTCAGCTTGGTTCGTTGTGTAATTTGTTGCAAGGCGCTGTTTGTATCTAATAACCTAATCGCTCCCCATATATGCAACAAATGTGGATCCCACATGTTATATACATTTACTTCCATCAGTAAACATTTTAGCAGATTTCCCTTAAGGGAAATCAGCTGTTGAGGTCGTACTCATGACGCGAGTTTCGAAAAATTTCTTCAAATGTCCATCGATCCTACCCAGGAGATGGCGAAAATGTGGTCCGTTCAAAATTATAAATATATATATATATATATATATATATATATATATATATATATATATATATATATATATATATATATTTGTCTTTTAACTCTCTAGCGGTCGCAATTTTCGTTTGATCGTTAACAAACTCGATATTTAATCGTTTTATGGAAAAATAAAGATCAAGTTCGTTAATGGCTGAAATCGGATCAGTGGGAGGGGGGGGGGGTTAGGGGGCAGGATTTTTGAAAATTTAAATATCTCCGTTACTATACATCGGATCGAAAAATTATATAGAATCAATCTTATTGCAAATTAAATTTACTATAAATAATGTCATATACATTTATTCTTTATCTTGAATATTAACCGAGATAATTGCATTTTTCTGTTTTCAGCTTCTGAGATGAGTTCGGCTAACTTCGGGTATAGTCGTGAGTTTCCGTCAAGAGCTAGTTCGGGCCCTTCCTGTAACTGTTTGCCTCTCTATTCTGAAATTTCTCTTTTGTAAAACTTCACGTGGGAAATCTGTTTAGTTTACGCAGCCCCTGCGTGACGGAATTTTTAAGTATGGAGTCAGCGACAAAGAGTCTTCTGAGTATCCAATTGTCAGGTTTTGACTCGGTTTCAATGCCGTTTGTCGAAAAGTCGTTTATAGCATTCTTGCGTTTAATTAGTTTCTCCCTGTTAGTCACAGCAATGCATACAAGCTGCTTCATAGGAGATTATCCTATAACATATAATAATTTCAGTAGCAGTTAATAGTTGCGCTCATATTAACTTGGTTATTTGTGTTTTAAAATATTTCCCATAAAAATGTCTTCAAATGTCTAATGATGCTGCCTAGAAGATGATGAAAATGAGTTTCGTTCAAATTAATAATATATATCCTTATGTATTTATGTATATTCTAATTAGAACGTAGGTTTGATCTTTACCAGACTCCATATTTAAGAGTTTTGTGAAAAACGAAAGACCAAGTTCATTAACGGCTGAAATAGGACCAGAGTAGGAATCAGGAATTCCACATAACTTTGTTATTATTAGTAGTATCGAAAATTGTTGATATATTCGATTTTTCTTTCAACCTTCTGCAAGCCCTCACTCCTGCTCATCTCATATTAACTTATTTTTAGTTTCTTTAAATTGAGCTTCGTCCTTAGAGTATGTTCCCATAGTTCAATGCCGTATGCCAATATAGGAAGAACTGCCAGTTCGTAAATGGTGTGTAATGCTTCTGTCGAAATACCCCAATTAATTTTAGCAACGCTGGAAAGTCCTTGAACTATCTCAGAAGTTTTGTTTGTAAGTTGGTAATATGTAAATTCCATCTTAGTTTGCTGTCAACAGTCAGCCCAAGATACTTAAAATATTCAACTTTTTGTAGTATTGTTTCTCATTTTCACAGAAAATATTAAATATTTCTTTTTTTTTTCTGGATTAAATGTCAGTTTATCGTCGTCTGCCCAGCCTAAAATAATATGTAGTGTGTGGTTTGTGAATTCTTGCAATTCAAATAAAAGTATGTACTTATAAACAGTAATTGGAAAATCATCAGCAAAAGTAACCAATTCAGCTACTGAAGGAAGATTTGTTCTTAGTACCATTCATAATGATATTCCACACCAATGGCGATATTGCTGATCCCTAGGGAGCGAATAACTATAGTTGTAAAACTGTAAACTTATTATTCAATGCATAAAATTAAAATGTTTATATTAAAAGCGGCATTTGATATTTAAAAGATTGCTCAGTTCTATGCTAAATAGCAATCCAGATCAAGAAAAAAGGAATAGTAGTCTCTCTTGTGTATACAAACGAATAAGCCAATTTTCCTGGCGATTTCCCCACAGACGCAGGGGGCCTGCATAAGGTCAAGTTTTTGTAAACTATAACTAAAATTAACTTTGAAGTTCCTAATAAGCATTGAAATGGGCGTAGGAAGCTGTGTTTAAACAGTTCTGTTTCAACTCCATGCTTGTTTGTTGACTCATATTCAAGAGCTATAAGAGGGCTTGTTGCTTGTTTGCTTACTTTCCACAATGCATGTAGCCTTCGCTGTCTGCGATTGGATATTTTAATTTTAGCGTTCAGTTGGTTTTATTCAAGCAAACAGCGGAGATTACTTTTCAGAGTTACAGAAATTAATGCAGGAGCTCTAGATCTAAAGTCAAGTTTTAAGTAGCACAGGCAAAGTTAAAAATCCTCTTCATATGGCTACAAATTTTAAATACTAGAGGTCTATTAAAAAGAGAAAAATGTATGACCTATTTAACTTTACTTAACAAGTCAATAGCGGAAGGTCAACAAAATAAAATGAACACTTCAAATGATTATTCAAATCATTTTTATTTCTCAACTAGTTTCGAGTTCATAAGACACCTCTTCAGGAGAAGTTCTACTACACAAAGGTACTGATCTAACGGCTACGTCTTTTTCTATGACTTTTATTTAATTGCGTGGTCGGCTAAGGATGTACGATTGTCCTTATAAGACAACACTTGATAAACGTTGATCACTAGGACAATAAAACGTCATTAGCCTACTACGCAATTAAATACAGCCATAAATTTGATTTTTAAAATGTCAGTATAATAGAAAAATAAAGAAATTTAAGCAAGAGATAAAAGAGATTACACAAATTATAAAAAAATAGAAAAAAGTGATTATGTAATAAGAAAACAGAAATAAAACATGTGAATTATATATATTTTTATTTATTAGAAACTTAAATCAATTATAAATTTATCATTTACGATTTAGACTGCACTTCATTAGGGGTAATCGATATATTTTTATTTCGTGACATATCGAAATAAATTAGCTGACTTGACCCGCCATACTTTGTAAGCTATTCTCCGACTAGTACGGCTAGTTGAATATGGAGAAAGATAGTTTAATACCCTATTAGTTATTAGTTTAATTCCTTTGTACAGTAGAAATTCTCATGATGAGGCGTCATATGGACCCGAAACTAGCTGAGAATTACAAAATGATTTGAATAATCATCTGAATTGTTCATTTTCTTTTGTTGACCTTCCGCCATTGACTTCTTAAGCATAAGATTTAAGATAGAGTAGTCTCATAATTTATTTTTTTTTACTATTTTATTATTACGATTGTTTAAATTTTTCAGGGAAAATTGGATGTGGCGAAAATGATAGATGGCAAGTGGAGTGAACACTATTACGTGGCTGATTACAGTCACTTCTGTAACTACTTCAAGAAACTTTTGCCTAATGTTTTCCAAGCATTTCTGGATGTAGCTCAAATAGAAGACTGTCCCTTTCCTATAGTATGTTTATGTTATTCTTTTCATGTGTATATCATTTTATCATCTAATGGAAACACATAAAATATTTTTTTGGGCGGACACAAATACACATTACGTTATATCACTGTTTACTGTCAGGAAATACGCTAATCTAATCCATACCCAATGCTTTGTAAGTAAAGCATGGAATCACAATCAAGCGCGGTTCAAGAAGTGGTTGAATTATAACAGAATACTTCAAACATTTACAAATATTATGCCAATTAATTTCTGTACATGATATTGAATAACACTCGTACTTATGTAATAAATTCGTTATAAAATTAGCTAAATTATACGAATACATTTTATAAAACGTTTTCGACAAGTAAATAGTTGATTATTAGCCACCAATCGATAAGATAATATTGTTACAGAACCATCTTATTTCTGGTTTTTGGATCTGTAGGCCGCATCTTGTAGGCGTTTCTTAGGAGTTGTATTCTCATTGGCTAAAAGTTCCTTCATTTCTTGAGGCATAGTTGTGCACCGCTTGAAGATTCGAGGCTAAGTAATTTGATACTTTCATTGTACTCTTTCGTTTCTGGGAAAAGCCTTGTTTCCAACGCTATAATTTTCTTTTCGAGGCGAAATATTATATTTAAAAGGTTCTGTACAGTGGCATGTGGTTCTTGTGCCAAAGACTGGGACGCATTGCCTTTTTCAGTTCCCATTAGTGGCACATCTCAGTTTAAAACGGAAGATTTTTCAAAATTTATGCTATTATCTTTGGGAGCTGCTGCTTCAGCATATATCTTTTTGCAGACTTTGGATCTTGCATCTCTGTATGACAGTTGGACCATAGTGTTCTGTTCTCTAACGACGATAAGGCCATTTTTATCACGGGTCCTATGCTCCAGAGTACATAGGCTACATTTCAGAGAACTACATTTGTTCTCGTGTCTAGGATTTGCACAGAAAGTCCATTTTCACATCGGGCAGCAACATGCCCAAAGCTCTAGCATCTGTGACAGATCACTTTCACCAGTAGGTAACCAATATTCAGGTAATTCAACTCTATTAAAGTTACTGTGGGTTACGTCTTGAGTTAATTCTTCGAACGCCAATTAGTCCTTGCTCCTTAATTCATTAAAGATTTCGTCGTCGTTTAATTCCCAAATTTCACTAGAAAACAATACGCTTCTGGAGGAATTTGTGCTTTTGTGAGGGCTGACATCCATTGGCAGATCATAAAACACATTAGTTTGGATTATTTTTTCAGACATATGCGTTGTGCGACATTTGAGTAAAAGAGTTCTACTTCGACGTTGTTTGAATATAGTAATGTCTTCAGAAAATTGCCTAAACCATTTCGCTATAGCAAAAGGGCTTGCTTGATTAAAGTCTTTTCCATCCAGGTTAATTTTAATTACGAGAAACCTCGGTGATTCAGAGATTACTTCTTTTGCTTCTGATAAATGCCGAGGTATCATATTATATTTAGGGGCGCCAAAACCAAGGGCCCAAAAAAATTGCAAAAAAACAAAAATAATTTTAAAATAAACGTTGAGAAATTAAATAGGATTAGCTATAAGTACACACGAAATTTGATTAGTATATCATCCAGTTACTGTCGATTCCTATGGCGATAAGGGGCGCCAAAATCCTTTTTTTTTGCGCACAGGCGCCAGTACCCTTACGGGGGCCCTGCATATTTAACTTGTGTGGGTACTGTATTTTATCGTTCCCCGCTTTGAAAAATATAGTTTTTCCACTGATTTGTGGGCAGAAAGTTTTAGTTGTGTTTGTTATCCACAACTTTAAAAAAACATTCACGAATTAAACAAACAGCTTAAAATCTAAATTACAAGGAGTGTGTTGGAATATCTGAAGTGCTTGAATTGTTTTTCATTATTAAGTAATATTATAATGTTCATAATTACTTTGCCCACAGGGAGAAATAGCTATTAAAGACATGGATATTATGGTTACTAGTACAATTCCAGCTGTACCCTACGGAGAGTACAAGATGCACGCAATTCTCCAGGATGGACTGACCACCGTCGGATGTATAGTCTACACAGTTGATATCATACCTCGCGGCAATCCAAAGGGAGGCAAGAGGAAAGGAAAGAGAGACAAGAATCGCACGGCAGCAATAAGCTAACCGCCCGTGTAGAAGAACCATTATTGTATGAACAAAAATGATGAGTAAGATTTTTATGTATGCTAAATGTTCAAATATAGAGCTTGGAAAACTGTTGCTAGTTTGTTTATTTTCATCACATTGCCCTTCCACCATTTTAGTAGGTTTTCCTTTAAGGGGAAAACCAGCTTTTGAGGTTGTACTCATGCCACGATTTTTCCACACTTTTTCAAATGCCCATCAATCCTGCCTAGTAGATGTCGAAAATGGACACACACACACACATATATATATACTAGCCAAGGTACCCGGCTTCGCTCGGGAAATCATTTGAGACGGAAATATTCTATTTTGTTTTTGGCAAATGCTTCGACGTGTACAACTGCTCTTCCCGTCTGGGCTCATTTCTTCCCGTAAGGGTCCGTTGGGCGACTTATGGAAAATAAAATTTTAGATTTGAAGAATAAATGAAAATAAGTCTCTAATCATTCCCTCTCCACTGTTTGACACACAGTAAATAATTCAAATCATAATCATGGATAGCATTTATTATTATTAAATATCATCTATAATGTACGTATTTTCTGTATACAATCTAGCTAATATATCCGACAATGCCCGGGAAATCATAGTTGACTGACTAATGATGGTATTTTTATATTTTTATAAAATATCGCTGAAAACCCAATAAGAATCACAATGTCACGAATTTTTATTTCAGGTCTCCCTTATAACCCCCACTCCCGTTCTAACCTAAACATTGTAATATAGCTTATAATCATGGAAGATTTAATGCTAATCGACATACCTAGTTTTGTTAAGTCGGTTCAATCGTTAGCGCCTAATAAAATAGTGGACTCCCGCTTTAGTTTATAGTGCATATCTCGTTTATACTTTGTTAAAAGACAAAAATGAATATCACAAAAGTTACTCCAAATAACATATTAAACAACTTTTGTTATGTTTATATATTCCGAAAATCAAATAGAAAACGAAATACCTCTAGTTTAAATTCAGGCCTCCCTTATAACCCCCACTCCTACCCGTCCCTATAAATGTTAGTATGGCTTATTATAATAAAGGCGTTAGTGCTAATACTCATACCGAGTTTTATTTATTTCGGTTGGGTATTATGCCCCAAATAAAATTGTTCACTTCCGCTATAGGTTTTAGCGTATATCTCGTTTATAATTCAGTATACGAAAAAAGTGTATATAACAAAAGTTACTCTGAATAACAAAATAAACAACTTTTGTTATGTTCATATTTGCCGAAAAACCAATAGGAAACGAAATATCGCTATTTTTAATTTCAGGCTTCCCTTATAACCCCCACTCCTGCCCGACCCTAGAAAAGTTGGTATGCCTTGTTGTAATGAAAGCGTTAGTGCTAATACATATACCGAGTTTTATTTATTTCGGTCGGGTCTTTTGTCCCAAATAAAATTGTTCACTTCCGCTATAGGTTTTAGCGCATATCTAGTTTATAATTCGGTATACGAAGAAAGTACTAACCCAACTTAGACTTTAGGCTGTATTAGTCCTAAAGTCTAAGTTGGGTTAGTTGTAATATACATACCAAGTTTCATAAAATTCGGTTCAGCCGTTTATGCGTGAAAAAGTAGCAAACAAACAAACAAAAAAACAACCAGACACCAAAGAAACAAAATGCAGTTATGGTGCCTATGACATGTGAAACGAAAAGTTATCGTGAAATTTCGCAAAATAAATCAATGTACAGACAGAGGTTACAATTTTATATATATAGATTATAGTGCTTATGTGCATACACACTTATCTAGGGTTCAAAATATTCGTAAAAATATAAAAAGTTATCAATTAGAATAAAAACAATCTCATAATTCCCTATAAATATTATTATATACATGTTTTCTTTATTTATTATTCTCAGTAAACCAACACTTTTAGTCAACGCACATTAACAAAAAGCAAATATATCATCTTTTTCGAGGCTTAAATGCCCAATATTGTTTTGAAAATAACTTTACCTGTTGAAATATACACGCAAATACGTTGTGATGCATCGTCAATTAAGATTTTATGGAGCGCGCACTTGTACTCATTGGATTTTTATTTGTAAATGGAGAATATATGACGAGATGAGATGAGTAGTGTATGATGCTGCTTAGTTTACACATCCCCTGCGTTGGAAATGAAATGAAGTCCGAGGCGGACTTTTTGAATTTGTCAATTACAATAGTATATTTCGTACCAAGGGCCGAAAGTGGGCGTTTGCCGGCCTGAGATATTTTTTGACCGAGACGTAGTCGAGGTCATGAAAAGTTTGAGGGCCGGCAAAAGCATTTTAGCCCGAGGCACGAACGCTATTTTTCACCATACTACAATAAATATTAATACGATATAACATTAATCAAAAACAAGATTTTCTTTTGGTTAAGTGTACCTCTTTGTTAGAAGGTTATCTTGTGGTTATGGGGACATGATGAATGTTTAATGTATGGATTGTTTTACGTTATGTTATTATGTAAGTTAATAAAGAGAGATGAACATATGTGTGTTTCATTTAATACAACTGATATATTTCAAAATGTTAAAAAAAGTTAGTTCGTTTATTTTTGATTTATAGAAATGTTAAAAGTACAATTTTGGTTGTTTGAAAACATAATACCCTTTGAAGATTCTATTACTTGCTTTTTGTTTGACACATTCACACTTTTACTCGTAGTTAGATTGTTTCTGATTAAAATATCCTCTTGACAATCTTCAAATAAATCATCAATTGTAAAAATGAAATGAATGAATTAAAATAATAAACAGCTGATTTTGCGGCCCTAGGGCGAAATATTCATTTTCGGCCCTAGGGCGGCGAAGTGTAGCTTTCGGACCGCAAATTAGGTGTGTAAAACAGGTGATTACATCGTAGTATGGTGAAAATTTCTTATCAAACGATCATCAGCAGAACATTACACAGAAACATGGCTACAAGAAGAATACAGATCTACCTAGGATATGGCAAAAATTAAAATTAAAAATTCACAATTACATATATAAATTCAAGCAAATTCGTTGTGTGAAGACGCAGCCTAATAAGATTTTAAGTTGTTGTTATGAAAATGGTCTTTTGATGTGTACCATTTCAGTTGATATTTAACTATTTCGGTCAAAACTAGAGATCAAATTTGTTATTGCCTGACATTGCATTTGGGGCTTTAGGATGGCGAAAATTCAAAATATCTAGGTTATAATTAGTCGGGTCGTAAAATTTTATAGAACCAATCTTGTTAAACAATTTATTTTCTACAAATGTTTTTATAAGCATTTTTTCATAACACACGTATTAAGCGAGTTATTCAAACTTTCTTGAATTCAGCCTTCATCACCTCCCCCTCCCCCCTTTTACATAAAAATAGAGACTATTGTCATACCTCTCGGTGGAGATCGTCGTCACTGGCTGATAGTTGAGTACCGCTGGCAAGCGCTTTCGATGCGATGGCATCATCTTGTACTGTAGTTGTACTGAGTACAACTATTAACAGGCTTGAAGATGATGCCATCGCATCGAAAGCGCTTGCCAGCGGTACTCAACCATCAGCCAGTGACGACGGTCTCCACCGAGAGCTATGACAATGGTATCATTTATACTGGTGGTTCTAACCCTTTATTTGAATTACTAAAAATAGAGAATTTGTAGTGAAATGTGATCAGTAGCGTGTTGTAGAAAAAAATGCTTAGTTTACGCAGTCTCTGCGTAAATTACTTTTAAATAAATTCATTGATAGGGAAGACATGACCTATTATTTGATATTCCTGAATGAAACCTATCTGATATTTTGATTGGCTGTGTTGATATATTCGTAACAGTTAATAGTCCAGTTATTCTTTTTGCCTATATTTTTCCAAATATTTAATAAAACACATTCAAATAAGCTGAGGGGTTTATATTTTTAGCAGATTCCGCTTAAAGAAAATCATCTTTTTGTACTCATGATGCGAGTTTCAAAAATTACCTCAAATGTCCTTCGATCCTACCCTCAGGAGAAGACGAAAATTAGGTGCGTAAAATCCAAAGTGCTATTTCAAATTTATTGCTTGTATTAAACTTGACTAAATGACATTTAGAATTTATTTTTCAAAATTTAACGAACTAAATAAATAAATTCTTATTGTCCATGCGGGAATCGAAACCAAGAAATTAGGTTATTGCATTAAAACCAATCCCTTAACTCACATCTGTATAATTAACAATTTCCTTTATTATTAAATGATTGTCATTGTGTGTTTTATATTAATGTCCACTTTTTGCTATTAAGGACAATTGGGTTGGGTTATCTACAGGTTACCACCGTTTTCTAGCCAGGGTGGGACTAAGGATTTTATTTAATGAATTCGTGATTAAATTACATCCTATTGCCCATTAGAGAATCGAATTCTCTGCTCTGGGTTTACCAAGTGAGAGACTAAGACCTTAATCCACATGGCTACCTGAGCCCCTGTCATTTCAGAGAAAAAAGATAAAGAAATAATGCATTTTGTTGTTGATATTTGATTTTATTATATTAGTGTATTAATTGTTAACTTCAAAGAAAGCGTGCTACATCAATTTCTCTTCTTCTTCCCTTTTTTTGTCCTTTTGGGAACGATATCCACCTTGAAGGGCACGCACCCTGCGAGGTTCTTGTCCTTAAAGAAATTAATATCGACTGCATATTTACCATATGGTACCTCCGGCAAATTAGTAACCTTCACATTGCTCATGGGTAATTGTACATCGTAAGATCCCTGAAATAAAAAAAAAAGTTATCAGATTATGTTATAGAATGTTTATAGAGTTTTTCGATAGTGTTTTCAATGGGACAGACCCAGGTATTTAACTCTTCTAACTCAAAAAAATGTCTATCTTAAACTCTAATCTTCTGTCAAACACACTACCAAGTGTTGTAGGGCCACCGCTTCCTTAACTAACCGGGAAACGAAAACACGGCACCTCAAAGCTCATTTTATTTCTAGCTTGACGAATCTTATTCGTGACCATCCAGGTGAAAAAGAAACAACAACCATCACATTTTAGCAGATTTTTCTTCACCTGTTGAGGTTGCACGGATAATACGAGTTTCGAAAAATCTCAAATATCCATCGATCCTATCTACCGAACATTTAAAATATTTCCGTGATTATGAGTCGGATCGAAAAATGTGCATGGCACCTTTAAAATTAAAGATTTAAAAGGGTTAACTTTTATTAAATTCATTAGACAAAGTACGGACATGAGAAACAATCAGATATTAAATAAATATTTTCCATAATATAAAAATAAAGTACAAAAAGGTTAGTGCATGAAGGAGTAAATACGTTATTCTAATTATGCCAATCACCATCGCTATGGGGCACAAACCAAATAAATAAAAAGTTCGTCACGCAGGGGCTGCGTAAACTAAGCAGATTTCCCATGTGAAGTTTTACAATAGAGAAATTTCAGAATAGAGAGCCGTACAGTTACGCAAACGACCCGAACTAGCTCTTAACGGAAACTCACGAGTAGAACCGAAGTTAGCCGATCTCGTCTCGAGAAGCTGAAAACAGAAAAATGCCAATATCTCGGTTAATATTCAAGATAAAGAATAAATGTATATAACACTATTTATAGTAAATTTAATTTGCAATAAGATTGATTCTATATAATGTTTCGATCCGACGTATAGTAACGGAGATATTTTGAATTTTCGAAAATCCTCCCCTCTAAACCCCCCCCCTCCCACTGGTCCGATTTCAGCCATTAACGAATTTGATCTGTCTTTTACATAAAAGGTTTAAATGTCGAGTTTGGTAACGATCAAACGAAAATGGCGACCGCTAGAGCGTTAACAGACAAAAATATATATATATATATATATATATATATATATATATATATATATATAATTTTGAACGGACCTCATTTTCGTCATCTCCTGGCTAGGATCGACGGACATTTGAAGAAATTTTTCGAAACTCGGGTCATGAGTACGACCCCAAGAGCGGATTTCCCTTCAGGGAAATCTGCTAAAAACTACATCTACACTAGGTGCACAACAAAAGGTTATTAATTGAAGAGTAATTTTAGAAATAAAGGAACTCCTTGATAAAGAGCTGGAAATACGTTGAGGATTTAAATAAATAAGATGTGTTAAGGAAGAAAAGAAGTTTTTGTTCTTTGACCTAGGACGGCTACATTTTCAAACTACGAAGATTTTAGTGAAAAATGAATCTTTTAATTTATCTACTATTGTAACTAACTCCAGCTATGTAACAACGAGTAATGTGTAAATATTTATTCAAAACTGTTATTTTAATAATTCATCGATAGTACTTTCTCGAATGTCCTAAAAATATTAAATCATTCAACTTGCACAATATTTGAAATTAATAATTGGTCGACTTACTGGTAAAATAGGAAGTTCTTTTGTGTTGGTCTGGTTCAACAAAGCGACGTATAGATCTGGAAGAGTTGTTGTCAACCAATCGAAGAAATCTTCATTCTCAAATAGAAAGAAATTTTTCTTCCAGCCACCATTTCCCCAAACATCTACATCAATGGTAAGCTGCAAGCAATGTACAATATCAGTTATTGAAATTAATATACTATATGATTCCTTATTCTGGAGCCAATATTAAAATATTATTCTTAATTTAATTGGCAAAGGGTCACTAACGAAAACTCCTTTTAGCATATTTCCCTAAGGGGAAATCAGCTTTTGAGTCGGACTCATGAAGAGATTTTTGAAAAATATTCTCAAATTTCCATCGGCCCATCCCAGGAGATGACAAAAATGAGTTCAAAACCTGTCATCTCCTGGGATGGACCGATGGAACTTTATCCATATATATTATTATGGGATAGGTTTATTCTCAGCAAAAACAAGAATAAAATCCATATCGGGGGAAAAATCCAACTGCAAATTCTGGCAGTATCAAGAAGTACCCCTTGCTGTGCTTCATTTATAATTGCTCTTGGCAGATTTAAATTCTTGGTGCCTGCTGTAGTTGTTTTTGGCACGAGTCCATTTGAACTTACTATAATAGGCGTAACTATGGCAGATTTCAGTTTGTATACCTCTTTGAGCTTGATAGCCAATTCTTGATATTTTCTTAATTTTTCGGCATGGGATTTATTATTATTATTATATATTATTATTTGATCGTTACCAAACTCCATATTTAAACGTTCAAGGGGTTTAGAGAGGTTGAAATTTAGAAAATTTTAATATCTCCGTTATTATGCATCGGATTGAAATAAAACCAATCTTATTGCAAATGTAATGTTCTATAAATGTCGTTATGTACTTTTTTCAACTATGTTTTTAACTGAGATATTCGCATTTTTCAATTATCGGCCTTCTGTAGACCCCCAATCATATTCGGGTCATATTAGTAATAAGCTTTTATATTATGAAGCACATTATTTGAAAACTAAACGCCAAATATTGTTCTCATTGAATATTTACTTTTTGAGATAAATGCAAATACGCGACGCATGTGGGAAATCTGCTTCGTTAACGCAGCCTCTGCGTGAAACTTTTTCCCCACTTGCAGACTTCTCTTCAGAGAACATGCCTTTTCAACTAATGATATAATGAATTTATAAAATCCCAAAGATAATTCCATTTTACATTAAAATATTTATAGTTATCAGCTTAAATAATATATTTAGTAAATTTAATTAGACACTGTTTAAAGTTATGAAGGCTCTTCCTCTTTTACATAAGGATTTTATAAATTAATGTTAATATTTGTAGAAAATAAATGGTCCTTGAAGAGGTGGCCACGAAACAAGCAGAGACATATCTGCGTTAGAAAAAAAAAAGGAGTTTTTGTTAGTGACCCATGCCACTAAACTATGACGAATATTCTATTGGGTTGTAAAGTATGTTCGTAGCGTTTTTTACTGGCTATTTCAATAAAAACTTCAGATTCTTATACATATGTTTAATCAATTATATATGAACCATTTTGATCTATTACATGTTGTCATCTTTCAGGTAATTTTTGAAGACCGTTTTCCCAAAACTTATCAGATTTTTGAGCAATGAACTCCTCTATGTGCGTTTTGTAGTCCTCGATCGTATTAAAGTGTTTCCCGTTAAGAGAGTTTTGAAGGGCGCGAAATAAGTGAAAATCTGTTAGAGGCAAGGTCTGGTGAATAGGGTGGGTGGGGGATCACATCCCAGTCAAATCGTCAGTGTAGCGGATTTTCCGGAAATAAAAAATCATTAAATGACTAAAATGAATTTTTTTCTCTTCCATTTTGAGCAAGCATACCACTTAAAGATAAGGAATCTCAGTTGATGCTGATGCATAAATGTACCTTAGCTAATCCTTTTTTAGGATATGTACAGTATTGAACAAGAAAACATGATATAAACACAGAGAGGATTAAAATGAAATATCGGTAAACGTACGAACTTATTTTACAACCTATTGTTTCTGTTTTATAGCGGGCTCTTAAAGCATGTTTCTCGGGAGATTTTGACAATGACATAATTTTGGAACATTACACTTTTCTACTTCATTTATTGTTAGTACCATGTCATGTTGTTGGTACCCCTTCAGATAGGCCCCAACGTAAAGAATTTGAACTTGTTTACGATTTTTATGTAGATTTGTCCTCCAGAAAGAACCTTTAAAAAAATGTGTATAAATAAAACCCCGGTTTGCTAGACTGAAAAAATAAAGTAGGTTTGTAACATAAAATTTATTCAGTTACTGGCTTTCTCTGATATTGTCAATTACTATTATTGTGCTGGATGTAGAAAATAAATGGATTAATAATTACACTTATGAAGTTTATATTGTGAATGTAGACTTACTGCGATATCGTGACCCACTGGGATTTTGAGGACTATTGTTGTAGTCAATTGAATCTCATTTCTGCCGACTTTCGCAAGTTTAGGATTTAGAAATTTGATATCGCCGTTTCCTTGTTCTTCACATTCTCCCGTTTCCCTAAAGAAACCGTTGAATGGTCCCTAAAAATATAAAATTAATACATTTTTTACATAATACAGTGAGACATTTAAAAAAAATACAAAATGTGAATTATTTAATGGAACCAAGTTGCGCCAACTAAGCTGATGACTTATGTAGTAAGCGAGAGGTGGTTCGAAACAGCGTGCAAAAAACACACACTCACGCACACACACATTCACAAAGACGCACGTACACACTACGAAAGTAATACAAGGAATAAAGAGGCGTAAATTAAATGTATAATTGCTCACTTTGAGAACTATGATTCGATACTAATAACTAATAAGGACTTAAATCTCCTTTAAAATCCTAAATCTCCCCCATTTACAAACACTTACAACATGTGACAGAGGAGCAAGACTGGAGAGTAGATTAAAATTGTTGTCTGCATTCTCATACTGGCTAATGCCTATCATTAGTCAGCTTATGCAGGCTACAGGCTACCGACGGATGGCTATCCAACAACTCTGGCCTTGAATCGAATTTGCTCCACTGACGCCTCTATTGGTGTCAAGGAATTTTCCTTCATGATGCCATTATTGCAGCATGGTCTAATGCGGAAGGTACCGGGAAACCACTGAGTATCCTTGACATCCTCTTATTCCCCCATTCATGGGAGAAACTAGCCACTAATGAGAAATTAATGTTAAAATTGAATATATTGTCATTGAGTTATATCATATACCAAAAACTCCAACCAAAGTAATTTCTCTAATATTTATCAGGATATTAACAAGAACACAGGCACGCCAGGTGAGTTATGGCGTTGGTTAGTGCCTTGTTGAGGCTTTCCGCGATTTTCAATAAATAAAGTCAACTAGAAACACTCTAGCTGGAAACGGGTGGTTCCTTAAACATTAATAAATAAATAAACTTAACATTAAATACACGGAATACATGATTCAAAAACACTGGCCCGCTGAATAATACTTCTTGGCAGAGATCCCATGACCAGAAAAGTTTTAAAATAATTAATGTATATTTTATAAATTACATAAACATTAAAATTACATTCATTAACGTCAGCTTTTTGATACAAGACTAACTGGGACGGGTTATCCACAGGGAATATATATATATATATATATATATATATATATATATATATATATATATATATACATGCATACATACATACATATCATACAGTATCTTGAAACCAAAGGTCATATCAATAACCAAAAAAATGTTTTTCCTGGCAACCCAAGAAAACCATTGTTTATTTAACCCTCAAAAAATAACTATACAAGTCCCGTCAATAGTATTTATGTCGAAGCTGGATAACCTCCACTGGATTGCAAGCGAACGATGTTGTGTTAGAAATTTCTCACAAGGTCAAAATCATTGAACAGCTCTCTGTAAATACTTTTTTAAACAACCCACACTTACAGATTTACACACAAATACAAACAAATAGAAATATATCTTAATATTAAGATTTTCAAAATTCAATAAACACTTTACTGACTCTCCCACTTAACCAGACAACTCTTCATGCCACTATGTAAAGTAAACAACTTAATGATTATCAAAATTGTAAAAGAACAAAACTTGAGTCAAGTACTTGTACAAAACACACTTCAACTTACTGACTTCAGCCACCAATACTTACACTCTACTCGAATACACGGACGAATCCAAAACTGCAATAGGTAGTGGTGCAGCAGCTATTGTAGGAAATGATTAATATGAAATAAGCCTACCTAAAAATAGCAGTGTATACATTGCTGAATTGCAAGCCGTACTCTGGGGACTGTCAAATTTACAGACTACAACACATGAGATTACTTTATTCTCTGATTCTTTAAGTTGTTTACTTTCCTTCAAAAACATTTACAACACTCATCCCTTATTTATTCAGTTTCTAGACCAAATTTCAAAATTAAAGACAAAAGTGACAATGATGTAGGTTCCAAGACATGAAAACATTGGACGTACAAACGACGTGGACAAACGGCAAACATGCAGCCCAGAGACAATTTATAAAAATAAAATTTAAATAAATGTTTCTGGTGATGGGAACTCTGCCAAGCCTACATTGCAACAACCCAGTGTTTTTTAAACATTTCTGAATTTCAGCTCAATCCGAATGCCTCTTCGATTCTATCGATTTAAAAACAGACTGAGAGACAGACAATTTCCTATTTTTCAAATAGAACTTGTTTCCAGACGTCATAACATAAACTTAAAAAAAAATAACAAAAAAGGATGTGTGTTTCTCTTGTATGGAAAGTGTATATGTTTAGGTGCTACTTAAAAAAGTAAAACAGTTCAATGTTATTCCATATTGGTAAAAATTATTTTTGTCTGGTAAACGTTATTTTGGCGTTAAGTAACATACCATGTCGTCCGAAACAGCATAGTGTACAAATGAGACAAAAAATGCTAACAAATATAAAAACCCAACTTGACTTAAATTATTCATGGCTTGACAGCTAGAATGAGACACTAGTTCTGTTTCTGCTAGGAAATAGGCAACAATGATACCATCAGGGAAATGCTGATCCAATCTAACATTGGTCACGCAATGGTTTCAGAAATGTGGAATAAAATTTATATAGCTTCAATATTATGCAATAAATTATAGATCATTGCACGATAATTTAAGCCTAAAGGTACTGTTGAAATATATATTTAAGTATAGTTAGACATTTGTAGGCTTTAGCCTCTAATGCACTATAGCAAACGCCGAACCTGTAGTCATTTCAAAATATAGGAAGACCCGTCTGTATTTACTTTCAAATAGTTAATCCAAAGTGTATATTGATTTCTTTTTCTAGTGACATAAAATTCAATGTAATATTGTAGGACAGCAATGAATATTCCTGGAGGGGGCATGTTTTGGCTTAGTTTTTGTAATCTGTAATTTAACTCGGAACGAATCCAAATTTATACTATTGACAAACGCCTCATTTTTCAGTCCACATCTACCCATGGCCGGGATCAGTTAAAGCAAAATATAACGGATAACAGTGATTTATGTAAAACAGAAGTCAATTGTAATTTCGACAGATCAAAAGAATCTGGCTACTTTTAAGAGAAAGCTATAATTTAAAAAACATTGACTCCCACTGTTTCACGTCATTCTGATTTTATCATTTTTTTTTGTAATTCCCCTCCTCTCACTCATATATATATCGACAGGGTTGTTTACAGTTCAATATCGAAATAAAGTTCTTATTATCCATCCTACCTTTTGTTGAGTATACGATTCACCCGAATATCGTTTATTCTTATTGTCTTTGCTATCTTGAAAAGATTCATCTTTCCTTTTTTTCTTCGAAGTATTGTAAATACGTTCATCACTAACAACTTCTTCCAAATTGCTCATTTTTAAAAAGCTCAGCAACAAAGAAAACTAGCAAAATACAACTTCAGTATTTACACTGCACTAAATATAGAATGTTTACAAATCACAATAGCAGTAAGCAGGCTAAACACTAGCTGATTTAAACAGGCGGTAAAACACGCAATTTCGTACAGATAAAAAAGAGACCACAAGGTATCTAAAAATGCTCCATCTCCGCAAAAAGGGCGTATACCGGCATAGGACTCTTTTACATAGACCTCCCCAATTACAGTACTAGATATAGTACTCGTAAATAGTTTTCAATAAAATTAATATGTTATATTCACATATATTTAAGATATTGGTTTTTTTCCGGTGAGAGGTTTGTTTACATTTCATACTCTTCCCGTCGGGAAATTTTTAAAATTGACTGAAAGATTTCTCATTACTGTTTGTATTTATTCACTGTGGTGTTATAGTGTCACCAGTATGTATCTATTGCAAAACATAGTGACGGGCTTTATTTTCTCTTAAGTATCGATTTCCATTTGATTCATTACGGAGGCTCAGGTTAGCCATGTGAGTTAAAGCGTCGGCCTTAATTCCTAGAGTCCACTCGTCCAATGCCAATAAAGTTGTATTATCTATCTATCTCTTTCCTGTATAAATCACAAAGTGATAAAGCTATTCAATTGGCTGTCAGCAGGAAGGCATATCATACTAAAATCAGAATCAAATAGGACTATAATTACTAACATCCGCAAGACCTGCATTATTATTATTATTAGAGCTGCATTATTAGCTATTGTTATTAGCTTCTTTTGTGACCATTATGAAAATGAATTTATAATTGTGTATTATATTCATTTCTGGGCTTTTTAATACACAATATCATATGAATTCCCGTCTGAAAACTTGCAGGAAAAGTAGCCTCAGAACCTTGAGGGAAATCAGCTATTGAGTGTACACTATGGGGCGATTTTCGACAAATTCCTTCAAATGGCCATCGATCATACCCAGTAGAGGGTCCGTTCAGAACTGTATATAGTTATTTGTTAAAGGTCTAGCTGTCTCAGTTTTGTTTTATCGTTTCCAAACTTGATATTTAAACGTTTTATAAAAAACTAAAAATAACGTTCGTTAACTGCTGAATTCAGACCAGGGGGGAGGGGTGGAGAATGTTTAAAATTCAAAATATCTCCGTTACTAAACGTCGGATCGAAAAATTGTACAGAACTAATCTTATTGCAAATGCACTTTAAATAATGTTATATCCATTTATTCTTTATCTTGAATATTAACTGTTTTATATATTGTATATAGTGAAGGATTTTACGGTACAGTCTGAAAATATTAATTCCAAAAATGTTGGCATAGAACATCAGAAAATCATCTGCGAGAATAAAGCCTTGTATAAGCGAGTGGTGATCCAGCGCAGACGTGACAATAGACGAGACGAAGTTGTACTAACGAGACTTAGGATAGGACACTAACATTTAACCACTCATATCTCATGACGAGAACAGAAAGACCAATCTGCAGAACAAGTCATGGGCCATTAACCTTTAAACACATACTGACTAACTGAATGAACATTGAATACATTGAGATCCAACATGACGAACGTCTTACAGACAGGGGCCCACATCGACAATACACTAAATTACCTCAAAAAATTGAATTTATTTTATAAAATTTAACTTCTCTTCTGTTTGATTTTGTCTCTGTGAGAAATTTAATATTGTTTTAGATAATATAAATGTACTAGTATATAGGAATAATATATTTATTAAAACCATTTTAAATTGTTACCTTTATTACTAGTTTAAAGTAATATTTGTAGTATAGTACAATATTTGTTGTTTTTATAACGTGTATTTAATATTTGTTTATTGTCTTTATTTTTTTTTTATTGTTGATACAGTTTTTGTTATTTTTCTATTATATTGATGGGGCTCAGGATAACCATGTGAGTTAAAGAGTTGACCTTTATCTCAATTGGTAAACCTAGAGTGGCGAGTTCAATTCCTACCTGGGTAAAGGAAATTATTTAGTGACGGAATTCATTAAATAACATTCTAAGTCCCACCTTGGCTAGAAATGGTTGGTAACATGTAGATAATCTTTGTCAATTAGCATTAGTTGCAAAAAGGGGACGTTAATAAATAATAATATTATATTGATTTTAGTACATTGTTACATTTTGAGCCAAATCGCCAAGTGCTCATATGTAAATAATAATCCCACCTATACCATACTCAATATTTAACTTTTTCATTTAACATTGAAGTGTATGTTAGTTAATGATTGAAATCGGTGGGGGGAGGGGGATTCGAATATTCAAAGTACAGCCGTTATTATGAGTCGGATCGAAGAATGTTATGGAATCAATCTTGTTAAAATAAATTCTATACAATTTGTCGTAACGCAAATATGTTTATTATTCGTGCTTTATTGTTTTCAGCTTTCAGTAAACCCTTACTACTACTCATTGAATTTCGTTTAGAAATAGAGAATATTTGGTAAAATGACATTACTTGTATGCCATTACACCTCGTGAGAAATCTTCTTAGTTTACGCTTCCCAAAGAGTGACGGACTTTTGGCATCATTGGTCTGAGGGAATTAAGTATTTGCAATCATGCACTGCTGTATGCAGTAGATATTCTATTTCCACTTATTATTAAAGATATTTAGAGATAATACTTAAAATGCTTATGGGTATTATCAATGCTTAAGTCTTCTATAATCTCAGATAGATCCCTTGAAGTTCATCACCTTTTCTTTTCTTGCGGTATCCACAGGTTCAATTGCCGACGAAACGCGTTCGAACTTGAAATTTGAGTTCCCTTAGGACGGGCCCTATGCCCCTATTTCCAGGCCGTTTTTCCTTTTTGAGGGGTATTTTTACACCTGTAAAAAATTGTCCAACGACTCACCGAAGCATTTTCCGAAATTCCCCCCGGAGCCCCACACGGCCCGCTCAAAGTCGGTCCACGAAAAAAATCACCTCTTTCTCGCCTTTTCCTCCCTCCTCGAGACAAATACGGGTTCCGGGACCCCCCCCCAATATATAAAAAGCCCAAATCCGACCCTAGCTCGAGCCATTACAGGGAAAGAGATATTTCCCTCTCTAATTAATCCCCCTTTCCCCCTGTCCGATTTCAGCCTTTAACGAACTTGATATTTATTTTTGCATAAAACGTTTGGATGTCAAGTTTGGTAACGACCAAACCAAAATTACGACCTCTAGAACGTTAGCAGACAAATATATATATATATATATATATATATATATATATATATATATATATATATATATATATATACTCCCTTAAGGGAAATCTGCTAACATATTTAATTATGTATGTATTCCGTATTTAAGGTTTGTTCAATATCTACATATAAATGAAATAGTAAGCATGATAACAAATAAACTAGAATATCCTGCTAAATATTCATTCATTTTGGTGTGCTTATACAAGGAAATAAAGCCAGAAATTATTGTAGAACAATAGTTCGAACGTTTACCGCTAGATGCCAGAGCAATACGCATATTCATTTGTCTCGCCTCACTGTTATTGTCACCTGTAATGATATATGAAAGCCCGTCACGCAGGGGCTGCGTAAACTAAACAGATTTCCCACGTGCTAGCATTACACACTGGTCATCTTATATGACCATGTATCTCCCCATCTATCTCTCGCAGTAAGAGACCCGAGTAAACAGAATTTGAAATGTACTCAATTACTTATAGTAAAAATCATTCAATGTAAGTGGGGGAGTCTTCTGAGTCTGAAAACAGAAATACATACAACTCCCTTAATTTTCGTTAAAATCGGACATGAATACAACCTCAATTGTAGGTTTCCCTTAATTGAAATCTGCTGAAATGTTCGACGTGATTCGAAGAAGAATCTTTGGAAACCAGTGGTACAGGTGATATGCAGTCGAACCATGGCAACAAGAAGTCGAAGCAGAGTAGATAATGAGACCACACAGAAGGAAGGGAGGTCATAAGCTTGAGGTTAGAGTCATCAGGAGAGAATGGACATGTATGAGATGGGAGCCCCATTCGAAGCCTCCAGGTTGAAATAAAAGAGTTGAGATCCCATAGGCGTTCGGCAAGGGTCGTGTTGATGAAGATCATACGGATAGGGAGAAATAGAAAATGGCAACCAGGCTAAGACGGCTCTTGGAGTCCAGCTCCAGGAGCCGTCAGGTCAACATCCCAAGACCTTCGGGCACTGACGATGATGCACTCTCTGCATTATTATATATATAAAAAAAAGTATTCCTATTTTATATTATATATTTTATTCCTATATACTAGTACATTTATATTATCTAAAATTATATTAAATTCAAACATAAGGAATTGTCAAAATGAAACAGAAGAGAGGTTAACGTGCCATATTAGCAATAAGTTGATATCATGCACCACTTTCCTCGAAGGTTAGATACAAAGCATTGTTTTCATTGACCTATTGCTGTGTGAGATACAAGCAAATACGTCGTTTGATGGCGTCATCAAGTAAGATCTTACGTTCTTATATAGAAAATGTTTATTTGGTCTATACGAAACTCGACATTTAACACTAAATATCATAGTCGTGATGTCTGAAATAGATAAAAGATGGAGAAAATCAAAAATTCCTTATCTTCTTCATTGTAAGCCGGATCGTAAACTGCTGTAGAACCCACCTTGGTAAGCTATTGATGCACTTCAATTGTTGTTCTATACATTTTGTCGTATCTCAAATATTAAGTGGGGTATTTGTATTTTCATGCTTTCAGCTTACAGCTAAGCCACCATTTTCACTTAAAGGAAATCAGCTATTGAGGTCGCGCACATGGCGCGATTTTCGTAAATTTTCTTCATTTATTCATCGGATTGGTATTTAGAAATAGAAAATATATGGTGAAATGAGATCAGTTGTGTGTCATACCTGCACGTGGGAAATCTCTTTAATGTACGCACAGCTCTAGAAACGTAGCTAATTCTGTATCTTATTTTTTTGTATAAAGAACACCTAAATCCATTTGTTACTTAAATTGGTCCAGTTTGGACACTTCAATAATATATATATATATATATATATATATATATATATATATATATATATATATATATGTGTGTGTGTGTGTGTGTGTGTGCGTGTGTGTGTGTGTGTGCGTGTGTGTGTGTGTGTGTGTGTGTGTATATGTACTTACTTACACGCATACATCTGTTGAGTGAGTGTGAGAGAGCGTGTGTGTTCAAATAATTGCTGCATGTATAAGTTCAGTTGCATAAATTTATTACCATAAAAGTTCACTTTCATTAACAGTCCTATTAGTTATCGGAGAGATGGTTGTCACAATAGGAAAATATAATGAATATAATTGAAATGGAATGGAATGCTGTAACTGTTGGAGGCTGGTTCTACTGTGATCAAGGTAGAGAGTCACGTGCAGAATCGCATGCCAATTATGAAATCAATGTGCTGTCACTTCAAAAATCATGTGCGACGTTTATTAAACATTAGCATACAACCGTAATCATCCTAAAATATGGCAGTAATCACTTGTCGGCGAATCAAAAGAGATGAGGCATTTCTTAAAGTATAATATCTTTTCTATGACATATAAATGGTATGGCAAATAATACATTATGTTTTATTTTGTTTATTGTGATAATATAATAAGCATATTTTTTCTCATTTATTATACCTTATTAAATTGCAAGTTAAGGATTTACACATTGCTGTGACACGCTATAATTGTATAAAGTTGTGGCTTTATATTGGTTTTCCTTGAAATACAGATGGAAAAACTTCAAAGTTTTGAAGGAATTCCATTATTATTTCAAGAACATAGTGGTTGTAGATTTGCTGAGGGTAAGCTCGGAGTGTAACCTGGCATAGTAGGCTAAATACTACACACACTTAACCAATATGCATTTATTAGCAGCTATTGATTTTCGAAAAATGTATTTAAATGTCCATTGATCCTACCCAGTAGGACGAAAATCAAGTTCCTTCAAAACTATATATACATATAAATTTGTCTGTTAACGCGGTCGCAATTTCTAGCATATAGATCATATTTGTTCATAGCTGAAATCGGATCAGTTCGGAATTTGAAAATACCTCTGCTCATTAACAAATAATCGTTGGATCGAAAACTGAATAAAACCATTCTATATATATGTTTCTTTCACTATCTTGATTTTTAAAGTAGATATTTGCAGTAATTACTTTTCAGCTGAACCTTTACTCTCTACAATTGTTGCACTATACAATGATTTGTGTCATATATTAAGTAATTTATTCGTATTTTTAGCCTTCAGTACACCACCCACTTCTAGTTATGGGACTTTAACTCAGAAATAGAGACTATACGGTTAAATGAGATCAGTAGTGTTTTACAGCAGACTTTGAGAAATCTGCGTATTTTACGCAACTCCTGCTTGCCGGACTTTTTTATTAACTTGTTCTCGTGATCCTCGGCAAGTAGCATATCTTTTAGGCACAACCTACGATTTCGTGTTCATTGGTTAAATAACTTCGATTTATTTTAGATTATGTGTGTATTTAGCAAATTTCGGTTAAGGGAAATCAGGTAATGAGGTCGTAATCATGACGCGATTTTTGGAAAATTTCCTCGTCGATCGAAATTCTAGTAGATGGCGAAAATGAGGTCCGTTCAAAACTGTATATATATTGTTACGTTTAATTACCAAAACCAGTAATAACGTTTTTAATAAGAGTTCTTTTGGATTGCAAAATTAAATACTCGCATTTCACAGTTTTTATCACTGCACAATTTATTTCACAATGCACAATACACTTGGTAATTATTCTTAATTACTACTCACAGTATACACTGATAGCGTCACTGTTCTTCAGATTACACAGTCCAATAATTCACTCACGGTCACTGAAATTCACAACAAGACGGCACTGCACTGTCCTTTACTTCGCGGCACTGCACTGGTACTTCGGAACTAAACTGGTACTTACAGTCAAAGCACAACACTGTTCTTCTTATAAAAACACTTTACCGCACTGCACTAAGTCGCACTGTAGCACTGATGTGAACATCAAGACAGGTGAGAATAAAACTGACTCGCTCGCGGCTGGCCCGTTCTTTATATAGGTCGTCGGCATACATCAAAGGGGAATTGTCTGGTTCCTTCGACGCTGGGCTGGACGAGTCTAGTAGGGGCTCGACCCTCTGTCGGCTTCTTTGATCTATCTCGCACTTCCCAAATACGCGACTCTCTCTCTCTGAAGGATTATTCATGTATTTAATTTTCGCAACAATATATATTCTGCTATACAAACTTAGAGATCTTTAGCCACCATTATCAGCATCCTTCACCTCTATCTTGATGGCTTGCACGTTCAATCTCCACCGAGGGAGAACATTAAGTAACGGGTTCCCTACCCGAGCGCGCTATTGTGACAGCGCTTATAGATCAGCGGGCGTCTAACGAGTTTACACGCCCGACAGCTCCGAGGGATGACTAACGTCTATGACTCTCTTAGTTCTCTTAGTTAGAACTAGTTAATGTGGATTCTAAGATTATAAAATTGAGGTTAAAAACAGAAAAGTATCTTTATAATAAATGCTAAGCTGTTGTTTCAATAAGAGTTAACAGTTTGTTGCTCGGTGTGGTTCACGAAGGTATAGGTACGGTTCACCGCACTCGACTGGTTTCGAGTTGAAGCTGACTTTGACAAAGAATCTACAGCATCTAGATCTTCCCGAGCTGATATCCATGGATATCAATGCTATCTTTATCTATGCAGATGCCTGCAGCTGACCCAAATCCCCCAGCTGTTGGTCTCCAAACAGAGTTTGTGTAATACAGCCGAGGGAATCATGTCAGCAAGGATTCTCAGGGATGTCAAACTCTCTTCAGACCACTTTTTGTCTAACTTTAACCCAGTAGTGCCCAGATTTTGTTTTTGGTCAAAATTTTGAAAGTTTTGCCTCTTTTAAGATCAATTGATATCAAAGATTATTATAAAAATTTAAAAAAAAAAATTATTGCATTCAGGAACCTTGGTATGTCCTGTGTCCATGAGGACACGCTAAGCTCTTACATGAAAGGAGTAAGTTTTGTTAGGATACGGGTGAAAACAAACAAATTATTTTGTTATTATACTTATTATTGTCCATTTTGTCGGTTTATTTATCTAAAAAAATTATTTTGTTATAATATATAACATTTTATATTAAAAAAAAAAAAATGAAATTCGATAAATCATGGATTGTCCAAAAAAAAAATGAAATCTACTAAAACATCTTGAATTAAAAAAAAAAGAATTGAACTTCAATAACACACCATTATAACTATAAATTATTGCAGATTATATAATTATACATTATTTTAAAATAATTTTTCACTACTTTGTGTGGTAGTCCTCAAAACAATTTACACAAAGGCCTACGTTGCACTTGCCGCATTGTGTTGTAACAGCGGATGATTTTTTTTTCAGCTTTGCATAATGTTTCAACACATCTCCGTTTTTTCTTGTCAGGAATTCTTTGAATAAGATGATTGATTGTATCTAATCATACTGCACGTAAACCGGTTGATGGTCTTCCTGGAGTTTTTGGTTCATTTCTATATTTATAAAGATAAAATTGAACTAACTCCCGTCGGAAATCTAGTTGGGTTATGTTATTTCCATTTTGCCTTTTAATTTGCCAGGCATTACTGACGCTGGCATCGAGAATCCATGAAAACAGCGGCTAATACCATTTTCGATTTCTAATTGAAATTCCATTTTTTCATTATATTTTGGAAAAACCGCAGAGCATGGAACTTGCACATTTTTTTTTAATTGTTGGGAATATCGCTTTACAGTAGTAGTTGGAAGTGCCCCATAAGTATTTGATGCAATTGGGACCACCGAATTCCATTCAACGTCCTTAGTGCTTAGCGTGTCCTCACGAACACGCTGTCTTATCAGGCTTATATTTCAACGGGGAAATCAAATATCGTAATTCTAATGATTACAACTGTTTAAACAGAGATTCTTTAACTAATATAGAAAACTATAAAATGAGGGACACACCGGGCACTACTGGGTTAAGAAAGGGAGCTACTAGAGCTACACTCATTTCTTTAGCATATATATATATATATATATATATACAAACACACATACACACACAAGGGGCTGCATAAACTATCCAGATTTCCCAGTTACACTACTGATGCCATATCTCTAAGTAAAAATCGATGAGTAGAAGTGAGGGTTTACTAAAAGCTGATAAAAAAATCAAAAAATCTGCTAAACTCTGCTGGTTTACTTACTTTAAGTTTCGTCCTGGGTGAGGTATCTTGCGTTCTTGTATTTGCCAAATACTATATCAGAACGTCTCATATTATATGATATTTATAGTTATATTCATAGGATTATTTAGACTAGAAAAGACATTGTCTGGCATTATAGTCTTGCAGTTATTCTGCCTATATTGTAAACGAATATCCATAAACTATGTTGTATATTGGCAAAATTAGCAGTTTCATCGGAGCCAAATCGATATAATAAAACAAACCTTTAGTGTCTGCAAACAGTTTTCCAAGATTCTTCGTCTTTTTATGGATACTACAGGCCTGGGCGAGCATCCCTGTTTTAATATTTGTTTCATATCAAACCAAAATACGCAGGCAACAGGGTCGTCTCAAAATCAGATGATAGGTCGAGGTACACAAGAATATTTTATTTTTCTATGATTTTGAGAAATTATTATTTTATTATTTGGTTTCTGCCCCACAGCGATGGCGATTGGCATAAATTGAATAATATATTTACTCTCTCATGCACTTACCTTTGTTTTACTTTATTTTTATATTATGGAAAATATTCCTTTAATATCTGATTCTTTCTCATATCCGTGCTTTGTCTAAAGAATATAATAAAAGTTAACCCTTTTAAATCTTTTTAAGTATGCTGTAGACCTATTCTATTTTGTGCTATATGTTTTTGTAAATGTGTATTTGTTTTAGATATGTTAGAATTTGTGGAATATATTGGCTGCTGTGAGTTAATAGTTCTGTCATATCGTAGGGTATGTGAAGTTAGAACTAATAATCCTCAAATGTAATTGCGATATTTAAAGAGTCTTGTTTTCAAAACGTGACTATAATGAGCGAAGAGCTGTTTACGTGGTGATGCATTGACTATTAGTACTCCGTTGATACAGAACTACTGCAGCTTTTAGTTTTAAAACAACAAGAAAGTATAGTATTTGTCATAGTTTTGATTAGCACGTCCATGTTCCCAACTGCACTTACAGAAATGCTCTATGAAGTACTACACAACTGCAGCTGGCTTACTTGTTAAGTTTTCTCCTTGGTGAAGTTTCTTAAGTGCTTCTATTTGCGAAATATTATGCCAGAACGGCTACGCAGCTGTCACTACATTATCATGAACTGAAGGTTGTATTTATATTCATAGGATCAATTCGGAAACCTCTGATTTCATTTTACTATACCTACCAAAACTATTCTGAGCCTCCCACTTTCCCTAATATTGAGCCTTGTTAAGACACTTAATTTCTTTTACTACATTTAGAACTTACTTGTGGGATTTCCACCTTTGTGTAGTCGTATTATGACACACCGGAATTTTCATCAGCTATATCTTGCCGCCTCTATATTACTTTAGTTCTAGCTGTGACTGATGTAAACTGCCAACTAAAGGAAGAGGACCTTGCTATTGGGTGATACTTTCTCTTAATGCATCTCTGGATAGGTTGGGCTGTGAATGCAGTGACAGAGCAGGAAAGCCATTCTTCTAATGATACTGCTTGGAATGTAACTGCTGACACCCTTTTTAATACACCAGCCCTGATTTTTAAAGTAATCAGACATGATCGAAGATTTAATTGGAAGAAACGATATCAATGTCTCTGATAGGTAGGGCGAGCAACGTTTTTCCGCGCGAAAAAAAAGCATGCTTCACTAACTTGGACCATTATTGGAATATACATAGTCATTCCTGCTAAACTGGAGGAAAAACATCTTCCAGAGGATTTTCTATTTTCGAATTACGAAAAAGATTTAGTCTTGCTACTATTCTGTCTATATTGAAAACGAATATCCATGAACTGTGACAAAAAATTAATTAAAATTTTGTTGGCAAACTTAATAGTTCTTAGAACCAAAATCGTTATAATAAAACGAACCTTTAGTTTCTGAAAACAGCTTTGCAGTCAAAGCATCCCTGTTTTAATAATTGTTTCATATCAAACCAAAATACCCAAGCGATTGAGTCATCTCATGATCGAATAATAGGACGAGGTACACAAGAATATTTTATATTTCTATTATTTTTGGCGCCAAATTTAGAACAGATAATCATCAAATATTATTGTGATGTTAAAAGAGTCTTCTCTTCAAGCTTTAAACAACTTCATATCATATACTGACTAAATGGAAACACACTTCTACAGTATATTTAGACTTCTATTCTACTTAAGAGGTGACTATTCTACGCTCTTGATAAACAATCATTCACGAAAGTACTTACATTCCTTTATGTGTTGATGGTTCATTGGACAAGCTGGAAGTATTCTGTTGTATGTATTGTAGTTTGGCAATTTTGTGATGAGGAAACGATTTTTGATTGGTCGAAACTCATAATATGGGATTGTACAGAACCATGGTTCATCCCTCTCAAGACATTTCAGGATACAGTTCTTGCCATCCTAATTTTATATTAAACAGTAGTATTGGATACCCTATTCTGTGGGAAAATACACTCATACATAGTAGGAATTTCATTTTCATTATATTTTCTTTCACGTACAATAAGTTTGAAATAATAATATAACAATTTGTACTGAAATTAACTTTATATATGTGTGTTAAAGTGGTAGCAACATTAAAAATTACATTAATGTAAATAGAAGTAAGGAAATGCTTCCCAAATAATATATTGTTTTATAAATGGGTAAGCAAAGCCATCTTCCTTTAGTTGGCAGTTTGCGTGCCGTTAGCCCCAACAGGAGCTATAAGATGGACATCAGTATACGCTCGAACTAGGCAAAATATAGCTAATGAAAATACTGGCGCTTTATAATACGGCCTACTACAAAGAATCAAGTAAAGTAACAAAGAGAGAATTACTTATCGCTAAGTCACTGGCTGAACTCGACTAGTAAGCTACGAGGAGTTAAATATTCAGTAAAGCCGTTGCCCACGACGAAGTTAAGTAAATGTCATTTCTTTTCTTAGGAATAACCATTTTTTTAAGGATAGGTTTAGTCTCGAAGCATTATGTTAACAATCATAGATAGGTCCACCTGCTTTTTTATTTCTTTTTGCTCCTCATAGTAACCCTATGAGAAGTTATTTATTTGAGTACACGTTCCATTGCCACATGGCATATTATATGCATGATTATGTTTAATTAAATTTTTACTATATATACTTAATTTATTATATGGGATATTATCATATACTAAAAAATAAAAATATAGACTAAAATAAAAACTAAGAGACTAAGTGTAAAATTATGCAATAAGCAGAGAATTACAAATAAACCTATGTAATTAAAATTAAAAAAAAAACAAAAACATATTAAAAGTTAAATTCAACAGATGTTACAGTTTTTCTCTTCTTTAATTTGTGAGTCTGTGTAAGGCATATATATTGAAATATAATTCTCTTTCCTCATAATCAACTTTATATTCTAATGTATTTTTGCTACATCAATTTCTATCCTTTTGATTGAACTTTATGAGAGGTACCTCTTTTTAAATTATATTCATTATGATTTTTGATTTATCTTGATTATATGTAAAAACGTTTGTGTTGCAAGTACATTTGCCATTGTCTTGAATTTTAAATCTTGTTAAATAATGTCCTGTCTGTCCATGTTCCATTAAAAATTGTATGCATTTGTGATGGTCACTCTTAATTGTGTTGTAGTAGTTGTGTTATATTTAGTATATATTAGTGTGAGCTGTAAGATTTGTTACTTGTATTCCATTCTCTGTTCCATTTATGTATTGTGTCGGTACGTGAGTCTTGTTGAGACAGGTCTACCCTTGCAATTTGCTTTTATCCCAATAAAGATAGATACTTGGGCATTGGGCATCCGACATAGCATGTTGGAGAGTTCTGACATGCTACCTGAGGGGATGGAGCCTGGGGACTAGTGGAGGGGGGAAGGGCCGAGGGAGAAGGCAGCTCCTGAATGATGCTGATCTCCTGGTAGGTTTCTAGGGCATAGGCCTATTGAAACAGCTGATTGCCGCCTTCCCCCAAACAGGTAGGCCCAGCCAGCCGCCTTACCAGCTGTCCCGTCACCAGCAATCTTCAGGCCACAGGGGAAAAAGTATTTTCTCTTTATGGTATTTTTTACAAAAGTCCGTCATGCAGGAAAGGTTTACAACAGATAAATCTAGGTACATACGGGTAACACATGAAGTGAATAAATACAAACTGTAATGAGAAATACTTCAGTCAATTTACTGGTTAATAATCTCTAAAACGGAAAGCATCTGAATTGCAAACAAACTGGTTAACTAATAACTAAAAAAGCTGAATAGATAGAGAAATATTCTAGACCGGAAAGAAAAACAATTAATGAAATATATCTGAATATAACATATTAATTTTATCGAAAACTATTTATTACAGCTAGCGCTGTAATTTATAATGAATCAGACATTTTTTCCCTCTCAATCACTGAAATTTTAGGAATCCAAGAACAAAAGGGGGGGGGGGGTCAGAACGTATTTGCATATATCTCACGAAGTACAAGTTCAATGAAAACAATAGGATGACTTTAGTGTTGACTGAAACGACTAAATATTCGAGTATGGTGTAGATAATTTAGAAGTTTCTAGTAAAGAACGAAAATTCCTAATGATGGCGCCATGACATGACGTATTTGCATGTGTCTCCGAAAATAATAGTTCAATGAAAACTATATTTGGTATTTAACCTTGGAATGAAGTGGTTCATGATATAACTGCTAATTAAAATAATTAATGATATGAGTGGGAGTGGGGGTTTACTGGAAGCCGGAAACTATAAAATCCAAATATCTCGGTTTATATTCATGATACAGATTATGTGTACAGAACAACATTCATTCTTCATATTTTATGGCAACGGTCACCAATAAAACACATTTCCTTCGGTAAAAACTTGATATTGCCTTACTTGTTTCGTGGCTTGCTATTCATTTCTGAAGTGCCGGGGGCAACGGGGGGAAACGGGCACCGTTTCCCTCTAACACGCGTTGCGACTGTCCTCACTGAGGAACTTATCAACTACCTCCTCAGTGAGGAATGTAAGAGGGAATGAGCACTTCAGAAATGGATAGCCCCTTAAGAGGTGGTAAGAAGCCACGAAACATGTTAGGCGGTTTCAATAAAGTTTGCACCGAAAGAAATGTTTTTTATTGGTGACCCTCACCATAAAATATGAAGAATATATATAAAAAAAAAATATTGGGTCCAGAATAAGAACAGCATTCATAGACCATTCCATTGATTCAACATTCATACGATTGATTCTATACAATTTTTCGTTCCGACTAATAACAACAGAAATACTTAAAATTTTCGAAATTCTCCCCTTCTAGCCTCCCCCCTCCCACTTTTCCTTATTTTAGCCTTTTTCGAATTTGGTCTTCATTTTTACATAGAACGTTTAAATATCTAGGTTGGTAACGATCAGACAAAAATTGCATTTTAGTAGGTAGCAACAGACAAATATAGATATAAAATTTTGAACGGACCTTATTTTCTTATCACCTGAGTAGGATCAATGGACATTTAAAGAAATGTATGGAAAACCCCACCATGAGTCCAACTGATTTCACCTAATGGGATTTTCCCTTCTGTAGCGATATTACAAAAATTATGAGCGCTAGAGCTGTAATAGACAAATATATAAGTATTTAAACGTTAACGGAGCACATCCTCGTCTTCGATTGTATTTCAACTTTGCAGGATCGGATAAACATATAGTTTTGAACGAACTTCATTGTCGTCGTCTGGTTAGGATAGATGGGAATTTGAAGAAATTAATCAATAGTGTACTATGTGTACTATCTCAAGTTGATCTTCTAAATTAATCTGGTATAACATTGGAAGATGTGTGTAAGTATATTTGCAGCCTTTCACGTTAAATAAAGGCCAAGCTCGAAGACCCTAAATTCAAATTATGTAACATTGAAAAGTAGATCAAACTGTTAAGAGAATTAAAGGAGCGTATTTCACAATGAGACGGCCGTAGTATAAAAGGCACACGCTGTTAGCCAAACTAGTAAGTCTCATTGATAAAGGAGGCCATGCTCATAGAGTTGGCTTTCACTCTTATACAATCATCAGCTATTAAATTGACAGTTAATCAATGATAGGTTTACTTCCGCTAATCGCGGTTACTATAGACACGGGTTGCCCACATATCAAGGGATGACAGTTAATTGCCCCAACATGGATGTCACTAGCCGGTGTGTACTATTTTAGTGGGGGTTGCATAAATGTAACCTGGTATATGTTGGTCTGCTGGCCATTTTGTATGTCTGCACTTTCAAAGCAGAAAGACATCTGGTCCTTGGCGAGGTACGTATAAGATAACGCCGTTTTAGAAACATTTCCGTAATGACCATCGATCCTGGTTAGGGAAATTCTCAAACGAGTTTATGACGGTAAACTTTCAATTTGACGCATCCTTTAGACGTGAAATGCACAAATCTTTATTTCAGAAACTCCTGAAACAACTCCAAAATGAGTTGTAGAGAACAAAATTATCTTTGAACCAAGCCTACGGGAAAAGGAATGGATTCTGAAGTAAATAATAATAATAAATTAAATTATTTATTAATGTCCCCTTTTTGCAACCAACGCTATTGGGACGGGTTATCTACAGGTTAGCACCATTTTCTAGCCAGGATGGGACTAAGGATTTTATTAATGAATTCCGTCACTAAGTAAATTCCTTTGCTCAGGAGGGTATCGAACTCGCTACTCTAGGTTTACCATGTGAGATTAAAGACGACTCTTTAACTCACATGGCTAACCCGAGCCCCCAAATAAATAAATAAAAAAAACGAAAACGAAATAACGGAAAAGTATTCCTGAATGAATCCAAAGAATGTTTACTTCAAAAATCATTAACATAAAACATCTAAGTTAATTATTATTTAAAGAAATACATTTTTCCACCTGCATATTTTCATGTAAAAAAAAAGGTTCGGTATCTTCCAGGGAATCATCGGCCCATATTTTTTTGATATGACATTAAATGGTAGTCTTCAACGGCTCCCTAAATGAAGATTTTCTAAATTAAATACTTACCATCATCATAAATCTAAAGACTTACCCCAAGAATTAAAATGTGGTTGCAGCTTGACGGATTTCCTTTCCACTACTCGATCAACAATTAGAGAAATCTATTTCCAACGCAGTATCTGTCCCAGCAGGACCCAGGTCACCCGATCTAATAAAAATGTATTATTGTCTATGGGGTAGGGTCAATGGTATCTCTACAAAAACAGGTCACAGATTTTTGAAAACATGAAAAATAAAATCAGAATGCGTTAAATTCAATTTCAGTGGCAGAAATACAGAGTGCCAAAAGAGATTTCGGATACCGTCTTTCGAAGTGACTAAATGAGGAAGGAGGAATTTTCGAACATTTTTAAATACTAGCTGTAAGTATTGTAACAACAACAACGTACGCAAAGTAACAACTAGTTTCTGTAATTAATTCTAACAACGTTTTTTGTAAACATGTTTTGGATTCATTGAGGAATAATTTTGCGTTATTTAGTTTGATTTTTTTTTTTTTTTTTCATTCCTTCCTTACAGACTCAAGATAATTTTACTGAGTACACCTTTTATTATTTTTTTCAATAAAATGTGCCGTTTGTGAAATAAAGATTTGTGGATTTTGCGGCTAAAAGACAAATTCACCGAAATAAACTCGTTTTAGAGTTTTATTTTCTACAAGAATCTGTCGTAAAAAGTATGGCATTCCATTGGAAATTCCGAAAGATATGGTCACTGGAGAAGTACTGGAGATGGTTGCGAGGTTCAATGTAGTCTTCAGCGGTCACAATTTTGGCAAACCAAGTCTCAGCGTTTTAGCAGATTTCCCTTAAGGAAAATCAGCTACTGAGGTCGTACGCATGACGCGATATATATATATATATATATGTCTGTTAGCACTCTAGCAATCGCAATTTTTCTTTAATTGTCACCAAACTCGGTATTTAATCGTTTTATGTAAAAACAAAGATCAAGTTCGTTAATGGCTGAAATCAGACCAGTGGGAGGGGGGGGGTTTATAGTGGGGGAATTTCGAAAATTCGAAATATCTCCGTTACTATACGTCGGATCGAAAAATTGTATAGAACCAATCTTATTGAAAATTAAATGTACTATAACTATGATCATATACATTTATTCTCTATCTTGAATATTAACCGAGATAATTGCATTTTTATTAAGTGTAACGGACGAGCTATGGTCGCTTCTAATCGTTCCCGCCGAAAGCTAGTTCGGCACTCGTATGGAGATTTCTCTATTTCATTACTTTACGCAGTACCTGCGTGACGGACTTTTATTAATACAATTGGCGATTTTAAGGGGGGTTGCACGGGAATTTGGGACACCCTGTGTGTGCATATTATTTAGAATCCTCATTATTTAGAATTATGATGTTAGATAGTAATATTAAAGTATAATACGTGTTTAAATTTGTCATGTTTTATGCATTCTGTTGAATAATCATTCTTTGTTCGCAATTAGTGCAGTCGAACAAATATAAAAAACTATCAGAGTTTCCTCATCTAATACAATAATGTTTTTAAATGCTAATCATTAAAGAATATAATAAATAAACGTCTGCATTTTTGCAATAGATAATCGGCTTGATATAACAGTTAATTATGCAATATATGTAGATTACTTTACTTAAGGCGACAAGAAGTAGCATATTTCTCAGAATCAGAATGATATATGTACTCTGCTGCTGATATTTCTTCAATTTTTCAATCATGCCATGATCTGAATTTTAGTAGGTTTTGTCTAAACGGAAGCTAGCTAATGAGTTTGTGATCCTTTTCAGATTTATTAATAGTCTAATGAAAAGGAGTTACGGTTAAATTTCTAAATACAATTCTGTCCTGTTTTATAAATGATCTTATTTAGTTATTTTGGAACATTCACTACTATTCGATAATGGTCATAAACAAATATAGACAACAATAGCAACATCTCACATAAATGCTCGAATTTCCGATAATATTTGACCAACCTCCTAAACTTATATTCCTCGTCCGCTTTCAGCCATTAACGAATATAAACATTTGAGTTGAATGGAATGGCTAAATATTGATATTGAAAAATACTAATAGATCATCAAATAAATTATTCGAGTCAAGATCGTAAAAACATATTCGATGACGCCATCACACATATTTCTCATGTAATAAAAGTTCAATGAAGGCAGTAATTGGTATTTGAGCTTCTAATTATTTGGTTTGTATTACAGCTTACTGTTAACAGAAAATGAATAAATTCAAATATCTCAGTTAATAATCAAGATAGTGAATAAATATATACACCCACATTTTTAGACTATTAAATTTGCAATAAGATTGATCCTATACAGTTTACTACAATAACGGATATATTACTAATTCTCGAAAATCCACACTCTAAAGCACCCCTCCCACCGAGTTAATAAACTTGATGTTTATTAAGAAATAAACCATTTAAATATCGAGTTTCTTAAAAATCAAACCAAAAATTGCGAACGCTAGAGCGTTAACAGACATATATGTATACTTAGTTTTGACGGACCTCATTTTACGTCATCTCCTGGGTAGGATCGATGGACATTTGAGGATATCATTCAAAACCCGAGCATTAATACAATCTCAATAGCTGATTTTCCTTAAGGAAAATATGCTGAAACGTGTAATGGAGGGTAATAGAGAAGCGAGGCACTGATTTACTTTTCCCAGAAAACGTTTGAAGCAAGGATCCCTTGTGATTGACCTCCAAGGACTGAAGATTTCTTCTAACGTTGGACGTTGTCCCATTATGTTAATATGTTTTAGTGTAAGTTCTTCGTTTCAATTTAGGTTTGTACGTCCATTACAATAAATGCGAGTGAGTCAGTAAGTGGGTCCAATTCTTAGTTTGTCAGTAATTCGGCACGTCCCTTGTCTAGTCTGTCATTTCACGCTTTGACTGGAGACTAAATTTCTTTAGGCGAAGACGCTGTGTTAATGTTAATTATTTAATTCATAATAGCTTTCTCTGTTTGTCCAGTCCAATCAGTATGTGTATGTCTTCATGTTGGACTTTTAGTATGACCACTGTATTATAAATGTCGTGTATGGAAAGAAGAGAGCTCTGTGCATCTTTGGTGATTATGTGACATCATAAGGACAGGTTCAGCAAAATGCTGGAGTTGGTTGGAAGTATCTGCGATGATCTGCTGATGCCTTTCTTCATTTTGTAGCAGATTTCCCTAAAAGGAATCAGCTATTGAGGGTTTAGCTACTAGAAGAAAATTAGTTCAAGCTCACTCACTGTTTCCCTCTCTCCCCCTCTTTCCATATATACACTGTTACCGCTCTAGCCGTCGAATTTTTGTTTGATCGTAACCAAAAGTGATATATTAGAGTTTCATGTTAAACTAAAGATCAAGTTCGTTCATGGACAGAGGGGAGGGGGCATATAGAAAATTCGTATATAACCAATTTTTCCCCTAAAGTTGTTATCAATTTGTTATCTTGTTACTGCTATTAAGTTGCTTTATTTTCAATGATGTATTATATATTTATTATTGTCCATGATTTTTGTTTGTTGCTATTAATGTTAACGTTCTTGTCTATTATTGTTGTTATCTCAGCAATATCGCCATGCAGCGAATGCTCCAATAAAAATAAATATTGACTACCAACTTCTTCTTTTCAGATTTATATTAGGAAATAGAGAATATGTGTCACGATAACATCCAGTGTCTGTGAAATCTGCTAAGTTTACTTTGCCACAGCGTGAAGGACTTTTGTTTTACTATCTGAATAAGCATATAATGTACCTTTCGGATTCTTTGATAAGTGACAGATACTAAAATATGATAAGCGGGAAAGGAATAAGTTAGATAAGGAATATAGGAGATCCTCCCCGCCGACACGAGCACCGAGAGGTTTACCCAAAGAAATGCCGGATGTCTAACGACCTAGACCCCGAAGGGAGACCCTTGGCCTACTCCAGGGCAGGCTTTGTTTCACTTTCTTAACAACCACCTGTTGGCTTTATAGCCCCACCTCCCCGCCTTAATAACAGTCCGCCTCTACCCTTCCTCTACAGTTTTTAACCCTTTCCAGTCCCAGGCTAGGCCATCTTATACCCAAGCACAAATTAGATATGAAGAGTTCACTTAGAAACCTCCAATCACATTGGAGCTCACATACCTCCTGAAAAGTTATGGGATGCTGAGAAGCGTATTTAATACCCCCACACCTGGTCAAACGAAAAGAAAAGAATATTTTACGTTTGCAAACTTAAGAAGCTCAGTTGTTACAATGTGCCATTTTACATTTGTTGGTTCCTATGGTTCCATATTTCGAGGTGATATTGCAGTCTCCTATCTAGGTGCTGAACACCTTGAGAAACGTGCTGAAGCTAATGATACTAATACCAACTCGAAATCTGGCAGAATTTGTAGCTCCACCCCATGAATATGGCTATTGTGAGAATGTTCAAGCTGCACTGTTGTCTTCTCAATTTAATTGTGACTATGTAATTTCAAAAGAGTACCATTAACTAAAGGTCCGTCACGCAGGGACTGCGTGTCTGGTAAGTTACGCTATCGATCAAAACTCGTTTAGTTTCGAGCTAAGAAAATATGTATAGAACAACAATTGTAAAGTATCAATAGTTTTATGGAAGTCCGTCACGTAGGGGCTGCCTAAACTAAGCAGGTTTCCCAAGTATTCGAATAACCCACTTGTCATCTCATCTCACTATGTATTCTCTGACAGACATTTCCAAGTTTCATTTGGTTCCTCAGTCTCATCCTTATTCCCCCAGCTGGCAGGTGTACCACAGGGGAGTATCCTAAGTCCTTTCTTATTCCTTACCTATACTGCCGACATTCCATCACATCCCGAAACTTCCCTTCTCACGTATGCAGATGATACTGCAATCTTGACGTCCAACTCAGACCCAAATATGGCATCCGCATCTTTACAAGAGCACCTAGCTCTGCTAGAATCATGGCTGACTCAATGGAGGATCAAGGTCAACAACAGCAAATCAAGCCATGTAACATTTACCCTCCGAGGTTCCATTTGCCCTCCAGTTACACTCAATAGCGCACTAATTCCCCAAAAATCACAAATTAGGTATCTAGGACCTACATTAGACAAGCGACTAACTTGGAAACCTCACATCACAATAAAACGACAAGAAGTGAACCGACGGTACAGACTTCTACTAAGACTACTTGACAAAAAATCTAAACTATCACTACGCAACAAACGACTGATTTATACGACAGTACTGAGACCAATATGGACACACGGACTTGTACTTTGGGGTTCCACTAAACCTTCAAATTCCTACAAAATCCAAACCCTCCAATCCAGAATACTCCGCAAAATTACAGATTCCCCATTTTACGTATCCAATTTAACTCTCCATAACGACCTCAACATTCCTTTTGTCCATGCCCTCGCAAAATCCCGATATCAGAAATTCCACTCTCTCCTTCCCGCACATCCAAATCCTCTAGTCGAATCACTTTCATCTACCCGTATTCCTGAAAACCCAAGACGACGACTGAAGCGTAAATGGCCAAGAGATCTCTTTGTGTAGTGCTCAGAATAACTCCATGTAGTACCAGCCAATGTTCCCTCCAATGTGGGTACTGCCAATGGACAACTTCCCACCTCAAGTGAATAATCAAGCCAATTGTTATATCATTCACATCATTTGCTTGTAATATGTATATATGTTGTTGCAAATAAACGAATAAATATTTAAAAAAAAAAACAAAAAAACTATGTATTCCCTATGTATATGTAAATACCGATGAGTAGAAGGGGGGGGGGTGGTTACTGAAGGCAAAAAGCAAGAAAGTACGAATAAGTTGCTTAAAACTTGAGGTGCCAAAATATGCATACAGCAACAATTTTAGAAAATCAAAAGTTCAGGAAGATTGGGTCTATAACATTTTATGACCCAACTCACAATAACGGAGCCATTTTGAATTTTCGAATCCCTACCCTTTAATACCACCACTATTCCAGGTCCGATCTCAGCCACAAATATGATCTATAGTGTTTACTGAAATGGCTAAATATCGAGTATGGCAAAGATTAAATAAACCTTTTCAAGTAAAGAACAAAAAATCTTAATTGATGACATTATCACGGATTTGCATGTGTCTCACAAATTAACAGTTCCATGAAAACCATATTTGGTATTTAAGCTTCGACTAAATCACACACACAATGTGCTTTTGAATCTTTCGGAAAAAAGATTCTTATAGAGAGTCCCGTATAAGTTAAACCAGTGAATTCTTCTACATTCTTTTTTTCTGGACGTTTCAATTACGCTTGATACTTCATCAGCTCGAGAAGGAAGACAGACCTGAGCATTAACTAAGTTTTGTTAAGCATAGTGGCATGAATGCTTTATACAAGAGCCAGTTGTACAAATAGTTCCGAGGTTTCACTGTAAACCGATACTCAACTATCTCCTTGGCACAAGGATAGAAGACTGTCTGCACTCCTGCCACGACATTCACATTCAACCTTGGTGATGTCTTCAAGAGAACTCCGAATGCAGGGCCAATGCTCGACAACGCGCTTTGGTTCTAAATAAAAAGTAAATTTAAGTGATTGAATCGCTCTACTCTTCAAGGCTAAAGAATCAATGCAATCAAGAATGATGGGTCCCTTGCTTCAGGATAACTAAGATTTTGAAAATCGATTACACTCAAAATAGCTGATTCCCCCTTAAGGGAAATCTGCTGAATATGGGGATATACTGTAAGATTCGTGAAATAATAATATTTACGAAGCTGCACCGTTTTGGCTTAATTACTGTGAAAACATGCATGTTGTTAATGATAAAGATACGCTGGTACTGATTTTATAATCATAAAAAACATGTTATTAGATATTGACGAAGCTAAGCTATAATTTAAAACACGGCTAAGTGACTGAGCGGTAGTTAATTGTTTAGTGAACCTAAAGCCCAAATTATGTGTGATGGAAGTCAGTAATTAAATATTGAAATATCTTCCGGTTTGAAGACTCAAAACCCTGATAAATTAAACTAATGAAAACGATATCTCTGAATTATTTCTGGAATATTTTTTACTTCCAGAATCCTGGAAGTAATCCTTTAGATCCACTAAATGCATTATCTCTGCATTTTTTTCCGAATCACCGGAAATAGTAAGGCTTAATATTTCCAGGCTTAAAGGCACTGTTACTTTAGCAATAAAGTATAATTATCTTGTTGCTGGAAGTTTCAGGAGTTAATTTAGCACTTATAGCAAACGATGAATCGACTTTAATCCTCGAGATAATGCGAAAGAAAAAGCAGTGGACAAAAAAGTCAATAACTAAGGAATTACTACAAACCCATTACGTACGCCAGTAATAATAACAAAGCAATCAGTTTTCTGAGTGTGAACCTCATAAAATAACCAGTAAATTTGTATATATCAATGTTACACCTCCGATTATAATGCTGGAGTATGAAAATTGCTTTGGCGTCAGCAGGACACAGATCTATCTGTACCACACAACCAGTAAGTCTAGTATATATATATATAATGAAAGTTGAACCCAACACCTCAGAAAAATTCTTTGTTATTGCCATGTATAACCATTAATGACGAAGTCCCAAGTTTTCCACTTATAGGTTAACCTGGCGGCAACATAAAAACGTATTTACTTTCTATGTGTTGACTATTTGACCCCAATGAAGGGACAGTTAAAGTGTTAAATTGTCATACAAATTATAACATGTTACTTAAAAAGTTAAGTCAATTTTAATTTCTATTTACACACACACGCACGCACGCACGCACGCACGCATAATAATAAAATTAATTTTAAGACCTCACTGTCCTCCATATTGTCATATTTCCCGTTTCCTGTGCATTATGCATAGATTTGAATTATTAAGGACAAAATATTAACATACATTTGAATTAATTTTTCCAGATGAGGTACCTAGTAGTTCATATTGAAAATAATTGTTGAGCAAATTGCTCTAAATAACAAAATAAACATCTTTTGTTATGTGCATATTTGCCGAAACCCCAATAAAAAACGAAATATCACTATGTTAATTTCAGTCCTCCCTTATAACCCCCACTCCTGCCCGTCCCTAGAACTGTTTGTATGGCTTATTATAAGAAAGCGTTAGTGCTAATACACATACTGAGTTTTATTTAGTTCGGTTGAGTCTTTTGTGCCAAATAAAATTGTTGACTCCCGCTATAATTTTTAGCGTATAACGCCTTTATAGTTCGGTATACGACAAAAGTGTATATAACAAAAGTTACTCCAAATAACAAAATAAACAACTTTTGTTATGTGCATAATTGCCGAAAATAAAATAGAAATAGACTAAACCTCTGCCCCCGTAGAGAAGACAGGGCCCCGTCACCGACATGTCGCAGCCTTACCGCCTCCTCCTTCTTATTAATATTCCTATCTCCATTCGCCTGTCTGTTCAGTCTTATATGCAGCCCCTCAGCCGTATTTAATCTTTTGCCCTTCTTCTCCTCATACAGCAATTGATACTTTATGGTGGACATGTCATGGCCCTCTTTTCTGGCGTGTGCGGAAATCTCAGTGTCGCGAGTGATGTGCTCCTTAAGACGCGTCATTATCTTTCTACCACTTTGCCCCACATAAGAGGCATCGCATCCCGTGCACGAATCCTATACACGCCAGATCTATCCAGGGGTCCACATAGTCCTTAACACGGGGCAAACAATTTTTCAGGGACCGCTTGCTCCTGTAGGCAGTAGCCAATCCAATTTTCTTCAACCTGGATCCTATCTTTTCTGAAACAGGGCCCAAGTACGGGATGGAGACAGGGAACGACTTATTTTTCTTCTTTTTGGCCCGCTCTTCAACCGAGGCGTTCAATCGGCGTTGGATAAGCCTATCCACCAACTGTTCCTCGTACCCTTTTGCTTTATCAATATGCTTAATGCAGACCACTTCCTTGGCGTAATTTTCTTGTGTTAGTGGGGTACTAATCAGCCTCTCCACTAAATAAAGCAATCCCGCCATCTTGTATCTTGGGTGATGAAAAGAATCGGCAGGTATCAATAAGTCGGTGGATGAGGCTTTCCTATAGATACCGAATTTATGACCCCCTCCATCTCTCTCTATCTCCAGATCTAGGTAGCATAGCTTCTTAGCTTTTTCGTTCTCCAAGGTGAATTTAATTGTCTCATGGCAGCTATTTAGGTAGGAAAGCAACCCATTCAAATCGTCCCTAGTACCGCTAAAACTGACAAAAGTGTCATCAACATACCGGGCCCAAAAATCAATGCACTTATAGAATGGGTTGCGTGCCGATAAAATGAATTTCTCCTCAAAGAAATTCATAATTATGTCGGCGGCAAGTGGGCTAATAGCAGAGCCCATGATCAATCCCCGGTCCATCCTAAAGCATTCCCGCGAAACTCGTGCACGGGATGCGATGCCTATTAGGTGGGGCAAAGTGGTAGAAAGATAAGGACGCGTCTTAAGGAGCACATCACTCGCGACACTGAGTTTTCCGCACACGCCAGAAAAGAGGGCCATGACATGTCCACCATAAAGTATCAATTGCTGTATGAGGAGAAGAAGGGCAAAAGATTAAATACGGCTGAGGGGCTGCATATAAGGCTGGACAGACAGGCGAATGGAGATAGGAATATTAATAAGAAGGAGGAGGCGGTAAGGCTGCGACATGTCGGTGACGGGGCCCTGTCTTCTCTACGGGGGCAGAGGTTTAGTCGCCCGGCGGTCGTGGTCCAGGCAACGCAGCTTTAATCAGGTACCTCCTTCATCTTCTCTCTATTATTAGTATGGGGGTTTTTGTTTATTATTTTTTAGGTTTTTTATGTCTCTTACACTTCCTCTGGGTGGTTTTTTCAGAGGTTCTCACCCACTGTGATATGTTTTCCATATAAATCTGAAATTTAGGTAGTTTTTTAGTTTTTAATTTTATTTATAGTTTTTGACATATGCTTATCGTTGTTTGCTTTTATTATTTGACTTGTTATTAAATTTTTTATTGTTTTGGTTTTAATTTTTAGTAGTTGACTAGTGATTAGATTTTATATTTTTATTAGTTGACTAGTTTTAAGAATTAACATTGTTTTTACTATTTATATCGTGTTTGTTTTTATGACTGTTGTTTATTTTGCCTTTGGCCATGCTGTGAATGTTAAATTAACTCGAGGTTTGTGTTTGTCAGCAGGCACTGAGGATGGAGCGTTGACTCCGAAAGTGCACTCTGCATTATATTAAAAAACAGTAGACTACTTGGCCTTCTTATTAATCCTGATCAATTTTTGTCCTCTACCATCCAGCATATTCCAGAGATAAACAACTTTTGTTATGTGCATAATTGCCGAAAATAAAATAGAAAACGAAATATCGCTATTTTTAATTTCAGGCCTTCCTTATAACCCCTCACTCCTGTTCGTCTCAGAGAATATTAACATAGCCTTAAGTCTAAGGTGGGTTAGTAGTAATATACATACCAAGTTTCATAAACTTCGGTTCAGCCGTTTATTCGTGAAAAGGTAACAAACAAACAAATAAACAAACAGACACGAAAGAAACAAAATGGTGTCTATGACATGTGAAACGAAAAGTTATCGCGAAATTTCACGAAAAAAATCAATGTACAGACAGAGGTTCAGTTTTATATATATATATATATATATATATATATATATATATATATATATATAAATATATGGCGGTTTTTGAAAAATGTCTACAAATCTTCATCGAGGGATTGCAAAAAGAGGCTTTTTGGAAGTCATCAATCAAATCAGGGATTTAGGTGAGTATGGTAATGTAAAAAGATTATCATCCGCAAGATAGCAGTAGTGATTACTAATAATTTAGAATATGAAAATTGTAAGATGTAGTTATATAAAAACTACAAAAAGGGAGGGGTAAATAAAAAAATATGTTTGGTGAGCTCAGATAAGCAAAACATGGACTAAATAAATAATATTATAGTAAAACCATTTCATCTCTGAAGAATTTACCATGTGAGAAATGTCAATGAAGGGTGGAAGAAAGGAAAGGTAGTAAAAGACAAGATTTTAGGGGTGTTTAGTGGTGATTTCAAGGAAATGAGGGTGTTTTCACCTATCTCTCTTCTGGATTAATTCATTCCAGTGAAGCAGATTTTCTTAAAGGGTCCGTTTAGCTTCTATCGGCTGTAAGAGGGAGCAAGTATGAGGTAATTGTTATGTTATAGAGACGTCTTCTTAACAAGGAGGTTGTAGCACAGATGATTCAGGCATATAATAGCACCTTAGAAAAAGATACGGCTTGTTTCGTCAAGGGAAACGGATTCGCACAGAGGAGAGAAGGTACTTGCGATGTGACCGAACTCAAATAATCGGGACACATGGCCACTGAACAACGGCTATAAGCCCGATAAAATAAAATGAGATATTCGCGAGATCGGAGAGGATTGGGAGACCAATGATTCCTAAATCGGAAGCCCGCGCCTAATTTAAATTTAAATTATACCCAAATTACAGGGAGTTCATTTCATTGCAAAAATTATCCTACGCATAAGTAGATAATAATAAAACATTTTAATCCGAGGAAATACGAACATATATGGTTATCATTTTATTCAATGTTGTATACATTCTATTCTCCCTTTTTCTTGTCAGAAAGTTGTTCATAGAAATAGGCATTTTATCCACCATTGAAATCCTGTACAAATTTAGCCAGTTACAAATGAAATGTCTACTTCACCCTGTGCTTTAATTGGGTCCACGCCTATTTACTTGTGTTTTCCTGTCGCCTGCACATTTCCTCATTTGCCTAAGAAAGGAAGCTTCAAAGATCGTTCATGCACGACTGCTATTCCCCATGACGAGACTCAACGCTTATAGGAAATGGCCTGGCAGCCATTCTTGGCATCCTATAGACAGCGGTGAAAAGCCTTCGATGAAGATTTCCCGTTTGTCTCTGGCTATTACAGCGAGAAAGCTTGCCCACATGTGTTTGTGTGCCTCCGGAAAGAGCTCCTTTTTTTTTAAACTTTAATTTCTCACGAGGCAGGCGAGCGTCATTGGTAAATGAGAGTGAAATTTGTTAGGTAAAAAGAAGGTTCGGGAGGATGCGAGCGTGCTCATGGAGACACTTTCCCCGCTGGACGGACGACTGACTCTACGCCTCCATGACAATGCATCGACATGCTCCGGCTTGCGCAACATATAATTGGATGGAACATTTATACACTAGTTAGGATGGAGAGAAGAAAATGAGTTCCTATTTAATGTACAGTTGACCCATGATTTCAGCATTAAACAAGTCCTTAAAGAAGTTGCAGGATCACATGATTATCAGAAATAAATAATGCATTATTAATAGGAATCATAGGTGAATTTTCTTAGCCATATGACGGTATGCAATTCTTATTCTGGTCCCAAATATTTTGATATGTTCGTCATTGTTTCATGGAAGGGGTCACCAATAAAAAACATTTTTTCAGCAAACTTTATTTATACTGCCCTAAATGTTTCATGGCTTACATAGCACCTCTTCAGGGGCTATCCATTTCTGAAGTGCTTGTTCGTTGCGATTGACCTTTCCTCAATCCCTAACTATGTCCAGTAGCAGAACTGCACAACATGGCACCTAGTAAACCTACCAAGGATATTTATTAGAGAAAGTCATATAGGAAATAAGATTTACAAAAATCATGAGAACTACCTCAAGAGCTGATTTCCCGTAAAGGAAATCTGTGAAAAATGATATTTATCAAACTAGTACATACATACCACTAACAGGGTTTAGGGATACGTATTCGACCAAAGAGTTAGGTACAGGATATAAAGATATTAAGACTAACGTGAAATACATTGATACAAATTTATATATATTCTGTACACAGGAATTTATATATCGAAAAACAGAATCTCCTGCTTGTTGATATATTGGATATCCACGTAATCCCTACGAAGGATCATTTTTCCAAACTGAAGTATATGTTGAAAAAGAAGAGCTAACAGTGATGCTCAAGATAGTTCTTACCGATTGTGAAAGCTATAATTGGCTTAATAAATCAAAAGAATTTTCTGAAAACAGTAGTGATTGAGCTCGAATGGATTTATAGACCGTTTAATGATTCTTTCTATTTTTTATTTCAATTTCGTTCTGCTAAGTGGTTCAGTTTCTCTTTCTAAATTGTATTTTCACTTCCCTTTGTTTGTCTACTTCATTAAAGATGCTTTCACTTTTATTTCGATCTTTTAAAACCCCGAAGCTCAATTACTGACTCAGAAATATCCAGGAAAAGTATTGGGATCTTGAGGGTAGTCACTAGCCGTGGGATATTCCAGACAGGAAGACTCTAGTGGATGTGTGGGGTTATGGACATTTTTTACAGATGATTCCTATGGGCAATGGTTAGTCATGCCAGAATTATATATTTCACATAACATAACTATTCAGATCTAAATTGAAGTTCTCAGCTTCGGCAAAAATCAGCTTGAGTATTAATACCAAATCTGTGAGCTATCAGGAGGAAAGCAATTAAAAAACACTCCTCCGATAAGATACTAGGTTTTCAAAGTGCAGTAGCTAGATATCTATGATTCTTACCATTAAATGGAAAAGGTGAGGCGAACATACATAACTCAAGCCTACAGGTACTTTCAGTTCAAATATTTCAGAACACACCACCTAACTCTTGCATGAAGGAATAACGTACTTTCCCAAACGTCTCCCTAAAATTTTAACTACCCCAGAAAGTCAAGGACTCCCAATTACTCTCACTCTCTCTCTCTCTCTCTCTCACACACACACACACACACACACACACACACACACACACACACACGTCATGAACGACATGGTAACACAAATGTTGACTTCCCTAAAGGAATACTTGTCAGTTTTTAATTATTTTGATGGAAATTGCAATAGCAAATAACCATGGAACACCAACAATTTTAAAGTAGGAACCAAGGTGTTGTGGCGTTTTAAAAGATTAATGCAATGCATTTAACTTGCTGACCATGTGGGTCTGTTTTAGGTGAGAATTTTAAGGATGGCCGAGTAAGGAAACCACAAATTACTGCGCAATGATTTTATTAAGGCTTTCTGTGTTTACCCCCCCCCCCTTTCCTCCGATCCGATTTCTTCCATTATCAATCTTTAGTTTTAGGCGAAAACCGAAAAAATTAATACTTTTTTTTTGTAACGAAAACAAATACAATCACTAGGGGGCTTATACAAGAACATCTATCTATTCATATATTTCATGGGACATATCCAAGAAATGTTCTCGATTAATTTCAAATATCTGCTTAATTATACCTCAGATCGAAAAATGTGATAAGGTAGAGTTTTTAGAAATGTAATATTCTAGAGTTGTTTTCAATCTTTAGTTAAAACCCTCACTTGAAGGCATACGATATACACTTTAAGGAATTGTATCAATAAGCGTCACGTGTCCTACTTAAATTCCATGCACTCATTTGATTGAGCTAATATCATTGAAGAAATAGAGAATAGAATGTTGGATGGCGTCACCAGCGTGGTATTTGGGGATGTGGAAAATATGTTTAGTTTACGCAGTGCCAGTGTCACTTGTGTTGTGGACTTTCAAAATCTAGAACCAATTATCGAAATCCATTCCAGTGAAAGCAGATTTCTTAAGTCCACTGGTCATAGTTTAGCTCCTGGTGACAGTAGGAGGAAGCAAGTGTGAGGTAATTGTTATGTTATTAGAGACGTCCTCTTAACAAGGAGGTTATAGCACAGCTCCACCGATGTGGTTAACGTGCTAATCTGCTCTGGAACCGATTAAAAAACACCATTAGTTTTTAACCGAGGAACGGATTGATTTGTTCCCGCAATGGACGGTTTGACGAGGATTGTCATCCAATTATTCTAATGTCCTTTCACCTTCGTCACTTCCTACGTGCTGCATTAAGATGAGCCTTGCCTAACTTGACCAAGTACTCTACTTGTACCAAGTACGGAACTCATTAAGATCCATTGACTGATTTTAAACATTAATGGGCATTTAATAATTACTTGCTACACTGTCCTCAGCAGATCCTGGGTCGCATATTTCCTTTAGGGGGAGAATGCGATTTTAGAAAAATGTCTTCAAAAGTCTCCTTCAACTTATATAGGGGATATCGAAAATGGGGTAAAATTTATTATTACCATTGTCTTATCCCCTTACTTCTATTCATCAGACTTTCACATTGAGTAATTAAATAACTAAATGTCAAGTGCAGAAGAAATAGTGAAAACGGTGTGGGATAACAGAATCCCATAGGCATTGCAGCAAATGGGAAATCTGCTTAGTATATCTTGCATATTCTTCACCGATTTTTGGGGGGGTTACGAACACCATTAGCCCTCCGTTCATCAAGTCACCCTTGCTTCGCCCTGTATCTCAATTGGAGAAATGTACAAAATGTTTTGAGACAACCTTCCGGGCCTTCACTGTTTATCGTGGAAGATCCACCGTAGTTTCAAGACAAGGTTAGCCATTAAAATGTATCGTAGGCGTTGATTTTGGATATTTCCTAAAGGCAGCTGCAATATTGAATGGTGTTTGTAGAAAAGGATAAGTAATAAATACCTCCGTTATTTTGTGAATGCATTGAAAAATGCTATACGATTATTATTATCGATATAGACAGTTATTTTCTCAAGGTAAGATGCATTTATTCTTGAATAAATGTCACTAGCAATATGTCAGTCAGGGTAGACTAAAGGAGAAATTACAGTTGGAGTTTACAAAGTATTTTTGTCTAATACTTCTCATTTGTAGCTTATGCAGACTAAATTCTACGTACAGATATCTCAATTCAAGTATAATTATCTATCATCCTCTGTTAGGGCTTTACTGTTATGCATCGTGCTGAAGGGCACGGGAATCCACTGTGTGCCCGTGAGACCCTTGTTCTTCCCTCATTGGTTTCATTCTTCTTTCTCCCGAAAATCTTTAGCTCTTCTGAATAGCTTACGTTCATTTATGACCATGTCAAGAGCACTTTTGTAGGATTGAATGTGAAGCTAACCGTATGGTTTACATGAACCTTAATGATTCAGTGTGTGGTGAACCTGAAATGATCTCGGTGCAAAATACGAGCTGGTAAGAAACAAGGTTGAGCTGACGCCGTCTGCAGTGCGAAGGGCAAACTCAGGAGAAGACGGTAAGCTGAAGTAATGAAAGTCTAAATGAGGCTGAAAACTGGAAGAAATTCTTGTCAGGTATTTAAATGATGCTGGTACTTTATAGAGTGCATAGAATGAAACTTAGATTATTGCGTAAGTAATAGTCAATCTTACCCTTGCACTTTGGAATAACTGGAGGACAGAAATAAGACAAGAAAACCTTCGAGGCTTAATGTATTACACGTCAAACTAGGAATGATACGAACACTACCTCACAAGTAAGAAACATCTTTGACCTCTGAATAAGAAGGAAAACATTTCAACGTCCTATAGAAAGTGAGAGATGCAAATTGCCAGACGTGGAACAATGGACTTGGATCACCTACCGCAGCCTCCTTCCTCTAGGCAGCTGATGGGAATGACCATAAAACGCAATAAGAGACGCAGGCGGGTGACCTTGCCTCGGTGATAGTTTACTCTGAACATCAAGAGGAATGCAGGATTGTGATGAGCCTCAACAGAGGGCGGGACAAAGAAGCTTCTAGAAACAAAAGGGGCGGAGGTCCGAGCTACAAAAGGCTATGAAACTGGACAATGGATCGTGAAAATGAAATAGTGACCACATACCTGAACAGGCAGGCCACCTAGAGTTCTGTCCTGGCACTTGGGCTCTTAGCTTGCTTTTAAGTGTTGGCTATAAAACTCCTGGATTGTCCACTTGTAATGGATTCAGGAGGCAAATGTAACATTTGGTACATCCCCATTTAGTCGTTCGCTTTTTATTGTTTGTTGCAATATGAAGGCAGCATGAAATAGAAATCTTTGAGTCGTTTCGTTTAACAATGCGGATGAAATGGCGATTATACAAGTGCAAGAGGATCTAGAGCCCATCAGAATGACTTTCAAGCCCAGTTCCACCGTGAGACAAAGTAGCAAGCAATCTTGCCTTGAATGATTCTCTCAATAAGTAATAAAGTCAGCTTGTCAGAATTAAGAATGGCTTAGGAGCTCCGGAAATCGGCCAAATATCACAGTTAATTTGTTTTTGGATCAATCTTCCATCAACACTCAAATTAAAACAGAACGACATGATCACAATTGCGTATCATGAAATATTGAATAATATAAAGGGATGTCCATGAACCAGCATTGAACGTTTTAAAGTATCCAATGGCAATAATTAATTTTCACAATTATGAAACGAACCAATAAATATTATAGTTATAATAAAACAAAGTTACCCAAGCGATGAAGGACTTATAAGAATCTATTCCAAGTCCAAATTGTTTATTAAAAGGTATTGAAATATTTAATTATAGAATATTGGTAAATAGGCCAATTAGAAGGCTGTCCTTAAAGAACCTTTCGAAAGACGTGCATCTTGATTTTGTTCGTTTAATAATACCTTAATTAAAGGAACCCTTCGGGGATATTCGATTGGTAGTCGCTTTCACAAGCTCGTAGTTTATTGCCAAGTAATGAAAGTAATAATATTTCTATTAGATTAGACATTTAAAATAAAAGCCTTTGATTTTAGCGTGAAATACTGGTAAGTCGTTTTTTTATGCCACAGCATATGTTGGAAAAATTGATAATGAATTTATTCTCGTCGGGGGTACATTTCGTTTGCGTTTAAGTCTAGATTTTCTCAATTTCTAACCACTATGTAGTTACACTTCCCCTCCTTGTCTAAATGTTCACTTACGACACGTCATTTTGGGCAAGGCTGGAAGTCAAATTAAAGCTGCAGTCTGGATACTCATACTGGCAGTCTAACAACTCTGGTCTAGAAAGTTTCTAGGAATTTAGACAATCATGGCTTTATTGGTGAAAATGGGATTTTCCTCATGATGCTTTTATTACTCGTTGGCCTAATGCAGAAGGAAATGGGGGAGGGTCCTTGTGACCCTCGTACTTCATTGTTCGTTCCCGTGAAAATCAGGTTTACCTGTTCATGGAATCAATTATCAGGTGTAGCTTACATACTATATATTCCTCCACGGAGAGTTCAGATTTCACAGTTTGCCAGGAATCCGCACGATTTGGACTCACGTTTGGGTTAATCAATAAATAGAATTGGGGGGATCTGGTCTGGGTATAGTCAATGTAGATTCCACCAGGTACCTCTTGTGGCATCGAAACCATCGCCTATGCTCATGTCGGGTCGTCCTCGGCTATAGCGACTTGGTAGGTAGTCCCGAAACCTGTAACGAGTCTATGCTTTGAGGTCTGGATCATAGTGGTACCACAAGGCCGGTAAGCTGTCGTCAGGGAGTCAGTGAGGTCAGGCACTGACAGGTGGTGTCCGGATCCGGTGTAGACGTGGTGGTCCTTGTTCCAGTCCAAGTGGAAATTTCAGAAATGATTAAAAAAGGGCCTTCCTAACATCCTCGATCACCTATGACAATACCATCTCATGATGCGAGATGATTGTCTGATATTCTTGGAGGAGACTGTTGGAAGGATTATTTCCTGCCTTACTATAAGCTGCTGAGGATTGGATACGTGAGTGGTGGTTAACGCTTGATGGGTAGGAATTCATTCACTGTTTCTATTACATTGAACACAAATGCTACTCTTGGTCACAATAATTTTAGGTACCCTTATCTGAACTTAACGCATTTACCCCAAAAATGCCACTTGCACCTATGGCTTCACTCCCCATCAATTGGGTTCGGGTTTTTTTCAGGGGAAGAAGAAACTACGCACAACCTTTCCTTCTGACCAGCTTGGACTATGAGGAAGTCGATTAGAGTAGAGATAGCAAGGGGCCTTAGCTTTATTTAAAGGTTCAGCTTCAAACACTACAGTGGCTTTGAGATCTATTTTAGACAGTCCAATGGAGGAGGTAACATTTATGTCAGGAGTGTTTTCTAGGGATTTAAAATGAACTTCGAAATAACAGAAAGAGAAGTGCCAGTATAAAGTGATATTTTGTATTAGATTTGATTTTCAACAGGTAACGTGGATTATCATAACGTATTTTGAGAATTTCGATAGCAATTATTTATTATTGACCTCCTTTAATTCGGACGAACATTTGATCGTCATAGGTACCGGGTCAAGGAATTTGAACGGATATTACAATTTTTGAATTAAAGATACTTCCGGACGAGAATTCAAAATTCTTGTAGGATTGGGAGAAATGACCAACTCATTTTGGATAAGGCGCAAAAGATTGATTTGGAAACTGCTATTGGTTAACAGTCTCCGAGCATAAATATGTGTCATTGTACATACACTTTTTACGATGGGTTTTGAATCATTGAATATAGTGGTAAAAGACACTAATTGAGATTTTGCTTAATTATTGGAAATATTTCTTAAAAAGCTGTGATTGGAAATGTGTTTACTGTGAGTTTAAAGGTGATAAGGAGACTATAAACTGAAATGAGAATGCCAGAATTACTGAAATATATGATTTAAAATATCATTTCATATATTGAATAGTGATATACCGTGCTAAAATAGGAATTATTGTTATAATGTGACCTTTGAGGGATAAACAAGGAAAAAAGTTGATTTTTCATACCCAAATGACGTCATCTGTTTGGTATTCTAATCTTGGCATTATAAATGGATTTACTAATTAGTCTTACTGAGACCAATAAAAGTATTTAAGGCATTAAAAAAATACTTCAGGTCTCACCAAACCCTCTTTATTATTTTTAACAGCATATGTATAATTATTTTTTTTAGATTAGATTTTATTTTATTGAGTATATTACAGCCTGCAATTAAAATGCAATTGGTATTCTGCGATATGTACAATACAATAGTTCCTCCATCACTCTTGACAGCAACCACACGCCTTCACCACAATGAGAGGAGCAGTCTCTCCCTGCCAGGCAAAGAAGCCATGTATAATTATTAGCATTAACACTTGTGACAATTTGTATAGCTTATTCTAGCTTTTCTTCTAGTAAGTTAGGCAATTACACAAATGCACTAGTGGGAAATCTGCTTACTATACGCAACAATTATACCATTGTTTTCAATGTCTTTTTTATCTATTATTTTCACATTAAACTTACTCAGTACAATGTTTTATAAGAAAAAAAGAATGCATGAGAAAGATACATCAGTTATTGAATAATTGAATTAGGCAATCTCCAATAAAGTTTCTTGAAAATCTATGAATGCTTTAAAACACGTTTAAAAACTCGCTTGGTTGATAGACCAACAAAGGCAATCTGCTAAAACACTTCTAAAAAAGATTGTCCTTAAGTTAGTAGCTCTCTATAAACACAGCGAGGTTATTACCTTTCAAAGATACATTCCCCTGGCAAATAGAAACCTTTTTTCTATCTCTTTGGCTATTGTTAGCTCATTGTCCATTTCGAACAAATAATAGCTGCTATTAAAACTAGCACGAACTAATAAAAGGCCTAAATTGTATACATATATAGCGAAGGTATAAACATGAGGCTGCCCATGGCAATGACCTCACTCAGCTGTTGGCGTATTTCCAACCATTCTAGAGAGTTTATCAATGAACTTGGAATAAGGAATCTATCCATTCGAGGCACCACTCCAATTACTTGCAACCTTTATAAAAATTAGTTTATTAAACTTTTGCTCAATTGCTACTTTACCTATTAATGATTTCATAAATAATTAATTTTCATATACAACTCTTTAGACGTGGTGCACAACGCTTTGTGGATATTTCTGTGACTCTTTCTGCGCTAAGACCGAAAAATCCTGAACTAATTAAATGTTCCATTCAATTAAACAATTTTAATTAAATTTTCTTCGCAGAAAAATACAAAAAAAAAAAACGTTGAGGGCGAACTGTTTTCCGAGAAAACGGTTTTATAATTGATCATAAAGAAATGTTTGAAACCATCATTGAGCTTATGAAGCACGGAAAACAAATATTCTAGATTTCAGCAAAAATGTTCACATTCTTCTGGAGATATATTAATGAACAATCGGGACATTTTACCAGTTCCCATGGTAAGGAAGTGTTTAGGATTGTCTGTGGGCAAAAACCTAGACTGGTTCGGTCATAATCAAGAATTAAGTAATAAACTAAAATCAATTTGTTTTTTCTATAAAAATGAGTTAAAACATGTCTTCTAATGCAAAGTCTATTACTTATACACATTACTTACATTATGGATTTTTCCATACTCGGTTAATTTTTGGCCTAATGGATTGGGGTTAACTCAAAAAACATATTTTAAATTTAAATTGGAGAAAAGTTTAATAAAGTTTATATTCAATAGAAAGTCATGAAACTCCTGTCGATCACTCTCTAAGGCAATGCAATTTTAGCTAATTTTATAAAGAATGTATAACAATATAAAAAAAGAAATGTTATTCAATAATATGTAAAAAAATTAATTGACATACTATAAATAAATATTTTATAGAAAACCAAAATATTTGACGTCCTATTATGTTACTGTTAATATTTCTTGGAAATAAATACATTTAATTTCATTTCAATGATTTCAGGAACAATACAATGTGGGATTTAATTTGGGAGTTGGCTAAAAATAAATGGGCTCAAAATATTGAAGGTAATTGACCTTCTTGATTGAGAAAGCGTCTTCTTATGATTTTAAAGAAACGTTAAAAATGGTGAGGCCACTTATAGGTATACTGAAATATACTTGTCTTAGTCATAATATAGAACATGTGGACATATGAAATCACGAGTGTTATACCATCAGTTGGGAAATCTGCTTAGTTTACGCAGGCCCTGCATAACGGACTTTTCTATATTGGACAGAATATTGCTTGCTTAAACCAACAATATAAATTATATTGTTCTAGACCTGTAGTGAAGAACAGTTGTGCAACTAAAAACGAAAAGATAATACATTTTAAAATATACCATCATGGTGTTCTAAAATTAAAAAAAGTTACACTTAAATATTATTATTATTTATTAGTATCCACTTTTTGCTAATGTGGCTTATTAGGACGGGTTATCTACAGCTTGCCACTCTTTTCTAGCCAGGGTGGGGACTAAGGGTTTTATTTAATGAGTTGGTCAGTAAATAAATTTCTATTTGCCCAGGAGGTAATCGAACACGCCACTCTAGGTTGAACATGTGAGATTAAGGCCAATGCTTAAATAAAGTTAAATTACACTTAATGCTATAAATTCTACCATTTAAAGTTGGTAGAGATGTCATCTGTTATAAGATTTCAAACAAATATTGAATACTGGGAATTATAGTTAGAACTTATGCAAGGCATATACATATAAACCCCAGTGCTTTATATACAAATATTGCTGGTTTTGAACGACATAGCACTTATTAGAATGCACACATTTATGAGTCACCAATGACTACACTCCATTTTATGCAAATAAGAGGTTTAATGAAGGTGCATAAGACCTCGCATTCCATGTTGGCCCACCCAGCAAATATCAATTAGCAACCACATTTGCTGCTGCAATTCTAGGCTACAAGGTGCCATAGTGCTTCTAGCTTCGCCTTGAGGGATCCCATCCATTCTAAGGTCGGCTGTCGGAAGTTGATCGAGCGATAGCTGTAATTATTCTAAACCTTATCTACATTTATTACAGTAAGGCCGATTTTTAAGATGATACCCAGCAGGAATGTGGAGCAGCATGGAAAGCCTCCAAAAGGATTAAATCTCTTCCTTCATATATATATATATATATATATAATTGTGTTGATGTTTTTGACGAGGTTATATTTATATATGGTGTTATTCTTTTTGGAGTTTTGGTCAATGTTGGTGAAAAAATCTTAGTTTATGCCGATATTTCGAGAATCTTTATTTTCTCTTCTTTTGGGCAAGACTAAAGATACCTACAAACTATTACACATGGTTATTACGCTAGGACTAGGGTTGTAGGTATCTTTAATCTTTCCCAGAAGAAGAGAAAATAAAGATTCTCAAAATGTCGGCATAAACTAAGATTTTTTCACCAACATTGACCAAAACTCCAAAAAGAATAACAACACACTCTCTCTCTCTCTCTCTATATATATATATATATATATATATATATATATATATATATATATATATATATATATATATATCCTTCACAATATATGACCAGTCTCCACACCTATGTAAATATGGTTTTAATGAAATTTAGAATGTTAGTTTAGAATGTTGGTGTGATAAGTTCGACAAAATTTGAAAACTGTGCGGCATCTTCTAGGAAAAGATTAAATGGTACAGTTCGCTGGATAATGAAGAATTTCTAAATTAATTAGAAGACATACCCCTGATACATAGAAATGAATTGTGGCTGCAGGTTGACGGATATTCTTCCCACTACTCGATAAGAGAAATCTTTCCCCTAAGCTGTTTATGCTATGATATTGCAATCTGTGTATTTCCATTGCGTAGCTTGTTGGATAAATTATTTTTTATTGCAAATAATTATATATTTATCTTTATTTTATGTCTTATAAGTCTAGTTGAGTTGTACCAAGGTTACAAGAGGCAGATAACTGGAATGACCTTGGTTAAGAGGCAAGCATTTTTCATTTAAAATAGAAAAAATCAAGTTAAAGATAATGCACGTTATATGAGTATTTTACTATTTCATTTTTAAAAACGGTGATCAAAACTTACTTATTACTTTGACAAACGATTCGATATGTTGAGAGTGTATTATAATAATGCAGTAAATATTCTTAACCTAAAATAATGTTTGATTTTGTTCGGTGAATTTCCGTATACATTTTTTCTATTAGCAGATTTACCTTAAGGTCGTACTCATGACGCCATTTTCGAAATTTTTCTTCAATTGTCCCCCGAGCCTACATAGGAAATGACGAAAATGAGGTCCGTTTAAAAATGGATATATATATATATATATATATATATATATATATATATATATATATATATTAGTCTGTAACCGCTCTAGCGGTCGCAATAATTGTTTGATCTTTACCAAACTCGATATTTAGTCGTTTCATGTAAAATGAAAGATCAAGTTCATTATTGGCTGAAATCGGACAAGGAGAGAGGGGGGTTTAGAGGGAATCAGAATTTTGAAAATTCGAAATATCTCCGTTATTATATTCCGTCGGATTGAAAGATTCCGTAAAACCAATGTTATTGCAAATTAAATGTACTAGAAATATGGTTAACTACATTTATTCCCTACCTTGGAATTATGGGAGATATTTGTATTTTCAGTTTTCAGCCTTTAGCAAACCTCCTCTTCTACTCATGTTACATAAACATTATTCCAAGCTTAAATACCAGATACTGTTTTCAAGAGGCCTTTATTATACGAGATACATGCAAATATGTGCTGGCGACCCCTCCCCTATTTTAAGTTCTGGGGAATTTGATTGATTGAGATAAAAATTATTCTGATTCATTATAAATTACAGCACCAGATATAGTAAACAGTTTTTAATAAAATTAATAAATTATATTCTGATATATTTCAGTTTTTCTTTCCGACGGGAGGTTTGTTTATATTTCAGACTCATCCCGCCGGGGGGGGGGGGGAGATTTCTTATTACCTTTTGTATTTATTCACTTAAAATTCACGGTGCTGTCATGCTACTAGTATGTAGGTTTATCTATTATTAAACTTCACATGTGAAATCTGCTTAGTTAACGCAGCTTCTTGCGTGACGGACTTTTTTAAAAGATATGCAACAATTATGGCCTGTACATAATACAGATTGTCCAACTGAGCCTTTGTAAATGGTTCGCTGCCCATTGTAACGAATAACAACACAAAATATGCTATAACCTGATAAACACAGATAATTGAATAAACCGTAGGAAGACAGCTGAGCATTCAGCTGATGGCTGAACCATGACGGCTGCAGTTTTAAGCCTATCTCATCTAAACACTTCAATTCAAAAGTAGTCTGTGAAATCACAGATTCGCCATTTTACATGTCCTACATAACTCTCCAGACTGTTTCAATATCCATTTTTCATAATTCTCAATTAAATTCTACGATAGTTTTCTCGGTTATGCAGATCCATCGATCGAAGTCTCGGCCTACTTTTCACTCTTCTGAGTGCCTAATATTTCTCAAAACACAGGAAAAAATAAATAAGAAGCAGAAGATTTAAACATTCTTCTCACACAACAGACAGTTTGCAAATTACTTTTTCACAAATTATTTTTGATCATTGGCTGAAGAAATAACATCAACGTATGTCATTACATAGGTTACTTTATTGTCTATACCATACTATAGGCAACCAACCTTTGACATGGTGCGGGCCAAATTTTAGTGTGCAAATACATTCGCTGGCCGCTTTTAGCAGATTTCCCTTAAGGGAAATCTGCTATTGAGGTCGTACTCATGACGCGATTTTTGAAAAATTTCTTCAAATGTCCATCGATCCTACCCAGGAGATGACGAAAATGAGGTCCGTTCAAAACTATATATATATATATATATATATATATATATATATATATATATATATATATATATATATATATTTGTCTGTTAACACTCTAGCGGTCGCAATTTTTGTTTAATCGTCACCAAACTCGGTATTTAATCGTTTCATGTAAAAAGGAAGATCAAGTTCGTTAACGGCTGAAATCGGACCAGTGGGAGGGGGGTTTAGAGGGGGATTTTCAAAAATTCGAAATATCTCCGTTATTATGCATCGGATCGTAAAATTGTATAGAACCAATCTTATTGCAAATTAAATTTACTATAAATAATGTTATATACATTTATTCTGTATCTTGAATATTAACCGAGATATTTGCATTTGTATTCTGCGTGTGGTTGCCAGTAGGCTATGTTCGGACTTTCCGCCGAGAGCTCTGGTGGCCATTTTCATAACTATTCGTCCCTCATGAATAGGTTTAGAGGTTAGGTTAACTGTTTTTTGGGGCTAGAAACTACTGGGTTATTACGCCCTAAATAATGTTTTAGGTTTACAGGTTTCTTACTACTACAGTTGTTATTAGGCAGATTTCTCTATTGTAAAACTTCACGTGGGAAATCTGCTTAGTTTACGCAGCCCCTGCGTGACGGACTTTTAAAAGTTGTGCATTTTAAAGCAGCGTTTACAATTTTTTACGATAGATATCAGACATGACATTATACCACAATGTAATTATAATACAATTTATTAAAATAACAAAATGAAATGAAAAAAATAGGTACAACGTTATATATAGTTAAACTGTAAAATTTGGACTTATTACAAACTGCAAAATTTAAATAGCGACACCGAAATGAATGAGACACTTAAGTTTGAATTTGGGAAACTAATCCATCCATGTGTAGATTAATTCCACTGAAACAAAGAGGTAAAGAATTTTCCAAATTATAGTTAGTCAGCCTTGTACGATGTTTCTATTTATTAAATTTCATCATTGAAATGAACTGTTCGCATTTATAAGTACTTCACAAATCTCCCCTCACCTTCATCATTTGGAGTAAGTAGTGTAATATTTTTGTTTGATTGGGTTTTTCAAAATGTCTCGCAGGCCGGATCAAACCTTACCGCGGGCAGGTTGTTGCCCACATATGGTCTATACCATACTCTTTATTTAACCATTTCAGTGAACACTAAAGATCGTATTTGTTATTAGCTGAAATCGGACCTGGGATAGGGAGGGTTTAGAGAGGGTGGGGATTCGAAAATTCAAAATATCTCCGTTATTAAGCGAATTACTTACTTTCTTGTTATCTTCCTTCGGGAACCCCCTCACTGAAGGCGAGGGTTTACTGAAAGCGAAAAACTAAAGTATTCAAATAGTTCGGTTAATATTTGATATAGTAGTAACGTGTATATAACAACATTTATTGGAAATTAAATTTGAAATAATAACGGCTTTACAAAAAATTTCTTTTCGTATTATAATAATTTTCCTGTTTCATTTTTATCGTTAAAGGATAAAGTTAAATATCGAGTATGGTATAAATAAAAATAAGCATTTTTGAGCAATCGAAGTATAATCTTAATTGATGACGTCACAACACTAGTTATTTCCATAATAAAGGACTGTTTAAAACAATATGCTTAAAATAAGACGCTTCTTGATGTATTGCCTTATCAAAAACTTGCGAAAAATGCCTCGGTTTATATTTGAGATAGAGAAAACGTGTATATAACAACATTTATTGGAATTACATTTGCAATAACATTGGTTTCGTAGTATAACAGAGATATTTCTAATTTTTCTGTTTACATTCGCTTTTTAATGCGGGAGAAGCAGAGAATAGATGGTGAGATAATGTCATCAACGTATCATACTCCAGTGCATGGGAAACCATCTTAATTTATGTAGCGCCTTCATGATGAGCTTTTATCATTTTCAGCTCTCCGCTATTCATCTGAGCAATCATTTTAATCCACGTTACTTAACTTCTCATTTACAGCTTCAGTTTGCAGTCTTGTTAACAAAGGATTGTTACTAAGGGGAAAGGTATAGATTAGACTCATCTGTATTGCATCGCAGGGCGTGGGAAATCTGCCAACACAATGCCTTGATGATGGAAAAATACAGAGCTTCGCCTTATAGTGGCGGAGATGCCTTATTGCGCAGACTTTATGGAGAGAAATATATAAGGAGGCAATCTGTTACCTACTCATGGGACATACCCAGATGAACCAACGACATATTTCTTGCACACAGCCTAGTTCCAAGGATTACAACTGGAGCAAGGACCCAATTCATCTTACTTATCGCAGTTATCTCTCTCCTGCAAATTCTAGACAACTCTTAGGCCTCAACTGATTCATGAAAAGGTTACTATATAAATATTAAAATTTGACTGTCAGTGTGCTTGGTTTGAATGTGAGTGTTTGGTAGTCAATTTCATTTCATACTTGATTTAATTTCATTTGATACTTCAGAGCTTGTGAGACGGCAATAATTTCTGCCTGGTTTTTTGAACCTAATAATAACCTATAATGGTTGCCTAATTTGAATTTTTTACATTTTATAACATCATCGGTTTTATTTCCTACAGAAATAATAAAGGCGACACCTACGTCACGTCCATCCTTGTTACCGTCTGTGTAAATTGTGCATTGGTATGTGTGATTTGTATTTTCTGTAATAGTTACAATGACGGGTTTTAGTCAGTAATAGAGTAGGGTACCGGGTATTCTACTTCTTCTGCTGTCATTTCTTTAGTATTTTAATGCAGTTTTGGTATGTTATATTTGTCAGTATATTCGTCCGCTATTATAGTAATAGGGACCAAATTGGATAAGACACATGGACAGCTTCGCTACTTCTAATTTATATGGGGCTCAGGTTGGGCGTGCGAGTGAAGGCGCTGGTCTTAATCTCGTGCGGTAGACCTAGAGTTCGAATCCCGCCTTGGGCAGTAGAAATTTATTTAGTGTGACGGACTCATTAAATAAACTCTTTAGGCTCACCCTGGCTAGAAAAGGGTGGTAACCTGTAGATAACCCGTCCCGATTAGCCATAGTAGCATAAAGTGGACGGAAATAAAAATAAACAAAACATAAACAACACTTCTAATATGTAATGCCATGATACTTGCAAGAATACTACTCAGGCAACCGACGGGGTTGGTGCGTGTTATATCGTTCACTTACGTACAAAAAAAAAGTTTCATGAACGGAAGAGGTCTGGAAAATATCTATGGAGTGATTCAATACGAACTGCTCGAAAAATATCGTGAAGAGCGGTCATTACTGTTTTTACTATCGGGCAAGATATAGTTTCCGAAGATTCATACAATAGCCATCACTAATAGTACAATAGAGCGAGAAGGATGAGTCAGGGGCTTAAATGCTCTCGACCCGGAAACAGCACATCAATTTCGGTTAGGACCTTTTTTTTCGGTTTGGCGTCCTCCGTGTCTTGCTGCGGGTGATTCGACTCGGCTAGCCAACCTGTGATTCAGGTAGAGCGGGTGTTTTGCCCCTGCTATGGTTGGCTTAGCTCTGAGTCAGTGCTGGGAGTGAGTCATAGGGTTACTGGTTCCTTGGTCGTTAGCTGGACTTACACTCCGGCCCTTGGTTATGATGACTCAGGTAGATGAAATTAGGCCGGAAAGATAGTTGGAAGGTATTCTGTGCTCAATCTTTCTGACATACATTAAATCTCGAATCCTTGTAGGGATCACATTCTTCATATTCCAAGCAACAAGAGATGCTTCAATGGAATGCACATTTGAGCATGGTGTACCTCTGTAAATTATGGCATTTTTTAATTGCTACATTTTATGGAAATGAAGCTTATTTAATTTATGAGTTGCTTTGCGTTCCCAAAAAGAATAATTAAACATCTTTGCTCAGCGTAAAGTAAAAAAAACACATTTGAACATCTTTTAATCCCGCGTTTTATCTTCATAACAAAAAGTCTACACTTTAATTTGACGCTAAGTTACGTAGATTTGGTCAAAGATATTATAGGTTATAGATGTTATATTAAAAATACTCTCTTATACTCTACCCAATATTTAAATATACTTCTTACTTTAATGGCCAGGAGCACAGACAAAAACTCCCTTTTCATTACCCTCCATGTCCACGCAGGGGGATTCCTGCGAAACGTATTTATCTCAAAAAGTAGAAGATCAATGAAAATAATATTTGGTATTAAAGCATCAAATAAAGTGCCTCATAGCACTTCGAGTAGGAAGTGGGTTTTACTTTAGACCGAAAACTAAAAAATGCAAATATCCCGATTAGCATTCAAGATAGTTATACAATAGAGAAATCTGCATACTAGTAACACAACACCACCGTGATTAAATACAAACGGTAATGAGGAATCTTTCAGTTAATTAAAATAAATTCCCAACTGAAACGGCTTCTGAATTGTAGAATAATTTATATTTTAATAACTCAAATTTTAGTAGTCCAAGAACTAAAGAAGGGGGGGGGCGGATGAACAGAACGTATTTGCATAAATCTCACAAAGTAACGAAGGTAAGGTAAGGTTAGAAACGACAGGTAAGATTAGAAGAAGCTTCCACCTGAGCCGAGTAGTTACGGAAACGGCCGACCTAATCCTCAGACTTCATAAAAATGCAAATATCTTGGTTAATATTCAAGATAGAGAATAAATGTATATAACAATATTTATAGTAAGTGTAATTTGCAATAAGATTGGTTCTATACAATTTTTCCGATGCATAATAACGGAGATATTTCGAATTTTCGAAAATCCCCCTCCCATTAGTCCGATTTCAGCCATTGACGAGCTTGATCTGACTTTTTACATAAAACAGTTAAATACCGAGTTTCGAAATGATCAAACAAAAATTGCGACTGCTAGAGCGTTAACAGACAAATATATATATATATATATATATATATATATATATATACATTACATTTTTGAACATTCGTATTTACTAATTTAATAATTATAAGTGTTATCTATAATAACATAATTCGTCAATAGTTAATTTAACTATTGTGTTGTTTACTTACTACTCGTCCTCTTACGCTCGTTGAAACGGCGATTCAAATTGAGATCCCCGAAGTAGGCCATGCAAGCTGAATTAAAATCGATTGTTTTTCAGGTCAAACCTTAAAATCGACAATTTCATACTTTCAAATCGATTATTTAGTTTTATGATAAAATGTTGTAGAGAATATAATTAAGGTATTTATTTTCGGTTTTTTCATCTACTTAAAATATTTTTTTAAAGTTTTGTTTGGAGATTACCTCTTTCTTTATCAATTATTTTAATGTAAAATATTTTTCTTAGAAATGTTAAGATCTCTCAAAGAAGTTTTATTTTCGTTATTATTAATACTTTTTAAATACTGCATTAATCTTTTACTTAGTAGTTGTGAGGACTCACTATTATATGCATCATTACAAGTGTTACAACTTATGAGTGAGCCGACAAAAGGATTTATTGCAAACGTGTAATCACATAATTTGAGTTATGTAATACTTTGTTAAATTTGTTGTAATTCCATTATAAAGAGGTCCTCAATATAATTTGCATTGTCAATTTAGATATAGGTTTCCCTTGTGCAATCTCTTGTTTTATACATTTTTTAAATAGAACCTACAACTTCATAATTGTTAATTTGTGCCAGTTAATCGATTAACCTGAATAAATTTACTAGAATCGACAGATTTGTTTTATTTTTAGTTGTCTTGCCGACCAGCGGCGTGAAAAATTCTCAAAAAATTCAGCTCGTAATCAGTATAAGTTTTTCCTGTGAAATATGACCTATTTAATTTCGATTAACCAATCGATGGCGGAAGGTCAACAAAAAAGGAAATTCTCAAATGATTATTAAAACCATTTGAATTTCTCCGCTAGTTTCGCATCACATGACGCCTCATCAGGAGAAAATATAATACTAAGAGATAACTAAACTAACTGCTACTTGGTTACATAGACGCATCCACTATCAGAGAATGGCTTCTAAAGTATGGCAGGTCGAGTCTTCCGGATTCGATTGATACGTAATGAAAAAAGTCCGTCACGCAGGGGCTGCATAAACTAAGCAGATTTCCCACGTGAAGTTTTACAATAGTGAAATCTGCTTAATAACAAAAGTATTAGTTAGGAATCTTTAAACCTATTCACGAGGGACGAACAGTTACCGAAACGGCCCGCACTAGCTCTCGGCGGAGAGCCCCGAACGTAGCTAAAACTCTATGAAGTTTGGTAACGAACAAACAAAAATTGCGACCGCTAGAGCGTTAACAGACAAATATATATATATATATATATACACACACACACATATATATATATATATATATATATATATATATATATATATATATATTGAACGGACTTCATTTTCGTCATCTCCTGGGTAGGATTAATGGACATTTGAGGAATTTTTTCAAAACTCGCGTCATGAGTACGACCTCAATAGCTGATTTCTCTTAAGGGAAATCAGCTAATAAAAATATCCATTATGAAGTGTCTAAATCGCAAAGGAATTTATAAGTGAAAAATCATTCACTTCATACTTTCTAACAAATTAAAATATATATAATTCACATGTTTAATCTTTGTTTTCTCATTTATCACCTTTTTAGCAGATTTCCCTAAAGGGTAATCAGCTATTGAGGTCGTACTCATGACGTAATTTTCGAAGTTATTCTTCAAATGTCCATCGATCCAACCTAGGAGATGACGAAATTGAGGTCCGTTCAAAAACTGTATATATATATATATATATATATATATATATATATATATATTGTAATGAAATTGACATTGCATTACATAAGCCCATTATAAATGGCCATATATTTTATATTCTGAGTATTCCCAGCACAGAGCACATTAAGATTATTATGTATGAATGCTTAAATGTATTGTTTTTACCTTTAAATAAGAATTATATCCAATTTAGAGTGAAGTCACCATGTGCTCTAGCATTTTCATAGATAACGCCGATGGATTTTGATAATAACATTCACAGCTCTTAACGTCGGTACACTAAGTAATAATACGGATGAATTTCGATAATTAATTCACGTTAAATGCACTTTTTGAGCGTATTTCGATCGGCAGTTCAAAGTTCACTCCCGGATTAGCCCTATAAAAGGACCCTCTTGCGGAGGATTAAAGTCAGTCATATTCGGCATCCTCTGGAAGGGAGATCTTGCTTCTCGGAGAGTCAATCCTTCAGCTTGTTCCTGCCTGCCTGGGCTACTCTATCTCTCACGGCTAAGTCAGCACTTCTATTAAACAGCTAAGTCTTTTTATTGTAATATAGACTAAGTATTATTAAGTGTCCCCCATTATATTTATAAAGGTGCCTTTTCATTTTAATTATTAATATTTATAATTGGTGAATATTTTTATTATAAATAAATTCATATATTTGAATTTGGACTCGAGTCGATTGTTGGTGGCCCTTCCTAAATTCTTGTTAGTGATTTGGTTGTGGGATTTTTTATATATTTCAGCTTCCACTGCTTATCACCGCAGCCAGATCGCAACAAGTGGTAGCAGAGCGTGGTTCTCAACTTTTTTTGAGAAGCCACAATAATTTTTGGTCTCACTACTATCTGTAGCTGAACCTTTTCTATCGGCATATTTATTTTTATTATACGCTACGTAATTTATCGAGCGTCTGCCGATTAGCGTATACATCGCTAAATTTAGATTTTATATTAAATTTTTTATAAATTAATTTTTTACCCAGTTTAGAGTAATTGGGGTTTTAGGAAGGTTAAATAATTTAAATTTTTGTTGTCCTGTTGTTGTGTCCACCGTCTCCTTTTCTTTTTTCATCATGGATGCCGAACAACAGAATATGACTGCACAGGATCAACACCACCAAATCAACGACTCTACTTTAAGTGCTGAAGGTATAGAAAAATTAGTCGAATTGCAACTTGAAAAAAAGTTATTAGAATTCAAATCAGAATTTCATTCTTATTTTACCAAGCTTACGGAGTGTTTAGGGGGCATGCTGGAGTGTGCGGGGACTTTTTCCAAAATATTTGAGGCACCAACAAATGTTCCCCATGATAACCCCCTTCCTAGTATTTCTAGACAGCCAACCCAATTTGAAGAGAAGGCATCTACTCCAGCTAGAGGTTACACTTTTCTCCAGGACACATTTAGAATTTCAGAGCCTGTTAAAAAATTACCCCCATATTTCGACTCCCTATTAAATAATGTACCCACTTTGAGGACTAGCGACCCTCATTCTATCTTAGAATTTTTAGAGGCACTTTACGAGATTAACAAATTAAAGCCCACCTGGTTTGATAAAATTTTTGAAAGACTGACATTTTCCCAGCCTCAGGCAGTTTTGAAGCATTTATTAACTTCGCCCAATTTAACGTTTGAAAAAGTGAGGGACACACTTTTGTCAAACACGACGCCTCGTACTAGACTACAGTACAAAATTGATTATATCTATAGGCAACAAAAGGCTGGGGAACCATTCCGAGAATATGCGGACCATGTAATTAAATATTCAGAAATTTTGAAATTTGAAAATGAAAGTGAAATAATATTAGAAAATGCTAATGACCGAACACGATCATTTTTTACATTTAATACTATTCCTTCAACATTCAGGGAATTAAATTTATTAATTGATAGAGTAGAGAAATTAGAATTAAATGCTAAACAGTATGCATCAAGTAATAACTTTGTGGAAAATAGGTCTGCGTTAACCCTCCCACCCGCCCTTAATAAATCAATTGAGGACATAAAATCACTAATGGATTTTCTAAATTCAAGGGGGAGGGAAGAGTCGCACAGACCATATAGCGACTCAAATGATCCCCGGAACAGGAACTATAATAGATACAGTCATAATAATAACAATAACAACAATAATTATTATAGACACAATTTACCTAACAGAAACCAGGATCGGGGCAGAGATAGACCAAATTATCATAGGGAGCAGCCAAAGTCTCCTACATCTCCACCTAAAAAGACCCAGGTTAGGTGGAACACAAAGTTTAAACCCCAAGAAAGATTAAATTACATGGCTCCACCACAGGTAATCTATCTTCCGGCTCCTCCTTTCCAGCAGAGTTATAGAGGATTTAAGAAGAAAAAATTTAAATCCAAGGAGGAGCCCAAACGGGCTGTCAAGCCTGAAGGGGCATCTAAAAACTAAAATTTAGATAGTTTAGATGGCAGGGGAAATTTTTCATCATATCAGATCCCATATAGAGAAACTTCTCCAATTCCCCTGACCAAATTAGATGCCCTCCTGGGAACGAGGTTAAACTTCCTATCCTATCTTCGGGCTGATAAATAACAAAAACTATCCTATCTGTGGGCCAGTCCTAACCAGTGGCTGCCAACCAGCTAAAATAGCCCTATTTTAAAATTTGATTATTACAGGATGGCCTTATAATAAAATATAGGCCCTCCTAGATAGATAGTCCTAAGCCTAGCCCCACATAGCCCCAATAGCCCAATTATTGATTTTGTTATGTGAATTAGCCCATTATTGCCTCCTGAGTAAGAGGATATAAACTGCATCAAATACCCCAATGCCCATTTATTGATAATTTAATTAATCATTATAATATGATAATTTTTTAAGGGCTTAAAAATATTGCGACTCATATAAAATGAGTTAGTGAAAACATTTATTGGAAAATGTTTTCTTGGGGGCTAGCAATTATATTAGACTCTATGTAAGTCATTTAAGTATATTTAATCTATATTAAAGGGCTATGTATATGAATTTGAGTATGTATATAAATTTGAGACTCAACAAGTGGAGTCAGTAAAAGTACTATTGAATAATATAAGACATTAGAAATTATTAATAAATATTATGTGGGCAAATCTGAATTAGAGTATTAATGAATATTTTATGGGCTAAAATATTATATAAATCTAGCCACTAGTTCCTCCAAGCATGCCTCCACTACATTTTCTCCAGCAACACTATTCTTAGGGAGGGAACAAATACACCTCTACGCTTCAGTGGGACCTTCAACTGGACAGGCCACCATCTATGCAGGAAGAAAGTGGAAGGACATCTGGAACTATCAAGATCTTACATTTGGTCTCAGAAGATCGCTACATGTGGCAGATGCTCCTAAGCATGAGGGTAAACTGCAGAAATTCTTCCTCAGCAGGAAGAGAAGGTGCCCAGGACCCGAGAACATTAATGAATTTTTTTTTTTCAGAAATTAATAATTTGTTTTTTCAGGAATTATGGATATAATAATATTATTCCCCTTATGTTTCTCTCAAGTGTTAAGTTTTTGTTGCATGCATAATGAGATATTTATGTTTAATAGCATGTATGTTCCTTAACACAGGGTCAACCAACAATCACTTGTTGATAGGTTCTCAGAGACTCTTATATATGAGTCCAATATTCTGAGAAGGCACCTCAGGTTTTTATAAGTCCTCTAATGATTAATAGAATTTTTCATTACTTATAATCATCTAATTGTAATTTTTTTTTCCTAAAAAAGGAGGCCTAAAACCTTAAATTTTTGATTGAGGATTATTTTCAATTAATTATTGTAAGCAATTTTTGTAAATTGTTTGAAATTAATTTTGTATTATATATTGTAAAGCTTACAAATTTGTCCTCATTGATAGAAATTTTTTTTATTGTATAAATTTATTGTATTCTATCATTTTGTTGTGTCAACTATAGAATTGGCATAATCTCTACTGTCTGTAAGCCAAAATAATGCCTTAAGCATTATTTTAATTTTTTTTTATAACTTAGTTTCAAATTTTGTAAAGTAAATTTTTGAGGCTTGACAAGACCGTGAGAGGATAGTTGTTCCAAATCTATGGAGGGCTGACTTGTAATTATGGAACGGACACTGATCCATTTGAAAGATTTCAGAGACTTTGAATGCAGAGAGCACTCTGCATATTAGCTGATAGGACAGTATACAGCTGGAATAGATGTCCTCAACTCCCCTTCCAGAGATGCAACTTCTCCAGGAGATGAAGACATCATCCTTTCTACTTCATCATCAACGTCCCAGACGACGAAGAAGAGGGAGAAGACATCAAAACAGTATTTATGTAGTATACTAGTTTATTTTTAATTTTCCCCCTTATATTGTATTTTGTTAGGGAAAAATTTGTCCTGTCTTTTTAAAGTATGAGGATCCATTTTAGTGACAAGAAGTATAGGGGTTATTTTTTTTGGTTTGTGCATTCACAAGAGATTTTCATTAATTTTTTTATTAGGGCTTAGTTCCCAATTGTAGTTTTTTGATTTAAGATCAGTTGTGAAGGCTTTAATTTTTTTTTCCCCCTGTATTAGTTCTTCTTTGTCACAAGGCACCTGTCCTGTTTTTTTTTATTATTGTAAAGCAAATTGTATGTAAATATGTTGTAATATGTAAATATTCATATTCTTATAATGGATCCCATACAATTTTGTAAATAGGCCTTTTTTAGGTTAAGTCTCTGATGTAATCAATCCCTCCCGGGCCAAATTTTGAATTTTTTTTGGGACTCATTTTAGATTTTTTTTGGATCAAATTTTTTTTTCTTTTGATAATTTATTGGTCCTGAGTTAGAAAAGTCTTACAGATATATTTTATCTGAATTGATCATCATCATATTTAAACTTTTCCTATCCCTTCTTTGGAATGGATACACATGGAAGCATATTTTTTTTTTATGTAATACATATATATATGCATATTGGTGAACTGACGCATATGAAAATATGTAGTCATAAACTTTATAAATTAGATTAGGGTGTGCCTTGTCAACACTATTTTATATTTGCACATCACAATTTACACTGATATTTCCTACACATGCCAATATGGGCAAAATTTTATTGAACATGAGCTAAGTCTCCACATATGTGTTCTAGATAATTCATCATGTCTTGGTGTAACTGGGGACCCTGACTATGATTAGTCATTTTTTTCTGATTTATTATTTATGGACATATATGTGCCCTTTTGTAGTGGGCAGTTCCTGTTGGGTCCTCAGTCGTTGGAGGCGTTATTTTTTGGGATCCCTTGTTTTTTTTGGTTTTGGACCAATATTGTGATTGCGTTGAGCATCACTGTAAGCCGTTCGGGATGCCCTACCTCCAACTAGTATATATTGGCTTACACTATTTATTTATTTCACACCAGACAAGGACTTAAACTTATTAGTATAGGAAATATGCATATCAATAATAACTTGATATTCTATATGTTCACCATTGGGTATACATTCCATTGCTTCCTGTGTTATATTTATGATTTATTATGATTATTTATTATTGAGTTTGACTTGATGTTTGATCAATAGACTTTTGGTCCCGGGGGAGGGGGTGATGTAATGAAATTGACATTGCATTACATAAGCCCATTATAAATGGCCATATATTTTATATTCTGAGTATTCCCAGCACAGAGCACATTAAGATTATTATGTATGAATGCTTAAATGTATTGTTTTTACCTTTAAATAAGAATTATATCCAATTTAGAGTGAAGTCACCATGTGCTCTAGCATTTTCATAGATAACGCCGATGGATTTTGATAATAACATTCACAGCTCTTAACGTCGGTACACTAAGTAATAATACGGATGAATTTCGATAATTAATTCACGTTAAATGCACTTTTTGAGCGTATTTCGATCGGCAGTTCAAAGTTCACTCCCGGATTAGCCCTATAAAAGGACCCTCTTGCGGAGGATTAAAGTCAGTCATATTCGGCATCCTCTGGAAGGGAGATCTTGCTTCTCGGAGAGTTAATCCTTCAGCTTGTTCCTGCCTGCCTGGGCTACACTATCTCTCACGGCTAAGTCAGCACTTCTATTAAACAGCTAAGTCTTTTTATTGTAATATAGACTAAGTATTATTAAGTGTCCCCCATTATATTTATAAAGGTGCCTTTTCATTTTAATTATTAATATTTATAATTGGTGAATATTTTTATTATAAATAAATTTATATATTTGAATTTGGACTCGAGTCGATTGTTGGTGGCCCTTCCTAAATTCTTGTTAGTGATTTGGTTGTGGGATTTTTTATATATTTCAGCTTCCACTGCTTATCACCGCAGCCAGATCGCAACATATATATATATGTATATATATATATATATATATATATATATATATATATATATATATATATAATCTATAAATAGCGGTCACAATTTTTGTTTGATCGTTACCAAACTCGATATTTAGTTGTTTTATGTAACAAGAAAGATCAAGTTCGTTAACGGCTGAAATCTTACCATTGGGAGGGGGGATTTAGAAGGGAAGAATTTCCAAAATTTGAAATATCTTCGTTACTATACGTTGGATTCAAAAATTGTACAGAACCAATCTTATTGCAAATTAAATTACTATAAATGATGTGATGAGATATTTGCATTTGTATTGTTTGTGTGGTCGGTAGGACTCGGCTATGTTCCGGACTTTCCACCGAGAGCTCTGGCGGCCGTTTCCGTAACTATTCGTCCTCGTGAATAGGTTTAGAGGTTAGGTTAACTGTTTTTTGGGCTAGAAACTACTGGGTTATTACGCCCTAAATAATGTTTTTTAGGTTTAGAGGTTTCTTACTACTACAGTTATTATTAGGCAGATTTCTCTATTGTAAAACTTCACGTGGGAAATCTGTTTAGTTTACGCAGCCCCTGCGTGACGGACTTTTACTATTTAGACTACACTTTATTTAGGTACGTGGAGGTCGTACCCATCACGTGATTTTCGAAAATGTTCTATAGATGGTACCCAGGATATGACAAAAATTAGGTCCGTTCAAAACGTTATATAAATATATATATATATATATATATATATATATATATATATATATATATAAACATATAAACACACGCATATATATATATATATATATATATATATATATATATATAGATATATATATAAAACATATAAACACACGCATATATATATATATATATATATATATATTTATATATATATAATATATATATATATATATATATATATATATATATATATAAAACATATAAACACACGCATATATATATATATATATATATATATATATATAATATATATATATATTATATATTTGTTAAAGCTCTAGTGGGTCGCAATTTTTGTTTGATTGTTACTAAATTGGATATTAAACCTTTTATGTTAAACTAAAGATCCCGACGCTGGCTCAATCGGATCATATTGCAAAGGTGATGCTCTATAAATGTTGTTTTATAGGGTTTTTTTTCGCTATGTTGATTATTAACTGAGATATACCCGCTATTTAGTTTTCATCCATCTGTAACTGCCCACTCCTACTCATGCCATATTAACAATAAGCTGTTATATCATGAAGCCTTAATACCAAATATTGTTCTCATTGAGTTTTTTACGTTTTGGAATAAATGCAAATACGTGGCACACGTGAGATATCTGCTTAGGTAACGCAGCCCCTGACGGACTTTTAGCAGATTTACCTAAAGGGAAATCAGCGATTGAGGTTGTTCTCTTGACGGAATTTTCGAGATTTTTCTTCAAATGTCCATCGATCCTACCTAGTAGATGACGAAAATGAGGTCCGTTCAAAAACTGTATATATATATATATATATATTATTGTCTGTTACCGCTCTAGCGGTCGCATTTTTGTTTGATCGTTACAAACTCGGAATTTAACCGTTTTATGTAAAAAGGAAGATCAAGTTCGTTAATGGCTGAAATCGGACCAGTGAGAGGGGGGTTTAGAGGGGAGGATTTTCAAAAAGTCGAAATATCTCCGTTATTATGCGTCGGATCGATAAATTGTATAAAATCAATCTTATTGCAAATTCAATTTACTATAAATATTGTTCTATACATTTATTCTGTATCTTGAATATTAACCGAGATATTTGCATTTGTATTCTGCGTATGGTCGGCTATGTTCGGCCTTTCCGCCGAGAGCTCTGGTGGCCGTTTCTGTAACCTATTAGTCCCTCGTGAACAGGTTTAGAGGTTACTTACTACTACAGCTGTTATTAGGCAGATTTCTCTATTGTAAAACTTCACTTGGAAAATCTGCTTAGTTTACGCAGGCCGTGCGTGACGGAACTTTTTTTATTTCTTATAATGTACATATTTTCATCTTAAGTAATATTTGTTCAATTAAACATCTATTTTAGCAGATTTCCCTCGAGGGAAATCAGCTATTGATGGGGGGGGGGTGGGGGGGGGGGGGGGTGGGGGGGGGGGGGGGTGGGGGGGGGGGGGGGTGGGGGGGGGGGGGGGTGGGGGGGGGGGGGGGTGGGGGGGGGGGGGGGTGGGGGGGGGGGGGGGTGGGGGGGGGGGGGGGTGGGGGGGGGGGGGGGTGGGGGGGGGGGGGGGTGGGGGGGGGGGGGGGTGGGGGGGGGGGGGGGTGGGGGGGGGGGGGGGTGGGGGGGGGGGGGGGTGGGGGGGGGGGGGGGTGGGGGGGGGGGGGGGTGGGGGGGGGGGGGGGTGGGGGGGGGGGGGGGTGGGGGGGGGGGGGGGTGGGGGGGGGGGGGGGTGGGGGGGGGGGGGGGTGGGGGGGGGGGGGGGTGGGGGGGGGGGGGGGTGGGGGGGGGGGGGGGTGGGGGGGGGGGGGGGTGGGGGGGGGGGGGGGTGGGGGGGGGGGGGGGTGGGGGGGGGGGGGGGTGGGGGGGGGGGGGGGTGGGGGGGGGGGGGGGTGGGGGGGGATAATTATGTAATAGGATTTACTAATCTATGAGTGAGTTCTAGGTTCGTCACTCTCTTATGGGTAATAGGGAATTTTTGATTATCTGGAGAGATAATCAATCCAAGATTCTCTTCAGGCTACATCTAGTAATTAATTAGTCGTGTAAATAGGTAAACCTAATTTTCGCGGGATCGAAATCTGAATCCAAGTGGGAAATCTGCTTAGTTTACGCATACCCGAGAAACATTTTTCTAAAATCGCATAATGAGCAGCGCGACCTCAATTCTCAAAGCTGAATTCCCGAAACTTTAACGGAGATTCAACCCCCACCCGCTGGTCGGATATCATCAATAAGGAACTTGATCTTGAGTTTTACATAAAACGTTTAATCGTATTTTTACTGGCTATACCTTGTAATTGGTCTCGTGAACAAGTAAACCTGATTTTTGCCGGACCGAACAAGGGAATAAGAAGGTCACTAGAACATTTAGTGGTTTCCCATTGCCTTCTGCATTAGAGCATTCAGCGATAAAGTCATGAACATCATCATGGAACATTCCATTCACACCAGTAAAGAGATGAGTGGAAGCAAATTCTACTCAATCTGTTTAAGTTTTGCAAGACCAGCCATTGAGGTCGTACTCATGATCCGGCTCTCGAAAAAACGTTTCAAACGTCCATCGACCCTCTGGCGGTTGCAATTTGAATCAGAAAAACTCCTTAATATTTAAGCCAGGAAAATACATGTGGGACAAACAGTCCGTCACGCAGGGGCTGCGTAAACTAAGCAGATTTCCCATGTAAAGTTATACAATAGAGAAATCTCCATACAAGTCCCGAACGGTTACGGAAACGGCCGAACTAGCTTTTGGCGGGAACCATAGCTCGTCCGTTACACTTAATAAAAATGCAAATATGTCGGTTAATATTCAAGATAGAGAATAAATGTATATAGCAATATTTATAGTAAATTTAATTTTCTATAGATTGGTTCTATACACTTTTTTGACCCAAAGTATAGTAACGGAGATATTTCAAAAATCCCCCCTCTAAACTCCCCCTCCTACTGGTCCGATTTCAGCCGTTAACGAACTTGATCTTCCTTCTTACATAAAACGACTAAATATCGAGTTTGGTAACGATCAAACAAAAATTGCGACCGCTAGAAGGTAACAGACAAATATATATATATATAAAATTGTAACCTCTGTCTGTACATTGATTTTTTTTGCGAAATTTCACGATAACTTTTCGTTTCACATGTCATAGACACCATAACTGCATTTTGTTTCTTTCGTGTATGTTTGTTTGTTACCTTTTCACGCATAAACGGCTGAACCGAATTTTATGAAACTTGGTATGTATATTACTACTAGCCCAACTTAGACTTTAGGCTATATTAATATTCTCTAAGACGAACAGGAGTGGGGGTTATAAGGGAGGCCTGAAATTAAAAATAGCGATATTTCGTTTCCTATTGGTTTTTCGGCAAATATGCACATAACAAAAGTTGTTTATTTTGTAATTTAGAGTAACTTTTGTTATATGCACTTTTGCCGTATACGGAAGTATAAATGAGTTATACGTTAAAAGCTATAGCGGGAGTCCACAATTTTATTTGGGACAAAAGGCTCAACCGAACTAAACCAAACTCGGTATGTGAATTAGCACTAACGCCTTCCTTATAATAAGCTATACTAACATTTCTAGGGACGTGCAGGAGTGGGGGTTATAAGGGAGGCCTGAAATTGATAATAGTGATATTTCGTTTCCTATTGCATTTACGGCAAATATGCACTTAACCAAAGTTGTTTATTTTGCTATTTAGAGAAACTTTTGTTATATGCACTTTTGCCTTATACGGAAGTATAAATGAGTTATACGCTAAAAACTATAGCGGGAGTCCACAATTTTATTTGGCACCAAAGACTCAACCGAATTAAACCAAACTCGGTATCTGAATTAGTACTAACGCCTTCATTATAATAAGCTATACTAACATTTCTTGGGACTGGCAGGAGTGGGGGTTATAAGGAAGGCCTGAAATTAATAATAATGATTTCCTATTGCATTTTCGGTAAATATGCACATAACAAAAGTTGTTTATTTTGTTATTTAGAGAAACTTTTGTTATATGCACTTTTGCCGTATACGGAAGTATAAATGAGTTATACGCTAAAAACTATAGCGGGAGACCACAATTTTATTTGGCACCAAAGACTCAACCGAATTAAACCAAACTCGGTATCTGAATTAGTACTAACGCCTTCATTATAATAAGCTATACTATCATTTCTTGGGACGGGCAGGAGTGGGGGTTATAAGGAAGGCCTGAAATTAATAATAATGATTTCCTATTGCATTTTCGGCAAATATGCACATAACAAAAGTTGTTTATTTTGTTATTTAGAGAAACTTTTTTATATACACTATCATCGTATACCGAAGTATAAAGGCGTTATATGCTGAAAATTATAGCGGGAGACAACAATTTTATTTGGCACAAAAGACTCAACCGAACTAAATAAAACACTCAGTATGTATATTAAAACTAATGCCTTCCTTATAATAAGTCATACTAGCATTTCTAGGGACGGGCAGCAGTGGGGGTTATAAGGAAGGCCTGAAATTAATAATAATGATTTCCTATTGGGGTTTCGGCAAATATGCACATAACAAAAGTTGTTTATTTTGTTATTTAGAGAAATTTGCTCAACACTTTATTTCAATATGAACTACCAGGTACCTCTCCTGAAAAAATTAATTCAAATGTATGTCAATATTTTCTCCTTATTAATTCAAATCTATGCATAATGCACAGGAGACGGGAAATATGACAATATGCAGGACAGTGATGTCTTACATAAAAAAATAATTTTATTATTAACAAATGCCAACAACGGGTATTAACCCTAAACACTGGGACGGGTAAATGTCGTGAAAAGTAAAGCCTTGCCAAAAATATGCCATCACCATTCAGCCTCAAGTGAATTCCCGAGCGAAGCCGGGTATCTAAGCTAGTATATATGTATGTATGTATGTATATATATATATATATATATAATATATATATATATATATATATATATATATACAACAAAATATGAAATATGTCTATTTGGAGGACAGTCAAGACTTACATAAAAAATTAATTTTATTATTAACAAATGCCAACAACGGATATTAGCCCTCAACACTGGGACGGGTAAATGTCAAAATATTGTGCAAAGTAAAGTTTTGCCAAAAAAATACCATAACCATTCACCCACATATAAAGTCCCGGGCGAAGCCGGGTATCTGAGCTACTATATATATATATATATATATATATATATATGTATGTGTATATCTATATTATATACATAAAATTGTAACCTCTGTCTGTACATTGATTTTTTTCGCGAAATTTCACGATAACTTTTCGTTTCACATGTCATAGACACCATAACTGCATTTTGTTTCTTTCGTGTATGTTTGTTTGTTTGTTACCTTTTCACGCATAAACGGCTGAACCGAATTTTATGAAACTTGGTATGTATATTACTACTAGCCTAACTTAGACTTTAGGCTATATTAATATTCTCTAAGACAAACAGGAGTGGGGGTTATAAGGGAGGCCTGGTATTAAAAATAGCGTTATTTCGTTTCCTATTGCTTTTTCAGCAAATATGCCCATAACAAAAGTTGTTTATTTTGTAATTTAGAGTAACTTTTGTTATATACACTTTTGCCGTATATCGAGGTATAAATGAGATATACGCTAAAAACTATAGAGGGAGTCCACAATTTTATTTGGCACTAAAGACTCAACCGAACTAAACCAAACTCGGTATGTGAATTAGTACCAGCGCCTTCCTTATAATAAGCCATACTAACATTTCTGGGGACGGGCAGGAGTGGGGGTTATATGTGAGGCCTGAAATTAATAACAGTGATATTTCGTTCCCTATTGGATTTTCGGCAAATATGAACCTAACAAAAGTTGTTTATTTTGTAATTTAGAGTAACTTTTGTAATACACACTTTTTTCGTATACCGAATTATAAATGAGATATACGCTAAAACCTATAGCAGAAGTGAACAATTTTATTTGGGACAAAAGACCCAACCGAACTAAACCAAACTCGGTATGTGAATTAGCACTAACGCCTTCCTTATAATAAGCCATACTAACATTTCTAAGGACGGGCAGGAGTGGGGGTTATAAGGGGGGGCCTTAAATTATAAATAGTAGTATTTCGTTTCCTATTGGGGTTTCGGCAAATATGCACATAACAAAAGTTGTTCATTTTGTTATTTAGAGTAACTTTTGTTATATGCACTTTTGCCGTATACGGAAGTATAAATGGGTTATACGCTAAAAACTATATCTGGAGTCAACAATTTTATTTGGCACAAAAGACTCAACCGAACTAAACCAAACTCGGTATGTGAATTAGTACTAACGCCTTCCTTACGTCATACCAACATTTCTAGGGACGGGCAGGAGTGGGGGTTATAAGGGAGGCCTGAAATTAATAATAGTGATTTCCTATTGGGGTTTCACCAAATATGCACATAAAAAAAGTTGTTTATTTTGTTATTTAGAGAAATTTGCTCAAGAATTGATTTCAATATGAACTACCAGGTACCTCACCTTAAAAAATTAATTCAAATGTATGTCAATATTTTCTCCTTAATAATTCAAATCTATTCATAATACACAGGAAACGAGAAATATGACAATATGCAGGACAGTGAAGTCTTAAATAAAAAATTAATGTCATTATTAACAAATCCACAGAAATGACGGGTGTTAACCCTAAACACTGGGACGGGTAAATGTCGTGAAAAGTAAAACCTTGCCAAAAATATGCCATCACCATTCAGCCTCAAGTGAATTCCCGAGCGAAGCCGGGTATCTGAGCTAGTATATATGTATATATATATATATATATATATATATATATATATATATATATATATATATATATATATACAGTTTTGAACGGACCTCATTTTCGTCATCAACTAGGTGGGATCGATGGACATTTGAAGAAAATTCCGTCATGAGTACAACCTCAATAGCTGAGTTCCCTCTCAGGGGGAAATCTGCTAAAACGGTCCGTCATGCATTTCCCGTGTGGTTGGGGGGGGGGGGGTGAACATGTATAATGTCTCCGTTAAAGTTTCGAGAATTCAGCTATTGAGGTCGAGCTGGTCATGATCCGATTTTCGAAACATTTCTCTGGGGGTTTGCGTAAACTAAGCATTATTCCCACGTGAATTCAAATTTCGATCACGCGAAAATCAGGTTTACCTGTTCATGAAACCAATTACCACGTGTAGCCTGTAAATACTACTATTGAATTAATATTAAGTGAGTTCTAGAGAGATTATTAAAGAAAAATTCCTAGTGCCGACTCAAGCCTCGCCAAAAATACTATATGAACGTTCAATAACATAATTATACATATAATGTACAGTTTTAGCAGATTTCCCTTGAGGGAAATCAGCTATTGAAGTTGTACTCATGACGGAATTTTCGAAATTTTTCTTCAAATGTACATCCTTCCTACCTAGTAGATGACTAAAATGAGGTCCGTTCAAAATTGTGTATATATATATATATATATATATATATATATGTGTGTGTGTGTGTGTGTGTGTCTGTTACCGCTCTAGCGGTCGCAATTTTTGATTGATAGTTACCAAACTCGATATTTAGTCGTTTTATGTAAAACGAAAGATCAAGTTCGTTAACGGCTGAAATCTGACCACAGGGAGGGTGGGGTTAGTGGGGAGGATTTTTGGAAAATCTCCGTTACTATACGTCGGATCGAAAAATTGTACAGAATCAATCTTATTGCAAATTAAATTTACTATAAATGTTGTTATATACATTTATTCTCTATCTTGAATATTAACCAAGGTATTTGCATTTTTATTAAATCTGGGCGGCTAACGGACGAGTGACTTTCCCGCCAGAAGCTAGTTCTGTCGTTTCCTTAACTGCTCGGCTCTTTTGAAATTTTTCCATTGTAAAACTTTATGTGTGAAATCTGCTTAGTTTACGCAGCCCCTGCGTGACTTTTTAATAAATAGATATTACTATGAATTATTATTACTATTACATTGAAATGGATGTGAATTAATGAGTAAACAACCACTAGTATATGAATTATTATTACTATTACATTGAAATGGATGTGAATTAATGAGTAAACAACCACTAGTAATCAATGGAAAAGAATGTTATAGTTATATTTATGACCCCGCCTTACGGTAGGGTACTGACAAAAAATTGGTTATAGACTCATCAAAAGTCCCTCTCCACGGAAATCTTTAGTAAAAGGCGAAAGATTTATGCGTTTTGAAGAGAGACCAGAGTTATCGATCAATTCACTCATCGCAGATAGCCATGTACATAAATACATTCTTCCAAGCGAGAATAAGCCTATATTCCGCCTGGAACAAAATTCGAATATGTTATAAAAAAAACATCCATGTTCATCGTAGATCAGATTCATTCTAGACAAATTTTGAACGAGAGTACTAATTTTATAGATACGTAAATAATAATACTAAAATAATGAGTTTGGAAGCAGTAAAGAAATTGAATTAGTACAGTTTCATACTCACGTCGCTAGGTAGTGCTAGGTTCTGAGATTTGGCTCTACTGCACAAACTTGACGTAGCTTTTACATCTCCAAAGGAAAGAAATTGTTGACTCATTTTTCATCATTTTACGTTGAAAAGTTTTGAAATCGTGAAATTTAATATAAAATCTATAATTACCATACTACTGAAAAGGCCAAGGTTGACTGAAAGAGAAACTTATATCCCATATTATTCAGAATGTAATTAAATTTGATGGCAATGAGATAAAAATATTTGATATAATAATAGATTTAATTAAATTAAATTGGGGTTGAAGTTACAGCTAAGTGCTCTATAATTTTTTTGATATGGGCGAATATACCACTCCTCAAGACAACAGAAAGGACTACTAGTAATTACAGCATATAAAATAACCTTTACCTATAATTTTTAGGATTGGGTTTAATTCCGAAGACTTAAACCCTTTACTAGACAAAATTGCTTTCAAGAACAAGTGATCTTATTGGGTGAAAGGAGTTACTGAAAGACCAATTTACAGAGAACCGAGAGGGTCAGATAAATACATACTTGGATATTGATAAATAATTTGTTTACACTGTTTTTTCAAGCTCTCTTTTATTAATTTGATAAAAATTTGTTATAGGAATAATTATTTGTAAATATTGCCAAATCAAATATTATCAAATACAGCCCAACAACAAGTAAAACAGCAAATGTGTTGTTTTACTGCAATCTGGTAATCCATTTTAGTACTTACACCAGCCATTCTAATTCTACCTTCTCTATGAGTAAGTAGTAGAATCATTTCAGATATAATTTAAATAAATATCCCTTGGCCAATTATCCACTATAAAAACAGAATTCAAGTAATTATTAACTTATTAATTAAAATAATTATTTAATTGAGAAATTATTAATCTCTAATTTTCAGAGTTGTAACCAAGGAGAATGCTGCCTTGTAGGTTTTTATTTTATTCCCCCACATCAAATAAGCATATGTAATAAACAATACAGCAAAGACATAACTCAAATTTCTATAATTACCATACTACTAAAAAGGACAAGGTTGACTGAAAGCAATAACTGACAGCCTATATTATCCAGAATGTAATTAAGTTTGCTGGCAATGAGATGAATAGCTTCGATATAATAATATATATAAATTAATTGGAAAAAAATGAGAACTCAACCTGGTAATGAATTAACAGCTAAGTCGATCTATTATTGTTTTGATAGGGCGAATATACCAACCCTCAAGACAACAGGAGGGGCTTTTAAAATTTACATGCGTTCAATATAATATTTATGATTGGGTCTAATTCCGTAGATTTAAACCCTTACAAGACAAAATTGCTTTCAAGAACAAGTTATCTTATTGGGGGAAGGAGTTACTGAATATGCAACTTATAGAAACCCAAGAGGGTCAGATAAATACATACTTGGATATTAATAAATTATTTGTTTACACTCTTTTTTCAAGCTCTCTTTTATTAATTTGATAAAAATCTGTTATAGGAATAAATATTTGTAAATATTATAATACAAATACAGCCCAACAACAAATAAAACAGCAAATGTGTTGTTTTACAGCAATCTGGTAACACATTTTAGTGCTTACACCAGCCATTCGTAACTCTATCTTCTCTATGAGTAGCAGAATCCTTTCAGATATAATCTGAATAAATATCCCTTGGCCAATTATCCACTATAAAAGCAGTATTCAAGTAATTATTAACTTATTAAAATTATTAATTAAATTAAAATAATTATTTATTAAGAAATTATTAATCTCTAATTTTCAGAGTTGTAACCAAGGAGAATGCTGCCTAGTAGGTTTTTATTTTATTCCCCCACATCAAATAAGCATATGTAATAAACAATACAGGAAAGACATAACTCAAATTTCAGTATAAGTGATTGAATAAGATGAAGGTGATTTTTAATGCTCATAGTCAGGATGAAAGTGGATATCATGTTAATTAGCCCAATTCTATTCATGTAATTTTAAATTCAGTAGTATTAATAAGTGAATTATGTTCAGTGTAAATTCAAAGTCCAATTTGTATTAAAGAATGAGAGAATAGCTTAAGGAGAATACAGCTCTGCTTAGTTTACAGAGCATTTGAAAGACTGTTTTTAGAACATAGTGAACATTTAGCTCAACAAACCAGAAAGGTCCATTTGTACATCTGAGCTTGGGGAATGTTCAAAATTACCTGAAAAGAACATAGGAAGATACATTAAATATTGAAGTAATACTCATTTAATTCATGGGCCAACCTCCATCACTTCAATATTTAATGTATTTATTATGCATGGTTAACAATGCCCATAATATAAATGTAAGTTGAAACTGAAGTATAATGTTCACACAACAACTAATATCAAATGATAAAACAATCATTTTTTTTTTCCATCGCTAATAGTGTCACCCAGATTTAGTGTTATTTGGTTATAAAGGCAAAATAAATTGAGTACACCCATTTTAATCAACTACTAATCTGTTATTTTTACCCAACAATATGATTTATAATTTCGAGGTTGTTGGCAGGATCAATATAAAGTTTTCGTGATTAAGATGTGAAGATTTGAGCCGTTGAAGAGGTGGCCAATGTAAGCCCCTAAGTTGGGTGATGTTGGAACTAAATTAATTCTGAAAATAAAAGGATACTTTATATTGATCCTGCCAACAACCTAGAAGTCATAAATAATATTGTTGGGTAAATGGGTATTCATGGGCTCAACCTCCATTACTTCAATAGTTATAACAATTCAGCCCCTGTCAAAGTAAGCCACAAAACGGCGATGTCTGAAATAAATTTATTCTGAAAATTAAAAGATACTTTTCATTGACCTTGCCCACAACTTCAAATCTATTTGAAATATATTAAAGATTGTAAACCAATATAAAAGTTACATATGATAAAATATGTAACAATTATATTGGTGCATATGATGTATATAGTCATATATGAACTACATAATAATTGTGTATGATAAAATAAACATTATAACAAAAGAAAATAATTCGTTGGCATAATTCATTGGATGGGAATAAAACGCGTATAAAAAAAATAGCCAATGCCAAAAAAATTAATAAGAAAATAAAACATGATTAAATATACACGTTTCTTTTTCTTTTCTTTTTTTTTTTTTTTACATTCAGTAACAAAGGTACTGTTAACTTAATTACCGTGGAATCAACAAGTTGTGGCTGAGTAGAGGCCACCTTTTTTCGGTAACCCTTCAATGTTGTTTGAGATAGTGGCAGCAATATTGACTACCATCTTTTTTTGGTGTTACTTCATTTTTCAAGAGATTTGTGTAAGGGACTGGGCAATCATATGTGTACAAAAAAAAATACATTTTCCTTTAGATTGTCTCAAAATTTTTGAATTTTCCATCTAATCATCACATTTTATATTTTTGTAGTCAGCTGGAAAAGCCAACTGTTGCCTCATGTTTATATGGGGAAAAACATACAAGTCTAATAATTTAAATCCAAACTGCTGACACAGTATGTCATTGTAAACTATTAATTCCCTTCAACAATTATTTAATTATAGATTGCCCATATCATTTTATTTTATATAGCCCATTTAATTTATGATAAAATTCATTTTCAGCTAATGAATGCAATGATTCATGAATTGATTTATATTTTCTAATAGCAATTAGATTAAGAGTCCAAGTTTTGTTTTATGTCATTTTAAATCCCTTTTAGAATATTCATAGTAATGATTAGTTAAAATTAATTTTTACTCTGAACTAAAAACTTGTATCCAATTTTTCGCGATGCAAGTCCCTGTAAGTGGTCAATGTGCTTGATTAAGTTTGACCCATCTGTATATTAGTGAGGGTAGAGATAGGATGAACCTATGCACTTGATTTTCATGTGTAAAGAAGTCCCAGCAGACATATCGAGGAATTCTATTTCCACCATATTAGGTCTTTAAACATGAATACAATCAAATGCATGTATCAGTGTTGGAATCTTCTTGGAATGCTCTAAATGGTGAAGTAGTTTTCAACACTTATCGGATGATTGGATATCTTGAAAAGAAATTGTTTTCGTTTTTATGTCATTTTGTATATTACGTAAATGTAACAGACACTTAATATTTGGTCATAATGTATTAGTCACTACATTATTTTTTATATTACTGTTTTTCGTTTTAACTCACCATATATGGTTGCTTGTTTTTGTAAAAATACTGTTATTTTTTTGTAATTGCAAGTTGCTTTATAGATTCAAACAGGAATACATAAATCCCAATTTGCTATAAAATGTTTAATAGAGAAATTCAATCATCTTAAATCTAAGTGTGTTACATACTTATGTGTAAATGCTGCATCACTCTGTGACTTTTGTTCAGAGCAACTCAAAAGGTCTTTATGAGTAGGTGACAGATTATCAACAATTTTGTGCATTTCATTTAATTATTGATTTTTGTATTTGCAATACAACAATATATAATTTTTTATATATAATAATTAAAATAATCTATAAATAAATAGAAATAATTCCTGAGAAGGAAAGGGTTATCCCAGCCTAGTAAGTGGAAAAAGAAACGCTTGTCACGCAAGGTCTGTGTAAAGTAAGCAGATATACCATGTGCTTTAGTCATTTTATACCACCATCAATTATCTATTTCTAAATAGCAATTTGGTAAGTAGAAGCACGGGTTTCACACGGCTAAAATAAGCTTAATAATTGAGTTATGAAAAATGCTAAGGACAAATTAAGAGCATCAATAGGTTGGTTTTATAATATTTTTTGATCCAACGTATAATACAGAAATAATTTTAATTTTTTTGAATGCCCCCACCCCATTTCAGGTGCAATTTCATCTATTAACGAGCATGATCTTTAGAGTTTGAAGAACTGGTTAAAAATTGAGTATGGTATTCATCAAGTAAACATTTTTATTGATGATGTCAAATTGATCAAATAAGGCATTTGCATGTATCTTCCACATAAAAGGCCATTGGAAAACAATATTTGGTATTTAAGCTTACAAGATTAGCTTATTCAAACACTTATATAGTACATACAGTTGAAGTGTAATGATCAAGCAAAAACCTCAACCACTAGTGGTGACAAACAAGTATGTGCATATGTTTGCACATGTGTGTATGAATAATTTTCAATTCACCTAATTTCTGTCATCTCTTAGAAATGATCAACGGGCATTTGAGGACCTTCTAACCCGCTAAGGAAATCTCCTAAAAATTTATCCCTGCCAAATTTTAAAGTTATATTTATATAGATTACTAATTATGTACTTAGATGTTAAAAAGTCCGTCATGCAGGGGCTGCGTAAACTAAGCAGATTTCCCACTTTTATTCCCAGTATTTGCTTTTATCTCATGACGTAAAAGTTCAAAGAGAACAATATTTGTTATTTAGGTTTCAACTAAAGTGTTTCATAATAAAACAGCTTACTGTTGGTATGACATGAGTAGGAGTGGGGTTTTACTAAAGACCAAAAACTAAAAACTGCAAATATCTGGGTTAATATTAAAGATAATAAAAACATATACATAACAACATTTATAGATCATTTAATTTGCAATAAGATTGGTTCAATATAAGTTTTTGATCAGACGCATAGTAACAGAGATTTTCGACTTTTCGAAAATCCTCCCCTCTAACCCCCTTCCCCCACACCCTGGTCCGATTTCAGCCGTTAACGAACTTGATCGTTCTTTTTACATAAAACTAGAAATATCGAGATTGGTAACGATTAAACAATAATTACGACCGCTAGAGCGGTAGCAGACAAATATATATATACAGTTTTGAACTGACCTCATATTCATCATCTCCTAGGTAGGATCGATGGACATTTGAAGATAAATTTCGAAAATCGCGTCTCGAGTACGACTTAAATAGATGATTTCCCTAAAGATTAAGGGAAATCTTCTAAAGAAATTAATAAAATATATCTGTATATAACATTAATTTTATTGGAACCTATTTACTATAGATACAGGAAATATATATACGACAAAATTAATAGATCATTCAATTTGCTACAAGTTTTGTTTTATACAATTTTACAAGGATCCGACGCCCCCCCCCCTCCTACAGGTCAGATTTTAGCCATTAACGAACATGATCTTTCGTTTTACATAAAATGATTAAATATCAAGTTTGGTAACGATCAAACATGAATTGCGACCGCTAAAGCCTTAACAGACAAATATATACATTATATTTTTTTTTTTTTTTTTTTTTTTTGAACGGGTCTCATTTTTGTCATCTCCTGGGTAAGATCGATGGACATTTGAAGAAAATTTTGGAAAATCGCGTTACTAGTACGATCCCCACCGAATTTAAATAGGAAATCAAGCAAACCTTAGAGTTTTATTTATATCGGTTACTAACAACTTAAATGTTATAAATTTAATAAAATAGAGCAAAATAAATATAATTGATGATTCTAAATGAAAATGAACACATTCAAATGTAGGGTAATAAGTCGGTAAATACGTACTTTAGCACAGTGTACAAGGTTGCGCCATATGATAGGGCTGCTTACTTTCTGTTCAAACCAACACTACACACACAATGAACAGTTGGACTGTAGAATTGTTGACTGACTACATTGTTGCCTAGAAGGGTGGAGACAGGAAGGCGAGGCGGCCTCTTTTGTCTACTTCCTCTCTATTTCCGGCTTAACTAGGCTGTAATAGCTACAAAGAAATTACATTAGTACAAGTTCAGTATAATCAAGGCACTTGTAACATATTCATATCAAATATCATCTTGTATTTATCATGAATGTGTAAAGAACGAAATACTCTTAGATTCCATTTTTCGGCCATGAAACCGCATTTTAGCAGATTTCCCTCTGCTCGTACTCATGACGCGATTTTTGAAAGATTTCTTTAAATGTCCATCGATCCTGCCCAGGAGATGACGAAATAAAAAGTCCGTTAAATTTTTATATAAATATATATTTGTGTGTTAACGCTCTAGCGGTCGCAATTTTTGTTTGATCGTAACCTAACTTGATATTTAAACGTTTTATGCTAAAAGAAAGATCAAGTTCTTTAATGTTCTTGGATTACTAAAATTTCGGTGATTGAGATAAAACTGATGCTGATTCACTAAATATTAAAGCACTAGCTTTAGTAAATTGTTTTCAATAAAATTAATATGTTACATTCAGATATATTTCATTAATTGTTTGTCTTTCCAGCCTATCTATCTATTCGGCGCTACGAGGTTGGCTGGCCTGTCAGATTTCCCCTGCGAAGGTTTACAATAGATAAATAAACATAAAACACATATTGGATAGATAAATAAACATATTGGTAAGACTACCGTGAATGTAGTATAGAATATATGTATATTTATTTGTTAAAGGTTTACATCTTGTACAAATTAAATTAACAAATAACAATTCTGTCTTTTTAAATAAATAATTAAATCCAAGTTCTTGAGATCAACAATAATATGACAATAAAGAAAAAGTACGTCACGCACGGGTTGCGTTAACCAAGCAGATTTCCCACGTGCATTTGCATTTATCTCAAAACTTAAAAGTTCAATGAGGACAATACTTGGTATTTAAGTTTCAAAAAAAAATCTTCATAACATAATAGAATATTGTTAATATGAGATGAATAGGAGTGGGGTTTTACTGAAGACCGAAAACTAAAAATGCAAATATTTCAGTTAATAATCAAGATAGTGGAAAAATGTACATAACAACATTTATAACACATTACACTTGTAATAAGACGGGTCCTATACAATTTTTCGATCCGACGCATAATAACGGTGGTATTAATCCTAGAAAGGTAGCGAGTGTCATCTTAACACTGTGGGTAACCTTGAGTAAATTTGACTCCTGACATTTATTTCCCTCTTTTAACCAAGATTAACAACTAATACTTCTTGAAAAATAATTTTACTATTACTAACTAATATAGATAGTGGAAGAATATATAAATAATATTATAAAGTTAATAATTATCTATATATATATATATATATATATATATATATATATATATATATATATAAAATTGTAACCTCTGTCTGTACATAGATTTTTTTCGCGAAATTTCACGATAACTTTTCGTTTCACATGCCATAGACACCATAACTGCATTTTGTTTCTTTCGTGTATGTTTGTTTGTTTGTTACCTTTTCACGCATAAACGGCTGAACCGAATTTCATGAAACTTGGTATGTATATTACTACTAACCCAGCTTAGACTTTAGGCTATATTAATTTTCTCTGAGACGAACAGGAGTGGGGATTATAAGGGAAGCCCGAAATTAAAAATAGCGATATTTTGTTTTATATTGGTTTTTCGGCACATATGCACATAACAAAAGTTGTTTATTTTTTTATTTAGAGTAACTTTTGTTATATACACTTTTGTCGTATACCAAAGTTTAAATGAGTTATACGATAAATATTATAACGGGAGTCAACAATATTATTTGCCAAAAAAGACTCAACCTAACTAAATAAAACTCGGTATGTGTATTAGCAGTGAGGCCTTGAGAGAGAGAGAGAGAGAGAGAGAGAGAGAGAGAGAGAGAGAGAGAGAGAGAGAGAGAGAGAGAGAGAGAGAGAGAGAGAGAGAGAGAGAGAGAGAGAGAGAGAGAGAGAGAGAAAAGAGAGAGAAGAGAGAGAGAGAGAGCGAGAGGAGAGGAGAGAGAGAGAGAGAGAGAGAGAGAGAGAGAGAGAGACAAAGAGAGGAGAGAGAGAGAGAAGAGAGAGAGAGAGAGAGAGAGAGAGTGTGGAGAGAGAGAGGAGATAGTGTGAGAGAGGAGAGAGGGAGAGAGAGAGAGAGAGAGAGGAGAGAGAGAGAGAGAGAGAGAGAGAGAGAGAGAGAAGAGAGTGAGAGAGAGAGAGAGAGAGAGAGAGAGAGGAGAGAGAGAGGAGAGAGGGAGAGAGAGAGACAGAGAGAGAGAGAGAGAGAGTGAGAGGGAGAGTGAGAGAGAGGAGAGGAGAGAGAGAGAAGAGAGAGAGAGAGAGAGGAGAGAGTGAGAGAGAGAGAGGAGAGAGAGAGTGAGAGAGAGAGAGTTGAGAGAGAGAGAGAGGAGAGAGAGAGAGAGAGAAGAGAGAGAGAGAGAGAGAGGAGAGAGAGAGGAGAAGAGAGAGAGAGAGAGAGAGGAGGAGAGAGAGAGGAAGAGAGAGAGAGAGAGAGTGGAGAGAGAGGAGAGAGAGAGAGAGAGAGAGGGAGAGAGAGAGAGAGAGAGAGAGAGAGAGAGAGGAAGAGGGGAATGAGAGAGAGAGAGAGAGGGGGTGAGAGAGGGGGAGAGAGAGGGAGAGAGGGAGAGAGAGAGAGGGAGAGAGGGGAGAGAGGGGAGAGGGAGAGAGAGGGAGGGAGAGAGAGAGAGAGAGGGGGAGAGAGTGGGAGAGAGAGGGGGAGAGAGAGATAAGGGGGAGAAAGAGAGGGAGAGAGAGAGGGGGAGAGAGAGGGAGTGAGAGAGGAAGAGAAGAAGAGAGGGGGAGGGAGGGAGAGGGAGGAGAGAGAGAGGAAGAGGGGGAGAGAGAGGGAGAGAGGGAGAGAGGAGAGAGAGGGAGAGAGAGAGAGGAGGAGAGAGAGAGAGGGAGGAGAGGAGAGAGAGAGAGAGGGGAGAGAGGAGAGAGGAGAGGGAGAGAGGAGAGAGGAAGAGAGAGGAGAGAGGAGAGAGGGAGAGAGGGAGAGAGGGAGGAGGGAGAGGGAGGAGAAGAGAGAGAGAGAGAGAGAGAGGAGTGAGAGAGAGAGGGGAGGAAAGGAGAGGGAGTGAGAGAGAGAGAAGAGAGAGAGGGTGAGAGAGAGAGGAAGAGAGAGAAGGGGGAGAGGAGGAGGAGAGGGGGAGAGAGAGAGGAGAGAGAGGGGAGAGAGAGGGGGAGAGAGAGAGGAGAGGAGGAGATGAAGAGAGAGGGGAGAGAGAGGGGAGACGAGAGAGAGAGCGAGAGAGGGGGAGAGAGAGGAGGAGAGAGGGGGAGAGAGAGGTCGAGAGAGGAGGATGAGGAGAGATTGAGGGAGAGAGAGAAGGAGGAGAGAGGAGGGAGAGAGAGAGATGGAGAGAGAGGGGGAAGAGAGAGGGAGGAGAGAGAGGGGAGAGAATGAGAGAGGAGAGAGAGAGAGAGGAGGGAGAGAGAGAGGAGAGAGGAGGGGCGTGAGAGAGAGAGGGGAGAGAGGAGGAGAGAGGAGGAGGGGAAGAGAGAGAGGAGGGAGGAGGAGAGGAGAGAGAGAGAGAGGGGGAGAGAGGAGAGAGAGGAGAGAGAGAGAGGAGAGGGAGTGAGAGAGGAGGAGAGAGAGAGGGAAGGAGAGGAGGAGGAGAGGAGAGAGAGAGGAGAGGGGAGGGGAGGAGAGGCGAGAGAGAGAGAAGGGAGAGAGAGGGGAGGAGAGAGAGAGAGGAGAGTGAAGAGAGAGGAGGAGAGAGAGGAGAGAGAGAGAGAGGAGAGGGAGAGAGGAGGAGGTGAGAGGGAGAGAGGAGGAGGTGAGAGGGAGAGAGGAGGAGGGGGAAGAGAGGAGAGGAGGGGAGGAGGAGAGAGAGGCGAGGGGAGAGGGGAGAGAGGGAGAGAGAATGAGAGAGAGATGAGAGAGAGGAGGAGAGAGGAGGGAGGAGAGGAGAGAGAAGAGAGGAGAGAGAGGGGAGAGAGAGGGACGAGAGAGAGAGAGGAGGGAGAGGAGAGAGAGGAAGAGAGAGAGGGAGAGAGGGAGAGAGAGGAGGGAGCGAGGTGAAGAGAGGAGAGAGAGAGAGAGAGAGAGAGAGGAGAGAGATGAGAGGAGAGGGAGAGAGAGAAGAGAGAGGAGAGAGAGAGGAGGGGAGAAGGAGAGAGGAGACGAGAGGAGAGGAGGAGGAGAGAGAGAGGAGGAGAGAGGAGAGAGAGAGAGGTGGAGAGAGGGAGAGAGAGAGGGAGGAGGAGAGGAGGAGAGGAAGAGGGATGGAGAGGAAGAGGAGGAGTGGGAGAGAGAGAGAGGAGAGAGGGAGAGAAGAGAGAGAGAGAGGGGAGAGGAGGAGAGAGAGAGGGAGGAGAGAGAGGAGGAGTGAGGAGGGAGAGAGAGAGAGGGAGAGAGAGGCGAGGGAGAGGAGAGAGAGGAGAGAGAGGGAGAGAGGGGAGGAGAGAGGGGAAGAGGGAGAGAGGAGGAGAAGAGAGAGAGCACGGGAGGAGAGAGAGAGAGAGGAGGGAGAGAGAGAGGGAGAGAGAGAGGGAGGGGAAGAGAGGCGAGAGAGAGAGAGAGGAGGAGTGAGAGAGGTGAGAGACGTGGGAGAGGGAGAGAGAGGGGGAGAGAGAGAGGGGAGAGAGAGAGAGAGGGTTGAGGAGAGAGGGGGGAGAGAGAGAGGGAGAGGAGGGGGAGGATGGAGAGAGAGAGGAGAGAGAGAGAGGGAGGAAGAGAGGGAGAGGGAGAGGAGAGAGGAGAGGGGGAGGGAGGGAGAGGAGAGAGAGAGAGAGAGGAGGGGAGGGAGGAGGAGAGAGAGAGGGAAGGGAGAGAGGAGGGAGAGAGGAGAGAGGAGAGAGAAGGAGAGGGAGGGAGAGAGGAGGGAGAGGAGAGGGGAGAGAGAGAGAGGAGAGGTGAGGAGAGGGAGGAGAGAGAGGAGAGGGAGGGAGAGAGGAGAGGGGAGATGAGAGTAGGAAGAGAGAGAGAGGTGAGAGGGGATGAGGGAGGAGAGAGAGGAGAGAGAGAGGGAGAGAGAGAGAAGAGAGACGGGAGAGAGAGAGAGAGAGGGAGGAGAGAGGGAGGGAGATGGGAGAGGGGAGTGGGAGAGAGGAGAGACGGGAGGGAGAGGAGAGGGGAGAGAGGGGAGAGAGAGGAGAGAGAGAGGAGAGTGAGAGAGTGTGGAGAAGAGTAGAGTAGAGAGAGAGTGAGAGAGAGACGAGAGAGAGGGTGAGAGTGGGGGGTGGGGAGTAGTGAGCAGAGAGGATGAGAGATTGAGATGAGAGAGAGGATGAGAGGAGAGAGAGAGAGAGTGAGAGAGAGAGGAAATAGTTTATTGTATATTTTTGAACGAACTTCATTTTCGACATCTCGTGGGTTGGATCGATAGACATTAGTGGAAATGTTTTAAAAAAGGACCACAATAGCTGATTTCCCATAGGGCTGAAAACTGAAAAATGCAAATATCTCGGTTAATATTCAAGGTATTAAAATGTACTTACCTCTATCATATTATATTCTTAGCAGGGAAATCGACTATATAGTGTCGTTACTGTATGACGCGGAGTTTGTGAAAAATTTTCATCTACAATGGCCAGCGATTAGACCTACCCAGGAGATGACGAAAATGAGGTCCCGTTCAAAACTTATAGTTTGAATTATTATGAACTATATGTTTATTACTTTAAAGTCTAATTAAGATCTTTATTTTAGTGATATTATATGATATATATGTAGGATTATAGTCTATATATTTTTTATATTATATATATATATATATATTTGTCTGTTATCCGCTTTAGCCCGGTCGCAATTTATTGTTTATTCGTCTACCATTATACTTCATTTATTTAAGCGTTTTACGTTTTTATTTAAAACGATTTTTGAAAAAAAATTCAACTATCAATTCCGTTTTCACTTTACGTCGGATCGATAAAAATTATAAAATCAATCTTATTGCAAATTAAATTTACTATAAAGATTGTTATATACATTTATTCTCTATCTTGCAATATTAACCGAGATATTTGCATTTGTATTCTGCATGTGAGCTCGGCATCAGTGGCTATGTTCGGGACTTTCTCCCCCCGCCGTGAGCTCTGGCGGCCGTTTTCAGTAAGTATTGTTCTCTCTAGTGAATTGGTGAGAGTTACTTACTACTATGCTGTTATAGGCAGATTTCTTATTGTAAAAACTTCACGTAGGAAATCTGCTTAGCTTTTACGAGCCCTGCGTGTCGGACCTTTTTTTCTCTTAGTAAAAAATTTAACAAGTCGGAGTCAATTTGATTTGTAAATTACCTCTTCACTACTTCTTAGAGTCACTTTTGGCGTTGGTGGATATCGACTATTTTATTGCCCATAATTCCTGCGTGTGCCTTGACCCATTTGAAGTGAATGAAAGTCAGTCTGTTTTTTAATTGTGTTATTGTATGCGCGTTTACTTTGTTCTATATGTTCGTCGTGGTTTGGTCATGTTGTCTAGTTTGTGTAAAAGCATTTGGACTGTCTGTGTGTAGTAGAATGTAAGTGTTTGGTGGCAAGTCCATTTCATTTACATATTTTAGAGCTTGTAAGAGACAATAATTTGGACTGGTTATTAGTACAATGGTGTGCCTACTAATTTATATTTTTTACATTTTATAACATCATCAGTTTTATTTCCTAGACAAAAATGATAAAGGCCGCGCCTGTGTCCTGTCCATCTTTGCTACAGTCTGAGTAAATTGTATTTGGTATGAGTGATTTTGTATTTTCAGTAATAATATACAATGTCGGCGTCGGTGTTGGGTGTTTAATCCAGGAATGTGTCCAATTCATGGTATAGGTAACTATAAGGACCGCTATTTATAGATCGGATCGAAAAAAAAAGGTGTATATGGGTCAATTTCTTATTTGCCAAAAAGTTAAAATTTACTACAAAATGTATGTTGTTACATACATTTTTTATTTATCTCCATCATAATGAATTTATAAAACCCGAGATATTTTTCATTTTTCAGTTTTCAACCTTCGGACAAAACTCCCCCCCCCCCCTACTCATAAATTTTAGAATTACTAAAATTTGATTGATTGAGATAAAAATCATCCTACTCTCGTTACATAAACAATACTCCGTTACATAATAAACTACTTTATTCGAAACTTAATACCAAATATAGTTTTCAAGAGACTTTTATTATACGAGATACATGCAAATATGTTCTGGTGACCCAACCCCGTCATAAATTTTTGAATTACTAAAATTTGATTGATTGAGATAAAAATCATTGTGATTCATTATAATTACCAGTACTAGAGATAGTACATAGTTTTCAATAAAATTAATATGTTATTTCCAGATATTTTTCATTAATTGTTCTTCTTTTCCGTATAGATTCTACCTATTCGGCCCTGCGATGTTGGCTGCCCTGTTTGTTTACAATTCAGACCCTTTCCGTTGTACATATTATTAACTTGTAAATTGACCGAATGATTTTTTCTTACCCTTTGTATTTATTCGCTTAACATTCACCGTTTTGTTACTAGTATGTAGATTTATCTGTTGTAAACCTTCCCGTGGGAAATCTGCTTTGTTTACGCAGCCCCTGCGTGACGGACTTTTGTTGTACTGCGTTTGATCTCACTGAATTTCACTCCTAAACGTTAGGAGTTAAATAATTTTCGTTATTTATCAGCAGATTTCCGTTAAGAGTACTTACGTTAATCACGCTATTGGGGTTGTACTCCTTGGCGCGTTTTTCGAAAATTTTCTTCAAAATGTACATCGATCGTAATAGTAGATGACAGAAAATTGGGTACGTTCAAAAATTATATTATATATATATATATATATATATATTATAATAATATATTTGTCTGTTTACCGCTCTAGCAGTCGCATATTTTTTGTTTTTAATCGTTAACAAACTCGATTATTTAGTCGTTTTATGTAAAAAGAAGCCCGATCAAGTTCGTTAACGGCTGGAATCGGGCCAGTGGCGAGGGGGGGGGGGGGTCTGGGTGTTTAGAGCGATGAGGATTTTCGAAAAATTCGAATTATCTCCGTTACATATACGTCGGCATCGAAAAAAAATTGATACAGTAACCAATTCTTATTGCCAAATTAAAATTACTATAAATATTGTCTTATACATTATTTCACATATTTTGAATATTAACGGTTCGAGATTATTTTCATTTTTATTTAAATCGGGGTGCCTTAGGACAACGAGAGTGTTACATTGCCCCCGCCAAAAGCTATTTCGGCCGTTTCCTTCACTGGCTCGGCTCTCGTGAAATTTCTTTATTGTAAAACTTCACGTGGGAAATCTGCTTAGTTTACGCCGCCCCTGCGTGACGGACTTTTGTTTAATCGTTCCGTTAATCGTCGAAAAATTGTATAGAACCAATCTTATTGCAAATGTAATGTTCTATAAATGTTGTTATTTACGTTGTTTCACTATCCTGATAATTATCCGAGATATTTGCATTTTATAGTTTTTGGTAATCCCTCCAAATCTCCCAACTCTTACTCATGTTGTATTAACAATAAGCAGTTGTATTATGAAACACTTTATTTGAAGCCAAATTCTTAACTTATTTAAATAAATACCTTTTGGCCAAATTCTTAACTTATTTAAATAAATACCTTTTGGCCAAATTCTTAACTTATTTAAATAAATACCTTTTGGCCAAATTCTTAACTTATTTAAATAAATACCTTTTGGCCAAATTCTTAACTTATTTAAATAAATACCTTTTGGCCAAATTCTTAACTTATTTAAATAAATACCTTTTGGCCAAATTCTTAACTTATTTAAATAAATACGTTTTGGCGAAAAATACAGACGGATATTTGAGTCATAATGTTGGTGTAGTAGTAATTATTTTAACCGCAAGGAGCGCTGACAACTTTAAATACAAATAAAACCAGGACATGTATATAATACAATTAGTTTGCTTTTGGAAATAAAGATTTATGAGTTTTATTTTTCAATATTTTTACTTACGATTTAACAAGGATTTGTTTATGAATATTTATTACATATTTATTGGCTGTGCTTATTTTCCCTTCTAGCTGCAGGCAAGGTACGTACGGCTCTGCCTCTTAGCTTCCTTTTATGATCAGGATTTTCAGGGGGCAACATCTATTCAACGCTTTGCGATTAATTATTGTGGATATATCACATTTCTTACATTATGGAGTGATTTCCGTTTATTATTCGCTCGAAATCATTTGATTTACGTACGTTTCCATGAAAATGGGCTAATCTACTGTTATTTCTGGCTAGTGTTTTATTTGCATTGAATGCTACAAGGAAGTTTGAAATTGAAAACTCAGAGCAAATACTGTTGGGGTTTGATTTGAAATGAAATAAGTGATATTGTGTTATATTTGGGTGAAAATTGAATAGTTATTACTATTAACAAGGATTATCAGTTTAACACGAGAGCTAAAGTGCCAAAATGGAGTGTAATTGATAATGGGGAATACCAACTGGTTTCTAAATATCTTTAATGATTGGTTTTGTGTTTATTGGAATAGTAATATCGTCATTTGTTACCATGATATGTATTTATTTCTATAAAGTGTTAATAAAATCCATAAGATACATTGATAATGTTCTTGGTTTGGTTTAATAAAAGTATGAAGCCATTAATTTACTATAAATTTTCATATATATATACATATATATATTTCTGGTTTCTAAATATCTTTAATGATTGGGTTTGTGTTTATTGAAATAGTAATATCGTCATTTGTTACCATGATATGTATTTATTTATATCAAGTGTTAATAAAATCCATGAGATACATTGATAATGTTCTTGGTTTGGTTTAATAAAAGTATGAAGCCATTAATTTACTATAAATTTTCATATATATATATATATATATATATATATATATATATATATATTTGAATTAACCTGCATATTTATTCCCAGGCGTGTTTAGCTGGTCTTAATAAACCTTGGGTCGCCTGTTAAATTTCCACAGGGGTAATAGGGTTTATTTAATGAGATTAATTATTACATGATGTGCCGTTATTTCCATTAAGTGTTAAAAAATGAAATGTTTCATTAATTCGTTTGATTTCATGAAAGTGTTCTAGCTATAATAGCTTGAGTTGTATTTCCATGGAATACTGGAAGTTTGAAATTAAAAACACAGAGCAAATACTGTTGGGGTTTGATTCGAAATGAAATAAGTGATATTTTGTTCTATCTGTGTGAAAATTGAAAAGTTATATACTATTAACAAGGATTATCAGTTTGTTGTTGAATTAACATAAGAGCTAAAGTGCCAAAATGGAGTGTAATTGATAATGGGGCATACCAACTGGTTTTTAAATACCTTTCATAATTGGGTTTTTTTGTTGAATACTGTGGTAATATAGGGATTATTTACTGTACTGTGGATTTATTTCCATTTAATGTTATTATTATTAATGCCCACTTTTTGCAACTAAGGCTAATTGGGACGGGTTATCTACAGGTTACCACCCTTTTCTAGCCAGGGTGGAACTTAGGATGTTATTTAATGAATTCCATCACTAAATAATTTCCTTTGTTTAGGCGAGAATCAAACTCTCCACTCTAGGTTTAAAAAGTGAGAATAAGGTCAACACTTTAACTCACACGGCTAACATTTTGCGTTAAAAAATGATACTAAGATATGTTAATATCGTTCCTGGTTTGATATAACATATGTATAAGAATGTTAACTTATGGACCAATGGAACCTAATCGATGAATAAATAAATACACGATATGCATCTATTTCCATTAAGCATTAACATAAGCATACAAATATTAATTCACAATATATTTCTGTATAATGGGACTGGGGTTATTCATGTTTGACTGGCTGGTCTTAGTACAATTGATAAGCCTGTGGCTGTGGGTTCAATTCCCACAGGAGCAATAGGGATTTAATCAATGAAAAAAATCATTACATGATATGCATTTTATTTCCTTGGTGTTAAAAAAAAACACCAAAAGATATATTACAAATGTGTTTGGCTTGATTTAATAAAAGTATAAAACTAATAATTCACCATCAATACCCATATATATTCGTATAATTGGGCTATGGCTTTCCAAACATGTTAAGATGGTCTTTATAAACTTAATAAATCTGTGGCTGTCGGTTAAATTCCCACGGGGGGCAAAAGGGTTTAACAATGAAATAATTATTACATGGTGTTCAGTTATTTCAATTGAATGTTTCATTAATTCATTCTATGTCATGATAATGAGGGCTACTATACTAGCTAGAGCTATAAATGAAATGCCGGAAGGAAGTTTGAAATTAAACAGAAAAAGTCCTTCACGCAGGGGCTGCAAAAACTAAGCAGATTTCCCACGTGAAGGTTTACAATAAATAGATATACATTCAGGTAACACTAACAAAGAAACAAAACAAGACGTTCTTGATTAGATTTAAAATAAGTATACAAATATAAATTGACTGAATCTTTCTGTATAATGGACCTGAGGTTGGTTATTTTAATTAAGGGTGTTCTTAGGACACTTGAAAAGAACAGTCGTCGTGGGTTCAATCTGTGCTGTTCAAATAGGGAACAAATATTGAAAAAAAGCATTATCTGATGTGCATTTATTTCTCTTTAGTGTTAAAAACAGCCATAATACATTACCTTAATAGTGGTTTTTGTTTGGTTTAACAAAAACACAAAATTATTAATTCACTACATATTTCTGTAAAATGGGACTTGGATTACCCATGTCAGATAAGTTGGTCTTAGTGCAATTGGTATATATAAAACATGATTCATTAATAATGTTTTTAGTTTGGTTTAATAAACGTAAAAAACTATAAATTTACCATCAATTTCCATATATTCGTATAATTGGGCTATGGTTTCTCGGGTGTGTTAAGCTGGTCTTAATACACTTGATAAACTCGTGGCTGTTGGTTAAATTACCAAAGGGGCAATAGAGTTTAACAATAAAAAAAATTATTACATAGTGTGCAGTTATTTCCATTAAATTTTTAAAAAAATAAATTAGATGTTTCAATAATTCATGGCTTGATCATATTTGAGATTTTATTCAGATCCTCTCAGATTTTATTCTCGGGGTTTCATCAGACAGTGCAAAGTGTATTTTCAAGTGGGATATTTGTTTTTGGGGAAGTTGATTAAAAAATAGTGATACATTTTTTTAAGTAATTATTTACAATTACAGAAAATAAGTCCAACGAATCGATAACTACGATGGGTTGCATCAAATCCTATTAGAGGAATGTGTTTTAATCACCATATGAGTGGTGTTTATTACCATTAAGTATTCGCTATAGATTTCATTTCATAGAGGAAAGGAAAGAGATCTGGTCCCTTCTGGAGGAGTAGGGATTTAGTCAATGAACAATTAGGAGGGGATTAAGAGATTTCACCAACAATGTTCTTGGTTTGTGTTATCATAAGCATACAAATATTAATACTCCATATATTTCTGTATATTGGGGCTGCGATTAGCCATGTGAGTTGGTCTTAACCCTTTCCTTGCGCAAAGACCCTATAGTGGCTTTGCACAAGGAAAGGGTTAATCTATATATATCTATATATATATATATATATATATAGATATAGAGAAAATTGGAACCACTGACTGTACATAGAATTTTTACACGAAATTTCACGATCACGTTTCGTTGCACACGTCATAGACACCATATCTGCATTTTGTTTCTTTCGTGTATGTTTGTTTGTTTGTTTGTTACCTTTTCACGCATAAACGGCTGAACCGAATTTTATGAAACTTGGTATGTATATTACTACTAACCCAACTTAGACTTTAGGCTATATTAATTTTCTCTGAGGCGAACAGGAGTGGGGGTTATAAGGGAAGCCAGAAATTAAAAATAGCGGTATTTCGTTTTCTACTCGTTTTTCGGCAAATATGAACATAACAAAAGTTGTTTATTTTGTTATTTAGAGTAACTTTTGTCATAAACACTTTCATCGTATTCCGAAGTTTAAAAGCGTTATACGCTAAAAATTATAGCGGGAGTCAACAATATTATTTGCCAAAAAAGACTCAAGCGAACTAAATAAAACTCGGTATGTGTATTAGCAGTGAGGCCTTCATTATAATAAGCCATACCAACATTTCTATGGACGGGCAGGAGTGGGGGTTATAAGGGAAGCCTGAAATTAAAAATAGCGATATTTCGTTTCCTATTGTTTTTTCCGCAAATATAAACATAACAAAAGTTGTTTTATTTTGTTATTTGGAGTAACTTTTGTTATATACACTTTTGTCGTATACCTAAGTATAAATGAGTTATACGTTAAAAACTTTAGCGGGAGCCAACAATGTTATTGGGCACTAACGGCTGAACCGAACTTAACAAAGCTCGGTTTGTCAATTAGCATTAATTCTTCAATAATTATAAGTTATATTAAAATTTTTAGGTTTGAACGGGAGGGGGGTTGTTATAAGGGGGCCTGAAATAAAAATTCACCATATTTACATGTATAAGAGACGGGAAATATAAAAATATCGAAGACAGTGAAGCCTTATCGAACAAATATTCTATTATTAGCAAATCCACGGCAACGACGAGTATCAATCCTAAACACTGGGACGGGTAAATGTCAAAATATTGTGCAATGTAAAGCCTGCTAAAAAATACTATCACCATTCAGCCTCAAATGAATTCCCGGGCGAAGCCGGGTATCTGAGCTAGTACACTATAAAACTGTGGTTTTCAATTCCCACATGACAAAGGGATTTAATTGATGAAAAAATCATATTTCAATGTGTATTTATTTCCACTCCAAGTGAAAAACAGTAAGATTCATTAATAATGTTGGTTTGGTTTAACAAAAGCCTTCAAATATTAATTCACTGTATTTTCTGTAAGGGATAGCCATGTTAGATAAGTTGGTCTTAGTATACTTGATTAACCTGTTGCCCCCTTAGTGTGAATTGATAATACGGAATATTTTCAACTAGTTTCTTAATATCTTTCATGAATGAGTTTTTTTTTTTTTATTACAATAGTATTATCGAGATTTGTTATATTCTATTTAAAAGAATACCTACTTGACTTTAATTTATAAGAATAAATAGAAAATTTTCACCGTTAAAAGATTGCTTGATCATACTCGTATTTTGAGATAATTTGAGGTTTTATTCATATTAGTTCTACTCCTAATGAGGTTTCATCAGATAAGAATCATGGATTCTCCAGTGGGATATTTGTTTTTGGTAAGTTGATTAATTAATGAAGTGATGCACTTTTCTATGCAATTATTCACAATTACAGACTATAAGTCCAGCAAAACAGTTAAGTACGGTGAATTGCAACAGATCCTTTTAGAGGAGTACATTTTAATCACCACATGAAGGGCATTGATATTTCCATTAAGTAACCACTATAGACTACTTTTCATATGGGATTTGGTAGGTTCAATTCCTTCTGGAGGAGTAGGGATTTAACCAATGATGAAATTAAGTGTTTTTATTTCTATCACTAATTATTAGAAAACAGCAACAATAGTGTTCATTAACAATGTTCCCTAGTTAGAAGAAGTGAAAATTCTCTATTTCCTTACATATTCATAAAGCATGGCTGATGTTAGTCACGTGAGTTAAGGTGGTTTGATACACTTGATTATTTCTATTTTACTAAAAAAAAAGAAAGAAAAATCAAGATTCATTAATAATATTGTTACTTTGATTTATGGCACATGTATAAAAATATGAATGCACTATCAACTTACTGAATATTCGTATGATGGGTCTGAGGTTAGCTATGTTAGTTAAGGTGGTCTGCATACACTTAACAAACCTGAGAGCATCGGTTCCATTCCACAGGGATTTGATCAATGAAAAAATAAGTGTAAAAAAAAAACCACAAGATTCGTAGTGTTCTTTCTTTCACTCCCCAAGGGGGAAATAGGGATTTAATCAATGAAAATATCATTTCATGAAGTGCATTTATTTATCTTCGTTATGTGTTAAAAAAACAATAAGATTCACTAACGATGTTCTTCGTTAGTTTTAACATAAGCAATTATTAATTCAGTATATATTACTGTGTGATGGGGCTGATGTTAGTTAGCAATGTGAGTTAAAGTACTCTTAATATAGCAGATAATCCACTGGCTGTCGGTTCCCATAGCCGCAATGGAATTTAATCAATGAAAAAATCATCGCATTTTGTGGATTTATTTCAATTAAAGTGTGTGTTAAAAAAAACAAAAAAAAAACAGAAAGATTCATTAATATGTTTTTGGCTTGTTTTAACAAAAGCGTATGAATATTAATTCACTATACATTTCTGTATATTGGGGGTTAACCATGTTAGTTAAGGTGGTCTTTGTACAATTATTTGATTTGAGTTAAAAATCAAAAAGAGAACAGATACATAAATAACGTTCTTGGGTTGGTTTTACAGTATTAATATAATTCACTATCAATCTCCTTACATATTCGTATAATTGGGCTATGGTTTCGCAGGTGTGGATTCCCATAGGGGCAATAGGGATTTAATCAATGAAAAATAATTACATGGTCTGCACCTATTTCCGCCAAGTATTGAAAAAAAATAAAGATTATAAGATAGAGTTCTTGATTTGATTTAATATAAGTATAAAAATATAAACTCATTATCACTTTATTTCAAAATATTCTTTGTGGCTGAGGTAAGCGATGTGAGCTAAGGTGGTCTTAATACACTTGCTATACCTGTGGCCGTCATTTCACTTCTCGCAGAGGTACAGGGATTTAATCAATGAAATAAATTATTACATTAGGTGTAGTGTGATGGGGTAATTAATTTGGTAATGAATATTACCCTCTCACTGTTCGGGTTTATGCAAGTGTTGGTATTAATGAAGGTGGACTGTATAAATGTGGTTAGATGGTGATAAAACAAATGAATCTATTGAAAAATGTTGCTTGATAGTACATATAATGTACACTGAAAATAATATAAATTAAAAGGTTACAATATTGAAATGGTGATGATGCTGAAGATATGTGTTGAGTTTCTTCTGGTAATTCATTCCCCTTTTTTCTCCTCATTTTTTCCATTTTTCTCTCCATCCATATCTTCTCCCCTGCCACCCTTTAATGCTAGTTAATTAGCCATGGTTTTGAAAAAAAATACTTGGTTTATGAATGAGTGTGCTCTCTCAAAAAAGGTAAACTGACTTCTAGTGTATTTGTTTCTTTAACTGCATTTTGTTCTTTGCTAACAGCTGGAGCTGGGTAGTTCCCAGGACTGACACATAGATGGCAGCACCTTGCGGGGGCCTCTTGAAATGTAGAGAACATATGGTTTCTTGTCTGTTTCATTGAAGATGGAACATTAGGTGCATTTATTTCCATTAAATGTGAAAAAAAAAACAATAAAGATGTTCCTGGTTATATTTTAAATCCGTATACAAATATAAATTAACTATATATTTCTGTATAATGGGGCTTAGTTGGTTATTTTAATTAAAGGTGATCTTAGTACACTTGAAAAAACCTGTGGCCCTGGGTTCAATACCTGCTGGGGAAATAAGAGAATAATCGTTAAAAAAAAGCATTATCTGATGTGCATTATTTATTTATTTCCATTGAGTGTTAATAAAAAAATCCATAATAAATTGCATTAATAATGTTTTTGATTTAGTTTAACAAAAACATACAAATATTAATTCACTATATATTTCTGTAAAATGTGGCTGGGGTTATCCATGTCAGATAAGTTGGTCTTAGTACAATTTATATACCTGTGTCCATGGATTCAATCCCCACAGAAGCAATAGAAATTTAATGATTGAAACAAATCATTACACGATATGCATTTATTTCCTTGAAGTGTTAAAAAAAGCCATAAGGTATATTACAAATGCTTTTGGTTTGATTTAATAAAAGTATAAAACTATTAATTCACTATCAATATCCATATATATTCGTATAATTGGGCTATGGCTTCTCAGGTGTGTTAAGCTGGTCTTAGTACACTTAATAAATCTGGCTGTCGGTTAAATTCCCACTAGGGCAGTAGGGTTTAACAATGAAAAAAATATTACATGGTGTTCAGTTGTCCATTAAGTACCTAAAGAAAACATTAAATCTTCTATTAATTCATTCTATTTCATGAAAATGGGGCTACTGTACTAGCTGGAGCTATATTTGCATGAAATAATGGAAAAAAGTTTGGAATTAAAACAGAGCATATGCAGTTGGGTTTTGATTTGAAATGAAATCAGTGATTTGGTGTTTGATGGGAGTGAAAATTTAAAGTTATTTAATGTTTTGAGATTCATCAGATTAACAAGAGAGCTGAAGTGCCAATATGGAGTGTAATTGATAATGAAAAATAATACCAACTGGTTACTTAATGCCTTTCATTATTGAGTTTTCTTTATTACAGTTGTGTTGGGATTTTTTATATTTACCTATTTAAAATAATTCCTACTTGAGTTTAGTTTCTGAGAATGGATGAAACGTTAAAAGATGGCTTGATCATATTTTGAGATAATTATTTAGATTTTATTCATATTAGTTCTATTTTATTCTCGTGGGGGTTTCATCAGACAGTGCAGAGTGTATTCTCAAGTGGGATATTTGTTTTGGGGAAGTTTAAATAACACCAATACAATTTACTAATAATGTTCCTGGTTTGATTTAACAGAAGTATACAAATTTGGAGAACTGGAATCTCTGGCACTGATTTACTTGAACTTATTTAAATTAACAATTTTTTAAATGCTCTTTGTTCTAACCAATTTTTTAATAAGAATGAATTCTTATCATCTGTGAAACAGATAAACCATCACACGGAAATAAAATATCTATTAATGATTAAACTACTATTAAAATAAATTATTTTGTACAATGGGAAATCTCTACAGAGAAAGGGTTTATTCTAGCGGCTGTCTTCCAGCTTGGCCACTGCACAAACATTACTCTACTTTTCCCTTACATATTTGTATAACATGGCCGAGGTTAGTCATGTGTGCTAAGTTGCTTTTGTGACACTTATTTCTATTAAGTGTCAGAAAAAAGAATCAAGATTCATTAATGATGTTATTACTTTGATTTAACACTAGAATGAAAATATTAATTCACTATCAATTTACTAAATATTTGTATGATAGGACTGAGGTTAGCTATGTGAGTTAAGTAGGTCTGAATGTGAGTCTCAAAACACCTGTGGCAGTGGATTTAATTCCCACAGGGGTGATAGGGATTTGATCAATGAAAAAATCCTTACATGAACTGCATTTATTTGCATTAAGTGTTAAAAAATAACAAAAGCATAATAAGATTCATTGTGTATTTGGTGTGAATTAACATGAGTATAAAAATATAAACTCCTTTCAACTTCTTACATGATAATCCTGTGGCTGTGGATTCAGTTCCCAAGGGGGAAATAGGGATTTAATCAATGAAAAAAATAAATGATATGGATTGAATTTATCTCCATTATGTGCTAAAAAAACGAAATAAGATTCATTATTAATGTTCTAGGTTTGTTTTAACACAAGTATGCAAATATTAATTCACTATATATTTCTGTACAATGGGGCTGAGGTAAGCAATGCGAGCTAAGGTGGTCTTAATACACTTTATTGATACACCTGTGGCCATTGGTTTCCACTGTGGCTATGGTATTTAATAAATAAAAATAAAATATGATATGAAATGCATTTATTCCCATTAAATGTGAAAAAAACCAAGAACAAATGTTCTTGGTTAGATTTAAAATCTTAAAATGTAAATATAAATTAACTATTTATTTGTGTATAATAGGGTTGAGGTTGTCTATGTTAGTTAAGGTGGTCTTAGTCCACTTGAAAAAAACCCTGTGGCTATGGGATCAATACCCACTGGGGAAAAGGGATTAAATCATTGAAAAAAATCATTAACACGTTAGATGCTGTGTATGCCCCCCGAGGCATGCACCGCTCTCAATGTGTGTGCAGTTTCAGTTTTAAAGCATCGTTACCTCAGTGCGGCGGATAACATATGTCAAATTACTTTTTGTTTAATTATACAGTTTTTTTATGATATAATATTACTTGATCCTCTTCCTGCTTTTACTGTCAATTCACTGATGTTAGTTGCAATGATTCAGCCAGAAAACCAAAAATTATCTCTTTTCCTTCGATTATTAGGTATTGTTAAAAAACAGATCACAAAAAAAGGTTGCATGCCCCCAGGGGCATGTACCGCCTGAGACGAATACTACCGGGCATGCCCCCTGGGGCATGTGCCGCATATAGGGCTAGTATCGCCAAATAACAGCAGCAGTTAACGTGTTAATTATCTGATGTGCCTTTATTTCCTTTAAGTGTTAAAAAAAAGCTATAATAAATTACATTAATAATGTTTTTGATTTGTTTTAACAAAGCTTGAATATATTTAATCACGAGCAATTTCCTTACATATTCCGCTAATTGGGATGCAGATATGAGTAAGCTGGTCTCAATACACTCTCGACCATCTGTTAAATTTTCATAGGGGCAATAGAGTTTTTATCAATGGAGAAATCATTGAATGGTGTGCATTAAGTGTTAAAAAATAACAAAAACATAAGATGTATAGTATTCTGTTTGATTTAACATTAGTATAAAAAATATACTCATTGACATTTTTTTCAATATTCATATAATGAGGGCTTAGGTTAGCCATGTGAGTTCAGGTTTGTCCTATATACTTGATAAACCTGTGACTGTGGGTTCAACTCCCATGAGGGCAACAGAGTTTTAAATCAATGGAAAAACCATATAATGTGCATTTAATTCCTTCTAGTGTTAAAAAGAAAAGTGTAAGGTTCATTAACAATCTTCTTTGTTTGGCTTAGCATACTGTTACATTTATTACAAAAATAAAGAACGTTGTTTATTAGAGTTCTTTTGGATTACAAAATTAAACCCACAGGCTTTAGAGTTTTATAATTGCACAATTTATTTAAAAATGCACTACACACTTGGTTAATTATTCTTAACTACTAATCACAGTGCGCACCGATCTTCACTGTTCTTATTGCACAGTCCAATAACTCACGATCACTGAAGTTCCCAAGGACATATCACTGCACTGTCCTTTACTTTTAAGTGGTGCTACACTGTTCTTTACATAAACACAGCACTACACTGTTCTTCACATAAAGCACTTTACCGCACTTCAACTAAAACGCACTGTTCACTGAAGCTGCACTGAACGGACTGTTATTCACTTGAAGAGAGCTTAGAACAAACTAAACTCTGGACGGGCTGGGCTCCTTTTATAGCTTGGCTGCAAAGATCAAACAGAATGACGTGAAGGGACTAGACAAATAGTCTAAAACAGTCCTGGCCCCTTAGACTCGCCAGGTGCCAATAGTCCTTCCATCAATCGGCTCCTTTCATCTCCTTCATACTTCTTAAATATGTGATTAACTCTGTTTAATTTTACATGTAGTTAAGCAACAATACTCTAAAATCCTATTAAAGCGGTGTGTTTCACAGGGGCAATCAATGAAAAAGAAATCATTATATGATATGCATTTATTTCCTTTGTGTTAAAGAAACCATAACACACATTAATAATGTTTTAATAAAAGCTTAAGAAACCAAGAACAAATGTAGTTGTGTTTTGGTTTGATTTGAAATCAGTGATTTTGTGTTCGATTTGATTAAAAATTGAAAAGTTAAATTATATTTTAAGATTTATCAGACAGTACAAAGTGTATGGGATATTTGTTTTTGAGAAGTTATTTAAATAATATAATGATTCACTTTTCTAAGAAATTATTCAGAATTAGACATCAGTATGTTGGGTTGCAACAGATCCTATTAAAGCAGTATTTTTTAATCATTGAATGAAGTGCATTTATTTTCATATGGGATCTGGTAGGTTCAATTCCTTCTCTGGGAGTAAGGATTTAACTAATGAAGAAATCATTGCGTGAAGCGCTTTTATTTCCATTAAGTGTTAGATTTAAACAACAGTAAGATTTATTAATAATTTTCCAGGTTTGATTTAACAGAAGTATTAAAATATGAATTCACTATTTCCTTACATATTCATACAACATGGCCGAGGTTAGCGATGTGAGTTAAGATGGTTTGATACAATTGATAAACTTCAGTTGTGTATAATTCCCACAGGGGCAATATGAATTTAATCAATGAAAAGTCATTATAAAGTGCATTTTTTTCTATTAAGTGTCAGAAAATATAACAAGACTCATTAATAATGTTGCTGGTGTGATTTAACACAAGTAAGAAAATATTAATTCACTATCAACCTACTTAAATATTTGTATGATGGGTTGAGGTTATCCCAGTGTGTAAAGATGGTTTTAATTTATTTTTTTCCATTCATGTTTATGATCTAAAGGCTACGCCTTGTAGTTGCACCATTGTGTTCTTTCAGTTTATTTGCATTAAAGGTTGCAAAACAAAAAAAAAAAAGTTACATTAACAATGTTCTTGGTTTCATTTATCAAAGTGTAAAACTATTAATTCATTATCAATTTCCTTATTTATTTTCGTGATTGGGCTCAGATTACCTTACCGCATTAGCTAAGTTGGTCTTAATACTGATGATACACTGGATAATAAACCTTGTGGTCATCAGTTAAATTGCCACATTGGAATTAGGGATTTAATCAACGAAAAATTCATTACAAGATGTGCATTTATTTGATTTGTATTAAAAAACAAAAAAGATACATTAATAATGTCCTTGGTTTGATCTCTCTCTCTCTCTCTCTCTCTCTCTCTCTCTCTCTATATATATATATATATATATATATATATATATATATATATATATATATATATATAGTAAAGTAGGTCTGGTATGGGATTAAATCATTCTTTAGGGAGTTGGGTGCGTTAACCCTTCCCATAAGTGTTTTCAATACCTATCGATTTTTGATTTTTAATATACCTTATGCACTCAATTGGTGAGAAGGATAACTAGTTTTGCATAAGGGGAGTGTTTGTTTTGCAATAGATGATGAAATATAAATTTTAACATGAGGTTATACTTATGAAAGAGCTGATACAATATAAATTTAAAACAAGAGATAATCATTTTGAACATGATTAGTGACTTCTTTGATTGTCATTGACACAATGACTTCAATAGAATGTGTTTTTCTTTTTTTTTACTTATTCGTATGGAATGTTTAAGTTATCGTTCACTTGAATGTTTGATAATGAAGTTTTCTCAAATAAATACTTTCAAATGGTTTATTATGAGAAACAAAACTTTGTGTCACCCTTAGGTGCTTTTGGGAACATTCATCATTTTTGTCTCAAAGCCACTTGATTGTTGAGCTATATTTCTTGGAAATAAGATTTTTAACACATTTTATAACTAACTAAAAACCACGATAGAATGATGGGAACAATAGCAAGTATTCTAATTGAAGGTAATCTTGATTCGGCCATAGCTCCGTTTTAAAGCAGACGGATGACCTCACTAATAAAGATTTCATGGCAGTAAACTCTGAAAACACATTAGCCGATTGTTAATCAAAACTGTTGGGTATCTGGGCCCGTAACCTCTTGAAAATAAGGTTTTTAACACTTTTTATCAGAAACTATAAAACACTTAGCTAACACATTTTATTGTGTAACAAAATCTAAATTACAATGTACAATACAGGAAGGAAGAGACACACAATCGATACTCTTATCGGTACCTACACATTTTTATATAATTAAAAAACATTTCTAACAATATTCTTATTGTTGCAGTTTATAATTATTTTTTTTTGGTTTTGTAATTTTCAGCTAAATTCTCCTATGGGAAATCATCTATTGAGGTCCTACTGATGACACAATTTTTGATGAATTTCCTCAAATGTCCATCGATCCAACCCAAGAGATGATGAAAATGAGGTCCATTTAAAACTGTGTAGTATATATATATATATATATATATATATATATATATATATATATATATATATATATATATAAAATTGTAACCTCTGTCTGTACATTGATTTTTTTCGCGAAATTTCACGATAACTTTTCGTTTCACATGTCATAGACACCATAACTGCATTTTGTTTCTTTCGTGTATGTTTGTTTGTTTGTTTGTTACCTTTTCACGCATAAACGGCTGAACCGAATTTTATGAAACTTGGTATGTGTATTACTACTAGCCCAACTTAGACTTTAGGCTATATTAAAATTCTCTGAGACGAACAGGAGTGGGGGTTATAAGGGAGGCCTGAAATTAAAAATAGATATTTCGTTTCCTATTGGTTTTTCATCAAATATGCATATAACTGAAGGTTTTCATTTTGTTATTAAGAGTAACTTTTGTTATGTACTTTTTCGTTGTATACCTAAATATAAATGAGTTATACGTCAAAAATTATAGCGGGAGTCATCAATTTTATTTGGCACAAAAGAATCAACCGAACTAAATAAAACTCGGTACGTGTATTAGGACTAAGGCCTTTATTATAACAAGCCATACCAACATTTCTAGGGACGGGCAGGAGTGGGGGTTGTAAGGGAGGCCAGAAAATAAATATAGCGGTATTTCGTTTCCTATTGATTTTTTTCGCAAATATAAACATCACAAAAGTTGTTTATTTTGTTATTTAGAGTAACTTTTGTTATATACACTTTTTTCGTATACCGAATTATAAACGAGATATACGCTAAAACCTATAGCGGAAGTGAACAATTTTATTTGGGATAAAAGACCCAACCAAAATAAATAAAACTCGCTATGTGTATTAGCACTAACGCTTTCATTATAACAAGCCATACCATCATTTCTAGGGACGGGCAGGAGTGGGGGTTGAAAGGGATGCCTGAATTTAAAAATAGCGGTATTTCGTTTTCTATTCGTTTTTCGGCAAATATGAACATAACAAAAGGGGTTTATTTTGTTATTTAGAGTAACTTTTGTGATTCATTTTTGTCTTTTAACAAAGTATAAACGAGATATACACTATAAACTAAAGCGGGAATAACTGAAATCATAATGCACAAGAGACGGGAAATATGACAATATGGAGGACAGTGAAGACTTACATAAAAAATTAATTTTATTATTAACAAATGCCAACAACGGGTATTAACTCTAAACACTGGGACGGGTAAACGTCAAAATATTTGCAAATTAAAGCCTTGCCAAAAAAATACCATCACCATTCAGCCTCAAATGAATTCCCGGGCGAAGCCGGGTATCTGAGCTAGTATATATATATATATATATAAAATTGTAACCTCTGTCTGTACATTGATTTTTTTCGCGAAATTTCACGATAACTTTTCGTTTCACATGTCATAGACACCATAACTGCATTTTGTTTCTTTAGTGTATGTTTGTTTGTTTGTTACCTTTTCACGCATAAACGGCTGAACCGAATTTTATGAAACTTGGTATGTATATTAAACTAACCCAACTTAGAATTTAGGCTATATTAAAATTCTCTGAGATGAACAGGAGTGGGGGTTGTAAGGGAGGCCTGAAATTAAAAATAGCGATATTTCGTTTCTTATTGGTTTTTCGGCAAGTATGAACATAACAAAAGTTGTTTATTTTGTTATTTAGAGTAACTTTTTTTATATACACTTTTTTCGTATAACGTATTATAAACGAGATATACGCTAAAACCTATAGCGGAAGTGAGCAATTTTATTTGGCACAAACAACTCAACCGAACTAAATAAAACTCGGTATGTATATTAGCACTAACACCTTCATTATAATAAGCCATACTAACATTTCTAGGGACGGGCAAGAGTGGGGGTTGTAAGGGATGCCTGAATTTAAAAATAGCGGTATTTCGTTTTCTATTCGTTTTTCGGCAAATATGAACATAACAAAAGTTGTTTATTTTGTTATTTAGACTAACTTTTTTTATATACACTTTTTTCATATAACGTATTACAAATGAGATATACGCTAAAACCAATAGCGGAAGTGAGCAATTTTATTTGGCACAAACAACTCAACCGAACTAAATAAAACTCTGTATGTATATTAGCACTAATACCTTCATTATAATAAGCCATACTAACATTTCTAGGGACGGGCAGGAGTGGGGGTTGTAAGGGAGGCCTGAATTTAAAAATAGCGGTATTTCGTTTTCTATTCGTTTTTCGGCAAATATGAACATAACAAAAGTTGTTAATTTTGTTATTTAGAGTAACTTTGGTCATATTCATTTTTGCCTTTTAACAAAGTATAAACAAGATATACACTATAAACTAAAGCGGAAGTCAACGATTTCATTGAGCGCTAACGAGTAAACTGAACTTACAAAAACTCGGTATGTCAATTAGCATTAATTCTTCCATGATTATAAGCTATATTACAATTTTTATTTTAGAACGGGAGTGGGGGTTATAAGGGAGGCCTGAAATAAAAATTCGCGATATTTCATTGTCTATTTGTATTTGACAAACATGCACATAACAGAAGTTGTTTACTTTGTTATTTAGATTAATTGTTGTTTTATACATTTCTCCAGGAAAAATGTGTGGAGCAAGTAATGTGAGTAGAAATATTGATATGCTCAACAATTCATTCCAATTTGAACTATGAGGTACCTCACCTGGAAAAATTAATTCAAATCTATATTAATATTTTGACCTTAATAACTGAAATCTATGCATAATGCACAGGAGGCGGGAAATATGATGATTTAGAGGACAGTGAAGACTTTCATAAGAAATTAATTTTATTATTAACAAATGCCAACAACGGGTATTAACCCTAAACACTGGGACGAGTAAATGTCAAAATATTGTGCAAAGTAAAGCCTTGCCAAAAAAAGTACTATCACTATTCAGCCTCAAATAATTCCCGTGCGAAGCCGGGTATCTCAGCTAGTATATATGTATATATATATACATATATATATATATATATATATATATATATACCAGTGGGAGGGTATTTCGAAAAATCTTGATATCGCTTGTTATTATAAATCAGATTAAAATATATATAACCAATCTTATATTGAATATAATGTTCTATAAATGTTATGTACTTTTTTTACTGTGTTGATAAGTAACAGAGATATTTTCATTTTTAGTTTTCAGCCACCAGTATAAAACCCCACTCATACTCATGTCATATTAAAAATAAGCTGTTATATTATGAATCATTTTAGCAGGTTTCCCTTAAGGGAAATCAGCTATTGAGTTTGTACTCATGACGGAATTTTAGAATTTTTTCTTAAATTTCCATAAATCCTACCTATTAGATGACGAAAATGAGGTCCGTAAAAAACTGGTTGTGGATATATATATATATATATATATATATATATATATATATATATATATATATATATATATATATACTCTGTTACCGCTCTAGCAGTCGCAATTTTGGTTTAATCTTTATCAAACTCGATATTTAGTGTTTTATGCAAAAAGAAAGGTCAAGTTCATTAACGGCTGAAATCGGACCAGTGGGAGGGGGGGGGTTTAGAGGGGGAGAATTTTGAATGTTCTAAATATCTCTATTACTATAAGTCGGATCGAAAAAGTGTATAGAATGAATCTTATTGGAAATGACATGCACTATAAATAATGGTATTACATTTATTCTCTATCTTGAATATTAACCGAGATATTTGCATTTTTCAGCCATCAGTAAACCCTTACTTCTACTAGTGTTACATAAACAATGCTCTGTTATATAATAAAATATATTAATTGAAGCCTAAATACCAAATATTGTTTTCATTGAACTTTTACTTTTTGAGATATATGCAAATACGTACTATTAAGCCCCCCCCCCCTTCTTTTGTTTTTGGATTACTAAAATTTGAGTGATTGAGATAAAACTGATTCTGATTCATTACAAATTACACCACTAGCTTTAGTAAATTGTTTTCAATAAAATTAATATGTTATATTCAGATATATTTCATTAATTGTTTGCCTTTCCTGTCTATCTTTGCAGCGCTACGAGGTTGGCTTGCCTGTTTGTTACAATTCAGCCTTGTATTGTACATTTACTAAGCGTTCACAGTTGTGTTACCCGTATGTATATTTATCTATTGTAAACCATTGCATGGAAAATCTGCTTAGTTTACGCAGCACCTGCTTGACGGACTTTTATTTGTAGCCTAAATACCAAATATTGTTATCATTGACCTTTTTAAGATAAATGCAAATAAGTGATGCATGTAGGAAATCTGCTTAGGTTAACACAGGCCCGGCGTGATTTTCTATGATCGTTCTTCTAAAAATAATAATTATGGTCAAGTGATGCATGTTGAGGACATTTGACTTCTTTTGAGCCTTATCAAGTCTCAAGAAATTCAAAACTGCCCCCGAAGGAAGATATGGGTTTAAGTGCCAGCGTGGTTCTAGAACTTTTATGGAGTTGCAATCAGTAGTAGGACTTTATAATCTTTATTATGATATTTTTTGCCTAAACCTGATTGAGAAACATTATCTGAGAAAAATACTAGAGGTCCTGGATGGAACCATCCTTTTACCCCATGTCCCTGGAACCATTGCACTTTTACTGTCTGACAATTTTGCAAATTTTTTTCTGTGTGATGTTATTTAAGATTTTACGTTCATGTAAAACTAAAGATTATATTATGTGATGGCTAAAATCAGCCTAGAGGGGGGAGGAAGGAGATTCCCAAAGGGAAATAATGGAAAATTTGAAATATCTTTTATTATGAGTAAAATTGAAAAATTATTTAACCAATGACATTGTAATTTTTTAGTTTCTACATCTATTGTTTTACGCATGAACTCTCGAATAATAATGGATTTCTTTTATTTTTTTGGTTTCAGCCTTTTAACCCATTCAATGCTGGTCACGTGACTGCTTCATCAGCCTATGTTTCTCCGAGTGACCATCCAAACAATATTTGCTTCAATTCCTGTCCAGAATTTTCCTGCAAATGAAACCGGCATTGAATGGGTTTAGGCATCAACTATTCTATTAGCCCTGAGAAAGCTAATTTCACATTTGTCAAGCTTCAATATAAAATAGTTCATTGTCTTACAAACCTTGCAAGGTGTCAATAGTGAAATGAAGTCTTTTGCTCTTTTTCTGAGCATGTCGCTCGTAGCACCAAAAATTTTTCTTGAAATACGGAGTAAAATTTGACCTTTAGTGTTTTTATTTGAACAAAGATAAAATAATTCTTAAAAAAAACACTTTTGACCATTAAACCAATTTATGATTTTATAAAAAAAAGAACTTTTCCTATTAGGAGCATACACCATCCTGCCTGAAACACCCTACTTTAGCTGAAAGTAATGAGTCAAGACGATATTTTGGTCTTTTACCGTGCCTCATATTGCTATAGCAATATATGCCATGGTAATAGATACTATCCCTGTTGTACAACAAAATTCTTTTAGAGAAAAATAGGTATGTTGTTAAATGTCTTGGAGACAAAGGTGTGACACCTTGCCAAATTAAGCCGTACACATTACTGATCCTAATGTGATAATGTTTTAATGCTACCTGTTTATTTTTTATTCTGATCCCTCCAGTCCTTTCCCCCCAAACATTTATTATACTCCTTAGAAATACTATAGCTTACTTGGACGTTTTTTTTTTATTCTTTTCTGAAAATTGCCTTACTTATGTAATGATGTATGCTTCATAAGGGACACTGGCCCAACTACTGCATTTTTTCCTCCCTAATGGGATGGTAAAAATATATCTTTATTACCACTGTCTAAACTGTCTCTTGAATCTTTGCTCGTAGATCTGCTATTAAGGAGAGGGCAGGCATTAGGAATTCAACTTTCCCTAATCGTTTCTATGCCCCTCCCTCTGTCATCCCTCTCAAATAAAATTTAGTAAATCAAATGTTGTGAAACAAATGATCATGTTGTGTTAAAAGCAACTGAATGGTCGTTTATATATATATATATATATATATATATATATATATATATATATATATATATATATATATATATATATATATATAACAAAAAGGTATGGAGCGTAGAGAGGAGATATTAAAACAATAATAAGTTCTTTGACATTCATACTGACAATTTCTTTATCAATAGTTATCTACTCATCTTAGGAAGAAAAAAAACAACTGTTTTTGAGCCCTCAAAGGGACTGTTTATTGTTTTATAGATCTCCCAGCAACAGTATTCTTTAAAAAATTCTTAAAACGGTTGTGAGGTTTTTGTAAACAGTTCTTTCTTCTCCAATCTGGCATTGTAAAACCGACTGCAGGTATATTGCCACTCAAATGAATTCATCAATCCAGGATTTCTTATCTATCCTAAAATTCTTGTTAGACTATCTCGCGCAACATACTTACAACAAGTGTTAACAAAGTTATCTACATAAATAACACTGGTCAAAAGTGGTTTTGGTGCCAAAGATTTTGGAGGTGATCTCATATGAATTTGATGCCCTGAATTCAAATATGCTATTAGTTTTTTACTATCAGCTCGAATTTTTAATATATCGACATTTTAGTGAATTAAAAATACATTAAACTATTTTAAAAGAAAAACCATGGCTTAAAGAAACAAATTAAACAAGGAATTTTTATTATTTATTATATACAAAAGAAAACAAAAAAAGTCATCATTTAAACCAATTACTCACTGAACATTTCGGAAACTTCTTTTGCGTGACATTCTTGAATCTATTTTAGAACAATCCCGTTTACAAAAATCGTTTATTATGTGAGTATCCTTCTTTAATAGCGATCCTCCATACATTTTATATCTTGGTGAAATCTTTAATCACTTTGCTCCTCACTAATGTCTCCTAAATTATCTGGAAAATGGTCTTAAGTGGTTGTGTAAATAGTACACCTTAATGCTCATGTTACACCTAAGTGATCTGAAATTATTCAGCATCTCATTGACTAATTCAACATAGTTTTCAGTTTTGTGTTTATCCAGAAAATTTTAGACAACTAAAACAAATGAATTCCAGGCTTTGTGTTCAATCTCAATCATTGAATTTATGAAGCAGGGTCTTTAATCAGCTGTCTTATTTGTGGGCCATCAAATATTCCTGCTTTATTTTTTTCCATACTCAGCTGAGGCATTTTTTCCTCTTTATATGCAAAGCATGAGCCATTCTTATCAAGAGCCTTTACCGACTGCTTCATTAGACCCAAGCTTGATATGCAGTGGTGGAAAGATGACTCTCTCGTGGAACTAAAGGATCATTGATGATATCCTTTTCCCCAACATCCTTTTCTAACCCAGTGTTACGTTTTGTGTCTGCTATCCCAGAGGCACAAGGATACTTGGTGTGACCACTTTGCTGTCCAAGGAGAGTCATCCGGAAAATATTCAGGAAGACCCATTTTTACCAGTTCTCTAATAGCATGACAAAATACAAAATTTTGTTCTTCAGAGAAAAAAGATAGCAGATCTTTCTCCCTTGTGCGATAAAATGTAATTTCCATTCCTGGTTCAAGTAAATTTTTTTCCTTCAACCTGGAAGCCAGTAATCATAAGCTTCTTTCGACAGGTTGAGTTCTCTAGTGAGGTCATCTTGGTTGAAACAAAATCACTGTCACCTTCAGTAGTATCAGAATTCTGATCAGAGAGACAATATGCGTCCTCACAGAGTTCTCGTAGCTGGTGAAAAGTTGAAATTGGCACTTCTTCTGAGTGAGGGATAGGGCGTCTTGCATAGACTAAATCTGATAGATAAGTGAATTTATCTAAAAATCTAGAGCTGATACAGAAAAACTGCTTTCATATTTAGATTCAGCAATAAAAATATAGTTAAAATCTGCTCAAAAATCCTAGGCACCAAAAAAAAAAAATTTTTTTTGTTGGCCTGTGTAATATATGAGTCGTTGAGTTGACACTGACTAAGTCCATTTTCCTAACTTTTCAGGTGAGCTGGAGTTAGCCTTGGAAAGGGGACATTTTTGTAATTAAAATTCATAGTTTTTATGTTTATGGTTACAACCAAAAGGATGTGGTAATTTTTACTTAGTCACTCTTGTCAACTGAAAAATATTTCATATTCTTCTGAGTGAATTTTTCAAAGCAATTTTAAAAGCCTTAATGATTTAATTTTCTGCTGTCATTTATTGTCTGCATGGACACTCATGTATGAAGTTACTAAAAAATACAAAATTAGCATTTTTGCAAAAATGGACTTAGTGTCAACTGAACGACTCACATAGAGGTTGCCAGATTGTCCTAGATGCTCTAGTAGCATATATCATATTCTCGAGTCCTCTTATGTGTTTATAGTTTATTCTCTCTTATATGACGGCTGAAATATATTTAATGATGGATAATAATGAGAAATATTTGATTTCAACTGATGGATTAACTCAGCTGGACAGCTGATTTAATCTATCAGTTCAAAGGTTATCAACTATTTTATATACTACGTTGTTAAACAAACCACTAAGGGGTTTGAAAAAAACAATTGTATCTGCATTTGTACAGCACATTATGTATTGTATTAGAAAAATAACAAGCTCAATCATAGAAATATTACCCCTCTTGAACAAATGCCACCTATGAGTCATCTCTTATAGACTTCTAAGGTACCAAATAATTCCTTGCAGTTACTAATCTTTTTACTCTAATAACTCTTGATGACTGTTAGCAGATTTCCCTTAAGGAAAATAAGAATTTGCAACACTTACAGGAGCTTCAAAGAAACACCATTGTTTCTTATTGGATAGACACAAAACACATACCAAAAACCTGGAACTTATTGGTTTGGCAAGAGAAAAAGGAGTCGCCTTACTTTGTTTGCTCCCACATTATTCACAATCAACCTTTAGATGTTTCATTCATGAAACCTCTCAGTAATTATTATTAGGATGAGGTGAGGACATGGCTTCGTACCAATCATGGAAAAGTTGTTACCCTGCTTCAGATCTCAAGCTTATTTGGAAAAGCTTTTATCCATTCAGCTACCATGAGAACAGCAGTAAATGGTTTTAGAAAAGCAGGAATTTGGCCTGTAGACAGAAATATGTATTTAATGGCAGTGATTTCCTCCCATTTTCTACTACGTGTTCCCAGGGACTTCCCACAGATTATGTCACTAGAAATGAAGCTCTAATCTGAGGAGATACAAGAAAAAATGTTTCAGTCTCGGCAGGATTGCGCACTGATAACCAAGTTGTTACAGCTTATTTAAGTGAACAGGAAACCCCCACGCCTGCTTGTTTTACAGTAACAATTAGGAAGCATATAACAAAGGATCTTATTTTCAGCTTTAAATACTGCCTTGTACTACAGCTAATCAAAACAGGTTATTTACCATTCATTCTTCTTTTCTAGGCTTTTTAGTAAATTCAGGATTAAATAAATTCTTTGTATGAATGTGTATTGAATTTTTCCAAATTAAAGCCTGCTGAGTAGTGTCAACCACCTTCTTTTTGAGATTTGTGGTTGTTGGTGCTTTCCCTTTGTTAGGCGTCAGCTCAGATTGTCTCCTGTTGTCATAGATTATCAGTTTTCTTTACAAGTAATAAATACATGTTGAAATTTCAATTCACAAACTACAAACAAATTACATCTCATGTTGAAATTTCCTTGTTAAAGAAAAGTGCAGACCAATTATTTTTATTGGTGCTGGAGAAATTACACGATAATCATGGTAAACACTGAATAGGTTTAATAGGATGTCAATACCAGTGAATCAAACTTTCTATTTTGAATAAGTAATAGTACTTGTTGGCATCCATCGAAAAGTGACAACCACAAAAATAATAGGAGGGTGGTTAGGTTTTCTAGTGGAAGGCCTTGTGTACTTTAAATTACCTCATAGTATTAAGGCAGCTGATATTGATGCGCGGAACAGGCTGCACGAGAGGCTAAGACAAGAAGCGACCCGCCGGGGACAAGCGAGGGGCAGAGGGCACGTCCACCTCAAACTCGAGTGAGGATTTGCTTCCGCTTAGGCGGATCAAAGTGTTCAAAAGGTTCAGAGCTTGAAGAATTGGCAGTTACCCTCGTGGGATGAGAGTACCAAAGTTATCCCTTTTTTGTGTAACACAATAAAACAGAAAACCTATTTATTGTATTTATATTGATAATTCCCATGGGAAGTATTGTTGGATTCTATATTTAGTTTTTATTTTTATATTAAAGTTAAAAAGATTATAATTATAGTTGATTTATTGTAAATAAACAAATTTTTGTTTTTTGGAATACGGGTTTTTTCGTTTTTTACCTTTGAGAACAAACAACGTGGCGCCCTTAATATTTTTAAATTTCCGCCTATTGAAAATCAGGCTAGTTAAATTTAACTAATAAACCCACACCCTTCTCCACTGAGGGGCAGTGTTGTTACCCGTTGTGGGTGGCCTATATATATATATATCATGAATATTTTTTTTAGTTTTATACTTTTTGTAACCCTAACTCCAGTCATATTAACTATAAGCTGTAATATCATGCACCACTTCATTCCAAGGATGAATATCAAATATTGTTAAGCATCTCGTCTCTCGAAAAAGTTTATTTGATCTATACCATACTTTGATATTTAAATATTTTAGTCACCAGTGTAGGTCATTTTTATTATTTTCAGAAATCAGACCAGGAATATTAGGGGGGGGGGGAAGTTGCCTCAAAAATTCAAATTATCTGCATTGTTATGAGTTGAATCGAAATTGTTCTATATCCAATCTTGTTAAAATATTGATGCTCTATAGTTATTGCTCTATTAATTTTCTTTATTCAAATATTATCCAATTAAATTTAATACTTTTCCCGGTTTTCAGTTTCCGAATATGTGGTAAGATTAGATCCTGTCATACCCCACGTATGAAAAACTGCTTGGTTTACCCAGGCCCCTTAATGTTAATTGTATATAATGTTATTTACTTTTTTTTTGGCAAAACTTCCCTCAATCCTGTCCAGATGAAGAAAATGCGGTCTGTTCGAAATTATAATATATATTCTATATATATATATATATAGTTATATATATTTATATATAAAATTGTAAACCTCTGTCTGTACATTGGATTTTTTTTTTGCGTAATTTGACGATAACTTTTCGTTTCACAGCCATAACACCAAAAACTGCTTTTTTTTTCTTTCGTGTCTGTTTGTTTGTTGTTACCTTTTCACCATAAACGCTGGGAACCGAATTTTATGAAACTTGTTATGTAATTACTACTAGCCCCCAAATTAGACTTTAGGCAAATTTAATATCCTCTGAACAAAAGGGGTTTGGGGGGGGTGGGAAAAGGGGTGAAATTAAAAAAAGTCCGTCACGCAGGGGCCCGCGTAAAACTAAGCAGAATTTCCCACGGAAGTTTTTCAATAGATAAATCTGCCTAAAAACAGCTGTAGTATAAGTAACCCCTAAACCTATTCACGAAGGGACGAATAATTACAAAACGGCGCCAGAGCACACATCGGAAAGTCCGAACATTAGCCATTGCTGCCGAGCACCATCAAATACAAATGCGAATATCTCGTTAATATTCAAGATAAGAAAATAAATTTTTATATAACAATATTTTATAGCAATTTAATTTGCAATAAGTTTTATTCTATAATAGTTTTCGATCCGACGCATAGTAACAGATATTTTGGGGAAATTTTTAAAAATCCCCCCCTCTAAACCCCCGCTCCCCCCCACTGGTCCGATTTCAGCCATTAACGAACTTGATCTTCTTTTTTACTAAAACGCCTTAAATATGAAGTTTTAACCCATTAAACAAAAATTTCGACCGCTAGAGCGTTAAAGACAATATATATAAATATATAATATATATATATATATATATATAATTTTGAACGGGCCTCTTTTTTCTCATCTCCGGGGTGGGATCGATGGACATTTGAGGAAATTTTTTCAAAACTCGCTTTCATGAGTACACCTCAATACTGATTTCCCTTAAGGGAAATCTGCTAATAGCGTTTAATTTCGTTTCCTTTTGGGTTTTTCAAAATTATGCACATAACAAAAGTTGTTTATTTTTCGTTTTTTAGAGTAACTTTTTTTATATACACTTTTTTCGTTCCGAATTATAAACGAATATACGCTAAAACCTGTAGCGGAAGTGAAAAATTTTTTAGGACAAAAGACCCAACTGATATAAATAAAACTCAGTAAAAATTATAGCAACAAACGCTTCCATTATAACAAGCCATACCAACCTTTCTAGGGACGGGAAGGAGTGGGGGTTAAAAAGAGATGCCAGAAATTAAAAATAGCGATATTTCGTTTCCTTTTAAAGGGTCCTCGGCAAATATGACATAAAAAATTTTTGTTTACTTTGTTATATAGAGAAACTTTTTTATATACAATATCGTCGTATATCCGGGAAAATATAAGACGTTATACGCTAAAAATTATTGCGGGACCCCAAAACAATTTTATTTGGCACAAAAGACTCCGAACCGAACTAAATAAAACACTCGGTATTGCATTAGAAACTGACCCCTTCCTTTGTAACCATACTAATTTTTCTGGGAACGGGCAGGAGTGGGGGTTAAAAGGGAGGCCATCAATTTACAAATATTATTAATTAACAAATCCACAGAAAACAAGGGGTATTTAACTCAAACACTGGACGGTTAAATTTTAAAAAATATTGTGTAAAGTAAAGCTTTGCCAAAAAAAAAACCATCACCATTCAGCCTCAAATAAAATTCCCGGGCGAAGCCGGTATCTGAGCTAGTATATAATTTTATATATATATATATATATATATTTATATATATATATTTATATTATTTAATATATTTATTTGTAAGTGTCTGTTAATGCTCTGGGAGTCACAATTTTTTTTGTATCTTTACCAAACACTATATTTAATCCTTTTATGTAAAAAGAAAGATAAAGTTCGTAAATGACTGAAGTCTTTCTGACTAGTGGAAGGGGAGGATTAGAGGAGCGGAATTTCGAAAAATCTCCGTTACTATAAATAGTATCAAAAAATTGTATAGAACCATTATTAGTGCAAATTAAATGTGCCATAAATATTGTTATATACATTTATTCTCTATCTTGAATATTAAACGAGATATTTATATTTTTCAGTTTCCTGCCTTCAGCAAACCCCCACTTTTACTCATGTTACATAAACAATAAATACTCAGTTATATAATAACCACATTGTTTTTCTTTATTATACGAGATACATGCAAATATGTTCTGGTGAGCCCCCGCCCCCCATCTTAAAGTTTTGGACTACTAAAATTAGATTGATTGAGATACAAATTATTCTGACTCATTACAAATTACAGTACTAGATATAGTAAATAGTAATTGTTTTTCGTTCCAGTGAGAGGTTGGCAGTCCCGTTCGTTTACATTTCTGTTGCTTCCTGTCAGGAGTTTATTAAAATTGATTAAGAGATTTCTTATTACCTTTTGTATTTATTCACAGTGGTGTCGTGTTTCCTGTATGTAGATTTATCTAGTTAAACCTCCACTTCTTTAACCCCACGACGGAAATTGTTTAGTTTACATGTTCCCTGCTCTCCGGACTTTTTCTATCTTGCCTCTTTTGCATTCTTCCAATAATAGGTGGATTGCGTCCATGGTTGATTGCCCTCTGATGCCTCCAAATTGCCATACACTAATTTTAGTCTCCACCTTAGGTCTTTTGGAATTTTTGATGAAAGGCTCAAGTACTTTACCAATGACTAGTAGCAGACAAATATGCTTATAGTTCTTCGGGGGAGAGACATCCCATAGTCCTTGTTTCCTAAGTAGTAAAGTGTCTTAGGGAATAATCCTACATTGAGACAAGTGTTGTAAACTGCTAACATTTGAGGTCCAATCACTTTTAGTGCAGCCTGAAGCATCTTATAGTATAAGCCATCCCTTGATGCTACATTGTGGGGTTTCTTAGGTTCCACTGCAAGCTCCAAGTCAACTAAATCCCATTTCTGAGCCAGCCCTGGAGGAAGTCTCATCCGTGTGCGTTATTCTGTCTGGTCTCTGGTGTCTCTACTTTGGTCGTCTGCACCGAATAGGTCCTCCAACATGTTCCAATTTGACGTTGCAACACCCCGTGGGTGCTCTGTCGAGCAAATGAAACTGCGAGATTCGCTAACCGGTTTTTGTGAGACATTTTAGCAATTCTATATGCTGCTCCCCATGGGCCTCTTGCAGTTGATGTAAGAAAAAAATTTTCTCAGTTGCTTTGTTGAAGTACTTATAGATCGTACAGTTCATCTCTTTATTAATGCCATCTGGACACCTATGGAAAACATTTTTGCTCTTGACAGCTCTTCTAGGGGCTGTAAGCTCTTGGGTCCACCAGGGTTACACCTCCTTGTGAGAGTCTTCAAAGCAACTCCATGCCTAAGAACTTTATCGGAGTTGGCATCCCAACTAACATTTTTGTAACCATACCTTCTATGGTCCTCCTTCAGCAGGACTTATACTACCTATCATTATTTCAAAGTATACTGTTCCATGGTCACTGTTGATAGAGTGGTTAACGTGCCACTTCGTTGTAGAATCCAGTAGGTCTGGCATGACTATATTAAGATCAATGTGGGAACAACCACTTTTGCCATTTAACGTATGATGAGACTTCGGGTCATTAACCAAACACAGCCCTTCACATGGTTGCATTTCCTGTAGTATACTCCCTCAGCTTACTTGGAACCACATACGTATGCCACGTGTTGGAGTCCATACAAATTATTGTCTTTTTCTTAAAGAATTGTACAGTCTTCTATTTTGTCGAAAAATAGGCCTTTGGGCTTGGCTAGGTGGACAGTAGGCTGAAATTAAATTAAACTAGATATTCTAGATATATTTTTTTTTTTTTTTTTTTAATTTTCTAGAAGTTTAGAGTGGGATTACATAGAAAATTCAATGTATCTCTGTTAGTGTTAGTATCTGTCTCTGTAGTATAGTCTTTTCGGATCGAACAATTGTATAGAACCAATCTAATTGTAAATTAAAGTTTCTATAAACGTTATTATATACGAATTTTGACTATCTTGAATATTAACCCAGATAGTTGCATTTTAGGAGAGTTCCCTTAACGAAACTCTGCTTTTGAGGTCGTACTCATGACGTGATTTTCGAAAAATTTCTGCAAATGTCCATCATCCTACCCAGGAGATAACGAAAATGAGGTCGTTCAAATTTTATATGTATATATATATATATATATATATATATATATATATATATATATCTGTTACCGCTCTAACGGTCGCAATTATTGTTTGATCGTTACCAAACTCCATATTTACTCGTTTTATGCTAAAAGGAAGATGAAGTTCGTTAACGGCTAAAATCGGAACAGTTGGAGGAGGGGGGCGGCTAGAGGGGAGAATTTTGAAAATTTGAAATATTTCCGTTACTATATGTTGGATCGAATAAATGTATATAACTATTCTTATTGCAAATTAAAATGTTCTACAAATATTGTTATATACATCCATTCTCTATATTGAATATTAACTGAGATATTTGCGTTTTTTAGTTTTTAGCATTCAGTAAACACCTACTTCTACTTCTAGTCATTTTACATAAACAATACTCTGTTATATAATAAAGCACATTACTCGAAGCTTAAATACCAAATATTGTTTTCCAGAGACCTTTATTATACGAGATAAATGCTAACATGTTCTTGTGACCCCCCCCCCTCCCTATCCCGTCTTAAATTCTTGGACTACTAAAATTTGTTTGATTAAGATAAGAATTATTCTGATTCATTATAAATTACAGTACTATATATAGTACATAATGATAGATAAAGAACATAAATTAATGTCATATTCTCATATATTTCAGTTATTGTTTTCTTTCCGATGGCCTGTTGGTTTTACATTTGAGACGCTTCCGGAAAAACGGAAAGATTTGTTATTACCGTTTGTATTTATTCACTTAATATTCACGGTGATATGTGTTAGTAATATGTAGGTTTATCTACTATTAAACTTACTAAGAGAAATATGCTTAGTTTATATGCACCCCCTGCATGACGGACTTTTTTTTTCGTGAACGTAGTTTTCGCAACAATATATATATATATATATATATATATATATATATATATATTATATATGTGTGTGTGTGTGTGTGTGTGTGTGTGTATTTGAGATAGCGCTCTAGCTTCTGCAATTTTTGTTTAATCGTTACCAAACTCGTTATATAGGCGTTTTATGTAAAAAGAAAGATCAAGTTCGTTAATGGCTGAAATTGGATCTTTGGGAAGGGTGGTTTAGAGGAAGGAGTTTCAAAAAATCTTCGTTATTATACATCGAATCGAAAAAGTGTTTAGGAACATTATTATTGCAAATTTAATTTTCTATAAATGTTACTTTATACATATTTTCTCTCATGAATATTAACGGAGATATTTGGATTTTTAGTTTTCAGCCTTCGGGAAACCTCCTACTCCTACTTATGTCATATTAACAATAAGCTGTCATTTCATTAACTACTTTATTCTAAGTTTAAACGCCATTTATTGATTTGAGGTATTATATACCTTTATTATGAGAGATATATGAAAATTCGTGGAGATGACGTCATCAATTAAGATTTGTCGTACTTTATGTTAATTTGATTTATACCTTACTCTGTATTTAAACTTTTCCGTCAACACTTAAGATCTTATTTGTTTGTGGCTGACATCGGACCTGGAATAAAAGGGGGGAGTGATTTCGAAAAACCTAAATATTTTCGTTATAATGTGTCTGATTGTTAAATGTTAAAGAATGAATATTTTTTACTATTTACGGCCTACAATTATCTTATACATTCTACGTTTTTCCATTATTAAGAGTATAAATAAGTTAGGCTAAAAACTATATTTTATTTTAATTTTAAAGCCCACAAAATGTTAAACCGAACTCCACTAAACTTCTAAATGTGGGTACTAACTAACGCATTACTATACATAACCCCTCTTTGATAATAATTAATCATAACATTTTTAGCTTCAAACAAGAGTGGTTGTAGTAGAGGCATAAAATGCAAAATAATTCTCGGCAAACCTGCGCATGGCAAGTGTTGTTTAATTTATTTGAAGTTACGTTTGTTATGTACATTTTAGCAGATCAGCTATTGAGGTCGTACTTATGACGTGAATTTCGAAAAATTTCTTCAAATGTCCATCGATCCTACCCAGGAGATGACGAAAATGAGGTCCGTTCAAAATTATATATATATATATATATATATATATATATATATATATATATATGATATATTTTTGTCTGTTAACGCTCTAGCGGTTGTAATTTTTGTTTGATCGTTACCAAACTCGATATTTAATCGTTTTATGCAAAAAGAAAGATCAAGTTCGTTAATGGCTGAAATCGGAACATTGTGGGGAGGATTAAGAAGGGATTTTCGAAAATTCGAAATATCTCCGTTACTATAAAAATTGTATAGAATCAATCTTATTGCAAATTAAATTTACTATAAATAGTGTTCTATACATTTATTTTGTATCTTGAATATTAACCGAGATATTTGCATTTGTATTCTGAGTGTGGTCAGCTATGTTCGGTACTTTCAGCCGAGAGCTCTAGCGGCCGTTTTTGTAACTGTTCGTCTCTAGTAAATAAGTTTCCCTTACTACTACAGTTGTTATTGGGCAGATTTCTCTACTGTATAACTTCACGTGGGAAATTAAGACTACTCCATTAATATTATTTTTTACTCAACAGACTATGTTTGCTTTCCAGGCATACAAAAGAGTATTTTGTAATAATAGTTATTATGTACACGAAATAGCTGTCATCGTAAATAGTTTGGCTGTATCTTGGCAGCCCGCGTGACGGACTTTTATTTAATTTCCCGCCAAAAACTAGTTCGGCCCTTTGCCGTGACTGTTTGGCTCTCGTATGGCAATTTCTCTATTGTATAACTTCACGTGGGAAATCTGCTTAGTTTACGCAGCCCCTGCGTGACGGACTTTTAGTTATTCATTTGTGTTTGTAAGTTAGTATATTTACCTGGCGGGGGGAAATATAAAAATATTGTGAATAGTAAAGCTTATATCTTTAGTATTAGCATATCCCGAGCAACCTTATTTGGAAAATAATTTCCGTATAATCAATAAAGCTATAGCGCCAAATGAATTGGTGAAGTTAGAAGACATTTTGAAGTTACCGATAGCTTTATTGTTGAACGAGAGTAGAAAGAAGGGAAGAGAGGCCAAGTTAGGGGCGGCCAGTTTCGAATTGGCTAGGGCATGAAGATTGGATAGCCAAGTTGAGATCCTTTGTTCTGATAGCACTATCTCCGGTACTTCTTATCAGGCAACCTGTCACTCTTTCACCAGTTCACAGGTAGAGATGTTCTTTCCTCTCACATTTCCTATCTAGTTTTACTCGATCCATTTGAAAATTAGTAGCTCTGCTTGTCGAACATTTCAAAAGGCAGTTTTTTATTCATCGTCAATCAAAGTAGAAAATATATTTTTGTCGTTGACTTCTGTTCTGATATTTGATAATTTTGAAATTTGTCATTAAATAACTAATTAGAAATTGTGTTAATGAATTTTTAAAGTTGGGTGACCGACAATTTTTGTATTTGATTTATTATTAGCACTGCTAATTCATTCTTACATCTTAATCCTATAACACAAAATAATTTATCTCCTTTAATTAGGTGACTTGTGAATTTCTGATAAAGATAATTTTTAAGGGTCTTAAATTCCACCACATTTTCCAACTTTTTAGCTACTTTATGTTTCTGTTATTTTATCAATCACAGAAATATTGCCCAATAGCAATGGTTCACGTCTTCGCTCGGAATAAAAAATTGGATGCTTTATTAGATGGTATTTTTATTTACAAGGCTTTACTGAGCACAATATTTTTAATTTTTCCCATGTTTAGGGTTTGTGCCTGAATATCTAGTAACTAATTTATTCTTGAAGAATGAAAAAGAAATCATATCCTCGTCCAGTACGTCAGCAACTATTCAAAATACTGTTGTCAATAATTAATCATAATCATGGATTCAATTCAACTTTATTAAGTACCTTTACTGAGGCAGCTTCGAAAATATTTGGACTGAATATGGCTTTTTTTTATTCAGTGTTAGGCTATAATATGTCATTTTCATTTAGATTTTCTGTCTGCGTAATCTGTTACTTTGGTTATTTTAGTTCCATCTTATCTTTTTCAATTACATCCCTTTTATCCTTATCCTGAAAACTGTATAACCATTACTTTTTGAGTCAAATTCTCCTTCGGTTGTGGCATTTGCTCCCGCAGTAGGTTGGACTTTGTTTTTTGATACCGATTCATCCATTCTAAAACTATGTTTTACTTCTTTTTGTGTATTTTTTTAAAGAACTCATTGATGAGTTCTATCTTATTTCATGCTGAAGTTATTTTTGATACTACCATTCCGTCCATCACAATAAATCTACAATTTTTATTTATGCACGTTATATCTGTAGATATAAGTGAGTACCGTTTGCTTATTATTCACATTACGATCGAGCATTTTCTCCTGCTTGTTAATGTGATCCGAAAATACTTGCCCTTTTTCAAATGTAATTAACTGTAAATTGATATTCTTTCATATAATCCCAAATGTTCATCAGTTATCTTTTCATTAAATATCTTATCCTTTTTATCATCTCATATCTTGTTAAATGCGGTTTAAAAACTGTAACATAATATATTGTTTTTAGCAGATATCCCTTAAGATAAATCAGCTATTGAAATAGTACTCGTGACGCGATTTTCGAAAAATTTCTTCATATGCCCATCGATCAGGAGATGACGAAAACAAGGTCCGTACTGTACTGTTCTTGTTACTGTAAGTAACACTTACAGTCACGGCACAACACTGTTCTTATAAAAACATTTTACCGCACTGCACTGTCACACTGTAGCACCGAACGCACATATGAGCACTTGAGAAAAAAAACTGACTAGCTCGCGACTGGTCGGTTCTTTATATAGGTCGTCGGCATACATCAAAGGGAATTGGCTGGGCTCTTCGACGCCTGGCCTGGAAGGGACTAGTAGGAGCTAGACCCACTGTCGGCTTCTTTCGCACTTCCCAAATACTCCCTCTGCTAATCCTTCATGTATTTAATTTTCGTAATATATATATATATATATATATATATATAATTTTGACTGAACCTCATTTTCGTCATCTCCTGGGGAGGTTCGATGGACATTTGAAGAACTTTTTCGAAAGTCGCGTCATGAGTACGACCTCAATAGATGATACCTGAATAGTGTGGATACTGAAGCCTCGCGTAGCATATCCCTTTGTTAATAGCGTCCCGAGCAACGACGCGTATCTTAGTTGTAAAATAATTTCTGAATAAAGCTATAGCACCAAATGAATTTGGTTAAATTAGAAAACATTTTGAAGTTACCGATGGCTTTATTGTTAAACGAGAGAAGAAAGAAGGGGAGAAGAGAGCTGTGTTTCTTGGAACATTGTATCGTTAGATCGAAAAATTGTATAGGACCAATCTTATTGCAAATGTAACGTTATAAAGATGTTATGTACATTTTTTCATTATCTCGATTATTAACTGAGATTTATGCATTTTTTGGTTTTCAGCATTCAGTAAACCCTCACTCCTACTTATGTCGTATTAAAAATAATCTGATATATTAGGAAACACACTATTTTAAGCCTAAATACCAATTGACAAGAAATCAATGCAATATGTTGAACTGTCTACTCATCAAAGAGGGTTTGTTGCACGTCCAGGAGCTTTTATAAACTCATCAATAACACAAGGGAACAAATTTTTATTAATTTTTTGTTGCATGGAGTTTTAGGCCTGTTGTTTACTAATTAGAGGTTGGCGATTACAAATCTAGTCTCAGTTTTTCTCCAGCAGCTTTTGTTTTAGGCAAACAGCTGACAGACATATATTTGTACTAGTCACATTCAAACTTCAATTCAACTGAGTTGTTTAGTGAACAAGTTTGTGCTCTTGTGTTAAATAACAATGTCTAAGTTAAGAAATATCTGTAGAAACGATCCAAACTATTTCTGTAACATTTGTGGTGAATATACATTCAAAAATTGTAGGCTAAGTGTGTCAGAGTTTATAAAACAGGTATATTTTGATTACTTTAGATTCGCTTTGGACATCCGTGACAAGTACTGGTTCCCTCAAATGGTATGTAAAACATGTGTTGAGTCTTTCAGATTATGGGCAAATAAGAAAAGACCCCATTTTAAGTATGAACACCAATGATTTGGCGGGTACCTTATAATCATCAAGATGATTGTTATTTTTGTGTGGTTGATATAAATGGAATTAATAAAAATAACCGGTTGAAATGGTCTTATCCTAACTTGTTATCTGTTACTCGACCAGTCTTGTTCTCTGGCGATGCACCAGTACCCCAAGCTTCTTCATCTGTGGAAAATGATCATGACATAGGAAAAAAAAAACTATTCTTCAAGTGATGAAAGTCGGACAAGTGATTTTTACCCTGATTTTACTTCTGAGCCCTAGCTCTTTAATCAGGAAGACCTCAATGCATTAATCAGAGATCTTGGTCTTTCTAAAAAGACATCGGAGATTCTAGCTTCTCGATTAAAGCAAAGAAATCTTTTAACCCCAGAAACAAGAATTTCATACTATCGTGACCGAGAGGCAGAATTGCTGTCATTCTTTTCTAAAGATGACGACTTTGCTTTTTGTTCAGATGTTCCTGGTTTATTGAAAGCAATGGGAGTAGAGAAGTATGATCCAAATGAATGGCGTTTATTTATTGACTCCTCTAAACGTAGCCTGAAATGTGTACTTATGCATAACGGCAATAAGCTGCGTTCGATACCGATTGCACATTCAACTACAGTCAAAGAAGAATATGCTACTGTAGCTTCTGTAATGGATAGAATCAAATACAACGAACAAAAGTGGTTGATAAGTGTTGATCTAAAAGTGGTGAATTTTCTTCTTGGACAACAAGGTGGATATACAAAATATCCATGTTTTATTTGTTTATGGGACAGCAGAGCTAGGTCCGAGCACTGGATTAGAAAAGATTGGCCTTCCAGGCAATCTATGGTTCCGGAACAACTGAATGTAATAAATGAGCCCCATGTATGTGCCCAGGGATCGAATAATACTGCTACCTTTGCATATCAAACTAGGGCTCATGAAACAATTTGTCAAAGCTTTAAACAAGAGTGGTGATTGCTATAAATACATCTCTAAGAAGTTCTTCAATTTGAGCCAAGAAAAAATTAAAGCTAGAATTTTTGATGGTCCCCAAATAAGAAGGTTGATAAAGGATGGAAACTTTATTAGTTACATGACTGATATTGAAAAAAATGCCTGGAATGAATTCGTTTGGACTGCTCAAGATTTTCTGGGAAACAAAAAGGAAGAAAGCTATGTGGAGCATATTGAACTTATGTTGTTACACTTCCAGCAGTTTGGTTGTAATATGAGCATCAAGGTACACTTCCTCCACAGCCATTTGGATCGTTTCCCTGAAAATCTTGGTGATCTGAGTGAAGAACAAGGGGAACGGTTCCATCAGGACATTCGAACTATGGAGGAACGTTACCAAGGTCACTGCAATGCTCACATGATGGTGGACTATTGTTGGAGCATTAAAAACAGCCCCCTTGAACCGAATCAAGCCATAAAATCTTACAAAAGAAAATTTTTTGATATGTAGTGGTAATTTTTTTGATAGTTTTCTTAATAAAAAATATTTTCATCTTCCCCAAAAGTAAAGTTGATACAAACAAACTGACTTCAGATCTTAAATCAGCACCTCGAGGAAGTAAAATATTAGTCAAAATATTTCATGCAACAAAAATGTTGTTCCCTTGTGTAATCTATGCCTGCATTCAACGAGCTAAAATGAAGAAAGAAGACAGATGTATTGTTTATCTAGATGATACAAAAGCTTTTGATAGTATTGGACACAAACATAAAGAAAACCTTGGACGTTTCCAATTCCAATGAACATAAGGAAATTGATCGCCACTCTGCTTACGGAAAACAAAATCTATATATCAGGGCCAAAAGTAAACGAGTGATTTAATTCAAGTAATGAAACGAGTGTCTCAAGGGCCGCCATTAGATATTGTTGTACAAGAGTCGGCTGAAAACGATATAGCAGCTGAATATGGATACGACCTCGTGAATGATTTGCCTAATTAACCTGCTGTGGATTTCCCGATGATATAGCTATAATTGCAAAAGACCTTCAGTCTGCAAAACACCTTGTAGGAAAAACCATAGATGCTCTGCTGAAAACTGGACTAACTGTCTATGAAAACAAAAGCAAAGCAGTTTTTAAAACAAAGGTAAAAATAACAAAGACAGATTAAGAGGCTATTGACGGGATGAAGATTGTAGTTTGCTACCAGACGAGAAAATAAAATGTCTTGGAATGAATTTTGAGGAAGAGGTCCTTCTCGATACTGAAGGAATTATTGACTCTCTGTCAACAAACTAAATTAATTATCTAACAGATAACAATATATATATTTGTTTGTTAAAGCTCTAGCGGTCGAACTTTTTGTTTAATCGTTACCAAACTCGATATTTAATCGTTTTCTGTAAAAAGAATGATCAAGTTGGTTAATGGCTGAAATCGGACCAGGAGTAGGGGGGGGGGGAGTTTATATATCTCTGTTACTATACATTGGTTTAAAAAAAGTGTATAGAACCAATCTTCTTGCAAATTAAATTTACTATAAATATTGTTATTTACATTTACATATTGTCTATTGTGAATATTAACTGGGATATTTGCATTTTTATTGGGTGGGTGGATAATGGACGAGATGAGATCGGCTATTGTCGGCTCTGGTCGTAAGATTCCGCTGCCGTTTCCGAAGCTGCTCCTGTGATTGGTTTAGACTCTGTTAAGCTTTTACTTTGTGAGATAAATGCAAATACGTTCTGTTCATCCCCCCCCCCTTATTTCTTGGACTACTAAAATTTGAATTTATTGAAATTATTTCTGATTTATTATAAATTGCATTACTAGATATAGTAAATAGTTTGCATTTAAGTTAATGTTTTATATTCATATATATATATATATATATATATATATATATATATATATATATATATATATATATCAGTAATTGTTTTTCTTTCAGGTGATAAATATGTCTATCTATTCAGCTCTGAGTGGTTGCAGACCTCTTTGTTTACGATTCAGAAGCCGTTTGCTTTGGGGATTATTGAAATTAGGTGAAAGATTTCCCATTAACGTTTGTATTTACTCACGGTGGTGTTAATTGTTAGCAGATTTCTCTTTTGTAAAACTTCACGTGGGAAATCTGCGTCGTGACTGATATTTTAGCGGATTTCCCTTAAGGGAAATCAGCTGTTGAGGTCGTACTCATGACGTGATTTTCGAAAAATTTCTTAAAATATCCATCAATCCTACCCAGGAGATGACGAAAATGAGGTCTGTTCAATATATATAAACACACACATATATTTGTTAACGCTGTAGCGGTCGAAATTTTTTTCGGATCGTTACAAAACTCGATATTTTACCGTTTTATGTAAAAAGAAAGATCAAGTTCGTTAATGGCTAAAATTCAACCTGTGGGAGGGGTTTTTAGAAATTTTGAAATATTTGTTATTATTCATCGGATCGAAAAATTGTATAGAATAAATCTTATTGCAAATTAAATTTACAATAAATATTGTTCTATACATTTATTCTGTATCTTGAATATTAATCGAGATATTTCCATTTTTATCAAGTGTGTGGGGCAGGTGATCGGATATTGTTCCGATTAGTTCGGCCGTTTCCGTAACTGTTCGGTTCCGATGGAAGCTTCTTCGTACCTTTCCTCTCATTTCAGCTTTTACTTAGTGAAATTTATGCCAAATATGTTCTGTTCATCTCCCTCCCTTCTTTAGTTCTTGGACTACTAAAATTTGAGCTAGTAAAATATACGTTATTCTGATTCATTATAAATTGCTGTACTAGATATAGTAAATAGTTTACAATGAAGTTAATTGTTTTATATTCAGATGTCTATCGGTATTTGTTTTTCTTTCCGGTAAAGAATATGTCTATCTATCTGTTCAGGTCTGAGTGGTTGGAAGACCTATTAGTTTACAAATCAGAAACCGTTTCCGTTGGGAGCATATTAATAAAATTAATTGAAAGATTTCCCATTTACGTTTGTATTTACTCACTGTTGGTGTTAATTGTTAGCAGAACTCTCTATTGTAAAACTTTACGTGGGAAATCTGCTTCGTGACTGACTTTATACATATTTTTCGTATAATGAGTATTAACACCTCATTATTAGGTTAAATACGCATTTTACGAGGTACAAACAAATAGGTTTTGTTTTTCTTGGACTACAAAAATCTGAGTATTGAGATAGAAATTATTTTGATTCATTTCAAATTACTCCACTAACCATAATAAATAGTTTCCAATAAAATTAATATTTTATATTCAGATATATTTCTTTAATTGTTTGTTTTTTAGGCTTGTTTACAATCCAGCGGTATTACGTTGTAGGGACTATTAACTTATATTGTAAATTCACTGAAAGATTTCTCATTGCCGTTTGTAATTATTCACTAATATTCGCGGGAGTGTTACCTGTATGTATATTTATCTATGGCAAACCTTCTGGCCGTGGCTGGCTAACCTGCTTGTTCCTTAATCATATGAAATCTCATAACCGTCTGAATCGTGCCCCCCCCCCCCTTCTATTTTCTTCCCGGATTCCTAAATTTGGAATGGTTGTGATTAAAATTATTCTGGTCTATTATTAATTACAGCACTAGATATAATAAATAGTTATATGAATAAAATTTATAACTTATATTCAAATATATTTCCGTAATTGCTTTTATTTCCGGTAAAAGCTGTCTAACCTGATTGTTTAGAACTCAGACTGTTTGCTATCGGGACGGTTCTTACCATTTAACTTGCCCTATTTGTTTATAACAAATTTCTCTAGACTTTTTAGTTTTCAGCCTTCGGTAAACCCCCGCTCCTACTCATGTCATATTAAGAATAAGCTGTTTTATCATGATGGGCTTTATTCCAAGCTAAAATACCTAATGTTGATTTTTTGACTTTTTCGTAAGATTCATGCAAATACCTTACTTGGATTTGTTTATTTGATCCACATACTCTAGGTTTAACATTTTCATACAATGGTCATCTTGATATTCGTTAATGGCTAAAATTGGACCAGGATTTTATGGTGTTCGAAAATTCAAGAGACATTATTATTTGAAATGGAGAGTGCTTGGTGAGATATTAGTAGTGTACCAGTATACAGGGCGCGATCTTAGTTCACGAACCTTTTAGCAGATTTCCTTTAAGGGTAATCAGTTATTGAGGTCGTACTCATGACGCGAGTTTCGAAAAATTTCTTCAATTGTCCATCGATCCTACCCAGGAGATGACTAAAATGAGATATATTTGTCTGTTAACGCTCTAGCGGTCACAATTTTTGTTTGGTCGTTACGAAACTCGATATTTAAACGTTTTATGTAAAAAGACAGATCAAGTTCGTTAATGGCTGAAATCGTACCAGGGAGAGGGGGTGGTTTAGAGGGGGGATTTTCGAAAATTCACAAAAACTCCTTTATTATGCATCGGATAGAAAAATTATATAGAACCAATCATATTGCAAATTAAATTTACTATAAATAATGTTGTATACATATATTGTCTATCTTGATTATTAACCGAGATATTTGCATTTTTATGAAGTCTGTGGTCGGGTTATAGTTCGGGTTAGTTCGGCCGTTTTTTGTAAGTCTCGGCTCTGACGGAAGCTTCTAACCTAACCTGTCGTTTCTAACCTTACCTAACCTCCTTTACTTTGTGAGATTTATGCAAATACGTTCTGTTCATCCCCCCCCCTTCTTTAGTTCTTGGACTACTAAAATTTGAGTTATTAAAATATGAATTATTCTTACAATGTAGAAGCCGTTTCAGTTTGTATTTACTTATGGTGGTGTTGAGTTACCAGTATGCTGATATCTCTATTGCAAAACTTCACATAGGAAATCTGCTTAGTTTACGCAGCTCCTGCGTGACGGACTTTTTACTTCGACATCTTTTAGGGAATTCTATGTGTACTTTAGATTTTGTAATATATCCAGATTAATGTGTGAACACAGCTACGTATTATAGGTAACTGGGCCATCAATTTGAGCAGGTGGAATAATTTCCTGCGGAAAAAAAGAGATAATATTGCTCCGTTTTACACTTGAAATAATTATATTTAATTCCACTGAGACAGGCAGCTGCCAAGCGAGTTATATCTGTTGCTTATATCAAATATAAATTTAATTACCCAGTGAATATGACAGCTCTCGTCTCCTCATTCATTGTGGAAAATAACTTATTCAGATGTCAGATAACTCCCTAAAATTTCAATTCATGAAATAATCAAAATTCCACTTCGCTGAAGCCGCCGGTCAAAACGTAACTCGTTAATATTTTACACTTTTAACTTCATCACGACTCGATTTTGTTTCCAACGTTAATGTTATGTAATGTGAATTATTTTTTTTATTCATTTTCCTTAAGGGAATAAGGGATTCTCTTAAGTCAAATGTGAACACCTAGTCCCGGAACCAAGGTAACTGTCATTTTATGCCACTGGAGATAGGAGAATAGTGGCTTTTCATGATTATCATGTTAGATATGAAAAGAGCAAGTCATATTGCGACAGAATCAACGGCTCGTCAAAACTGTAAAAAAGTGTAAAACGAAAAATACATATAAGGAACAATTTTAATTGAAAATCAAAAATCGTTAACAAACATTTAACATAATTAAATATTAAGAAATGTATTGCAACAACAGAAAGAGGCATATTCTCAACTAGCCATGGTATCCACTGCAGTTTTTTAAACGAACTAAAATAGGAGCAAATAAAAAAGTCCGTCACGGCTGCGTAAAATAAGCAGATTTCCCAAGTGAAGTTATACAATAAAGAAATCTCCATATGAGTGCTGAAGAGTTAAGGCCGAACTAACTTTTGGCGGGATATTCACTCGTCCGTTTGGCCCACATTTAATAAAAATGCAAATATCTCGGTTAATATTCAAGATAGAGAATAAATGCGTAGACCAATATTTATAGTAAATTCATCAATTTGCAATAAGATTGGTTCTATACAATTGTTAGATTCGACGTATGGTAACGGATATTTTTCAAAAATCCCTCCCACTAGTCCGATTTCAGTCATTAACGAACATGGTCTGTCTTTTCGCTTAAAACGTTTAAATATCGAGTTTGGTAACGATCAAACAAAAATTGCGACCGCTAGAGTGTTAACAGACAAATATATATAATTTTGAACGGACCTCATTTCGTCATCGCCTGGGTAGGATCGATGGACACTTGAAGAAATTTTTCGAAATTCGCGTCATAAGTACGACCTCAATAGCTGACTTCCCTCATGGGAAATCTGCTAAAAGGGTAGAATAAAAAAAATGTTTCCTTAATACACGTAGAGATATTTGGTGTTTTTAGTTTTACGCTCTCAGTAATCCCCCACTCCTCTTGTCATATTAATAATAAGCTGTTATATCATGAATCACTTCAGTGCTAGGCTTAATACCAAATATTGTTTTCAAGAAACCTGTATTATGCGAGTTACAAACAAATACGTTCAGTTCACCCCTCCCCCTCCCCCTCCTTTTGTTTTTGGATTACTAAAATCTGAGTGGGGATAGAAATTATTTTTATTCATTTCAAATTTCTCTATTAGTTTTAGTAAATAAATAGTTTTCAATAAAAATAATGTGTTATATTCAGATAAATTTCATTAATTGTTCATCTTTCCGGTCTAGAGTAATTCTATCTATTCAGCTCTACGAAGCTGGCTCCCTTGTTTGTTTACAATTCAGGCGCTTTCTGTTTTAGATATTATTAATTTGAAAATAGACTGAATGATTTACTATTACAGTTTCTATTTATTCTCTTAACATTCACAGTAGTGTTACTAGTATGTATATTTATCTATTGGAAACCTTCGCGTGGGAAATCTGCTTAATTTACGCAGCCTCTGCGTGACGGACTTTTTGAATTTTTTTTTCCGAATCGTCCTACATTATAATTTTACAAAATGTTTTAAGTAGTGGAATATGACGTTCGGTCATGTAGTAATTTAGTCTTTAGTGTACTGTAGGTCTATGTAAATCGACTTTTGTGGTATATCAATACATTGTATTCAACATATGATATGTCATTAGCAGAAAACACAGGATCATTACGAAGAAGTCTGGTCATAACATCATGTTTTGGAAAGAGTTCACATCCGAAATCTGCAAATTTTACGTATGAAAAATTCAAAAGAGAACCTGACACTAAAATACCTCTAAGTATTTCTCAATCGCCTTCTGAAAGAAGAATTGATTGTTACTCAGTCGATGTTAAATCATCTTTATCAAATAATGAAAATAGTTATAAACAAATTATCGGAATCAGAGCTGCTTCACTAACTGCATGTATCATTAAAGTGCCTTCTCGAAAGGACAAACCTCAAATTGTGATTGCAAAAAGTCCCTCGCCAACTCTCATTTGAGAAAAATTCTGAAATACCTACAATGCCTGTTCTAATACCTCCTGATTGTAACAGCAAGATTGCTTGGTATTGTTGGATTAGTGGAAAATGACTGATGACATTCAGTGCGCTGAACAATCCCAGGAAGACTTGTGTTGCTGGACTCCAGCACAGATTGACCAAGGAAGATGCTGTGAAGTGGTTTCCCCAGTTTTAGCATATTTTTTTTTTTTTTTTTTATGGAAGATCAGCTATTGAGGTCGTACTCATGACACGATTTTCAAAAACTTTCTGCAAATGTCCATCAAGTTAGTTAATGGTTGAAATCGGACCAGTGGGGGGGGGTTTATAGGGGGATTTCGAAATATCTCCGTTACCATACGTTGGATCAAAGAACTGTATAGAACCTTATACCTTAAACTAACTTCTCTTCTAAAGTCTCTTTGGGTTAGGCCATTCCCGAAATAATTGTTTTAAGTTCTCAAAATTTGTTGTTTGTAGTGACAAGCCAATATTTCTGCCATGAATTTAGTGTGATATGTTTTGTGTAATATGTTTAAGATGAGTGGATGTGTTTTAATATGTTTTTTTGTAAATATCAATGTAAATTGCTAAGGGAGTCATTACAAATAATATCATCCGTGTCGGTAATTTCAGGATTGTTGTGTATCGCAATATTCAGGGCTTCGAGCTCAGCTGTCAGTATGCTTGTTTTATCTGGCAGCTTTATTTGAAAGTTAGATGAGCCAATATCAGCTACCCCTACTCCGTGTTCCATCCGATCGGGTAAATAAATAAGTTGGGTTAGATTTCTAAAACTACACTTGGGTACTAACTCTATTAGTAGATTCCCCTTAAGAGAAATCAGCTATTGAGGTCGTACTCATGACGCGATTTTCGACATCAAATGTCCATCGATCCTACCCAGGAGAGGACCAAAATGAGGTATGTTCAAAACTGTGTGTATGTGTACATTTATGTATATATATATATATATATATATATATATATATATATATATATATATATATATATATATATTTGTCTGTTACTGCTCTAGCGGTCGCAATTTTTCGTCTTATCGTTACTTGATATATAATCGTTATATACAAAAAGAAAGATCAAGTTCGATAAAGGCTGAAATCTGGGAGGGGGAGAATTTCAAAAATTCCTAATATCTCCTTTGTTATGCGTCGGATCAAAATGCGATGTTCTATAAATGTTCTGTACATTTTTTCACTATCTTCATTATTAACTGAGATATGTGCATTTATTAGTTTTGAGCCTTCAGTAAATCCCCACTCCTATTCATGTCATACAAACAATAAGCAGTTATATCATGAAGCCCTATATTTGAAGCATAAACACCAAATATATTTCTCATTGAACATTTACTTTTTGAGATAAATGCAAATACGTGACTCACGTGGGAAATCTGCTTACTTAACGCAGCCCCTGCGTGACGGACTTAACTGTGTTGGAGTTAAAGTTCAGTTTTCCAAGAATAAGTTGTTTCAGTATGTAGGTAGATGAAAGAAATTGCTATGCTTCCACTGTAACGCATATTACTGTATATATACTTGTTTCAATGTATTTAGTGTAGATATTTGTCCTTTAAATAGAAGTCTGTGTTTAATTCTGGAATCGGATTTGTAAAGGTTGTTGTCTCGACGGGTTTGCTGTATATTTGTGTATTGTAGATTCATGAGTGTTAGGGACACACTGAGAGATTAAATTTTTGATTTGAGAGGATAATGTATGGACAATAGTATTCGTATGTGCTCCAATGGTTATTGGGTCGAAATGCACCCTTAGCTAGCTCCGAGACCGTTTTTAACTTGATCTTTACATTACGATGCATAATAGAACGTTTCAGTATCTAGGTTGGCGATTATACGAAATCTGCGACTTCTATACCTTTAACAGGCAAATTAACTGTCCTAGGGCCCCACTGCGAGGCTCAAGGCATTCGAAATTAAAATTTTTACGGAGTAAGTGATCAACTCGACGTAAAATTCCGTCATCCTACTAGGACCTAGATTGAGTTGTCTCCAGTAGACTGCCGGGCCTCATTGTACCAGAGGGTTTGTGGTCAGTTAACACTTTCAGCTTTCCAAAGAACGGGATCTAAAAGGGTCGTAATCGTTAGTCATTTCGATTGAAGGAAAATCTGCAAATATATTAATATATATATATATATATATATATATATATATATATATATATATATATATATATATTTGTCTCTAACCTTTCTGCTGTCGCAATTGTTACTTAATAATGCAGGCGTTACCTAACTCGATAAGTTTATATTCTATCACGTGGTGTGTCTACTTAGTTTACGCCGTACTTTCGTGAAGGTTTTTCTTAAAATTTTATATTTGTATTCTTTTCAAAAATTCATTCAAAAATTATGACTAGTCAAAAAGATTAAAATGTCGGATACACTTTTTTATCCTATAGTCCTAATTAATCTTTTTTTTTGGTACGCCAATTGTCTGTATCTTTATATTTAGCATGACATTTGAAGTTTTCAGTCAAATGAAATACATTGCATTTCAATACTTCCTGATTCTAACTCGAATTGTTTTTAATATATAAAGGAAAGCCTAAGAGCACAAATTTTTCTTGACTATTCCTAATGGTTTAACCCTGCAAAATCTATTGATAGGGAAATCGTATATAAAAATATATAAATATTCTATTAAACGTTCCAGCATATTAAGCTCATAAAAAAATTTAAAGATTTTGCTTCTTAAGACTTCTTGTAGATTTGCAGAACAGTAACAATGATGTAAATTGAGTAAATCGAATTCAGACCACGCTTCGCAGCCTAAGTAATTCGTGTTATCCACATTTCGTGTACTGAGGGGAAAATACAATAAATAGCCCTGTTCACTTTTATACTGTATATTAACAACTATGACACAATAACATCTTGTGTGAATATTTACTGTGGACTACATAAAAGTCTAGTATATTTACAATGATAGTTTCAACAACCACATCGCATCTAACACAACATAAAAGCCGCAGCTAGCACGAGACACCAGATAAAAACCGTTGTGATTTTTAACTCGTAATTAACCTTTTTCGCTAACTATATTTAAAAAGTTCAGTGATGCATGGGCCTGCATAAACAGCAGATTTCCATCGTGTAATTTAATAATAGATAAAACTGCATATTGCTAACACGACACCACCGTGAATATTAAGTGAATTAAATACAAACGGTAATAAGAAATCTTTCCCTCCCGACGGGAAGCGTCTCAAATGTAAGCAATCAGGTCTGCCAAAGGCCTTAATGAAACAGTAACTTGAAACATTACAGAATATAACATACTAATTTCATTAAAAACTATGTACTATATCTAGTACTGTAATTTATCAATCAAATTTTGGTAGTCCAAGAAGACCGATGAGTGGGGTGGGGGGTCACAAGAACATATTTACATCTACCTGGTATAATAAAGGTCTCTGGAAAACAATATTTGGTTTTTAACTTTCGAATAATGTGGTTTATTATATAACAGAGTATATTTTATGTAACACGAGTAGAAGTGGGGGTTTATTGAAGGCTGAAAACTGAAAAACACAAATATCACAGTTAATATTCAAGATAGAGAATAAATTTATATAAAATATTTATAGTACTTATCCTATACATATAGTAATTTATCCTATACATTTTTCCGATCCGACTTACAGTAACAGTAATATTTCGAATTTTCAAAATTCTCCCACTTTAAACTCCACCTCTCCCTTCGCCCCGGTGCACACTGGAGCGAGTGATAGGGAAAGCCGGACATTCATTAATATCTCCGTTTCTACTGGTCCTAGAATATTGATTCTGGTGTCATTTTAAAGCACATCGAATACTCTATTGAACTATGTGATCAGCAACTTTTTATGCAATTTTGCCAGATGCGATATAACGGTAGGATGAATTTTAAATGTGTACATCCATATTATGTATCGAGTACTAAGTAGAGAATTTTAATTTGTAGACACATATCAACATATGTTTTATAAATTTTTATTTTTTTACTAAATTGAAGTTCACAAACGCAATACTAAAACTGTAAACAAAATATATCTAGAATAAAAATTAAAAAAAAAAAAATATCTATGTATTTAATTTAATAAAGAGAATTTGTAAGCTGGAAAAATATCTAACATTTCTAAAATTTCAAATGTTTTTTATTTTTAAATTAGAAGTTCTTTTACTTCCGAAGATATTGTTTCTAAGCGCTCGCTATCGTTGTTAAGTGTTGGCCTTAAATGTGATACACCGTATGTAGTTGGGAAAGGTCTGCGGGAGGTATAATACGTTTTCCGCACGGGAAGTATTAACACTAAAAGTAAAATATTTAATGAATAGGCAAGTTTAGGCATGATCTGACGACGTTGTTAATAAGACAATATACTCCTTAAAGCATGCCAAGTGGTATTTTTTCAAGCAAATACAAGCGATTTGCGAATTCAATTAAATAAAATTATTTTCAGCTCGATGTAAAAAAAAAAAAAAAAAAATAGAGGAATTTTAAAAACCTTTTGTTCCAGTTTTTGATTTGTTATAATACCCTCAATGTGTACTGGAAGCAACAATAATTTATAAAATGAAATAAGAGTTCACGACGAATTTAATAAAGCCAAGGCTTTTTTAACATAGCAATTATAACCAGGCATTATGTAAAAACCATTGCAATAATATGACTGAGAAAAAAGGTTTATGTGGTACTAAAAATAAAATCTAAATCCCAAACTAAAACTTTTATTTTCCCCCCCATTGTCTAACATTACTAAAGGATCGCTCCAGTGTGCCGGTGGTCCGATTTCAGCCGTAAACGAACTTGATCTTTCTTTTTACTTAATAACGACTAAATTTCGAATTTGGTTACGATCAAACAAAAGTTGCGACTGCTAGAGCGGTAACAGGCAAATATATATATATATATATATATATATATATATATATATATATATATATATAGATAGATATAGATATATAAACAGTGTTGAACGGACCTTATTTTTGTCAACTCCTAGGTAGGATCGATGGACTTTTGAAAAAAAAAATTGAAAATCACGTCATGAGTACAACCTCACTAGCTGATTTTCCTTAAAGGGAATCCGCTAAAACCTAACAACACGTGCTTTTCTTGATTATTAAGAATGGTTTCACCCTGGTAAGCAAGATCTATTGTTTGGGAACTCTTTTGTAAAAATATATATAAATATTGTATTGAACATAGTAGCAAATTATGCTGATACGAGAATTTAAACTTTACACATACATTTGCAGGATGGTAACAATGATGTAAATGGAGTAAATCTAATTCATTCCATGCTTCACGACGTAAGTAATTTTGTTGTTACCCACATTTTGATACATGTCCTCTTTCTTGGGTTCATTGTACTCCTATAATACCTTCGAAATTGTTCACAATAAGGAGTGTTTTTTCAGAATGTTCGTATGCATGTCTTCTTAACCTAGAAATAACCAGATTTTCAGAGTAGAGGAAACGCATACAGTATTTCTATGCTGGGCTACTCTAGTCGGTAGATCACTGGCCTATAGTTCCACATTGTTGCATAATATAAGGGAACATCAAGATTTACTTCTTCCTCCTGGGCTTGTTTTTTTTTTATTGTTTTATTTACGTCCACTTTATTCTACTATGACTAATTGGGACGGGCTATCTACAGGTTACCAGGCTTTTCTAGCCAGGGCGGAACTAAGGAATTTATATATTGAGTCCGTCACCAAATAAATTCTTATTACCCAGGGCGGGAATCGAACTCGCCACTCTAGGTTTACTACTTGAGATTGACCAACGCCTTAAATCACATGGTCAACCTGAGCCTCCTCCTAGTTCGTTGAATTTTCTTTAATTATTTTATTCAGTGACGATTAGCCTTTTCTCATAGACAAGAGGCGAAAAGGTCCACAAAATTACATACCAACAGATTCAGAATATTGACTAGAGACGACAGCGGGAAATGAAGTTTAATTTATTTTTTATTTTGTAATCAGAGGATGCACAATCTTTGAATAATCTTTACCAATTTTATTCTAGATTTACATACATTGACACTGTTGGTGACCCCTCCCAAGTAAATTCAAGTACATAAAGGTATCAGTTAACAATGATTTATGTGTTTCCTGACCAGGAACTAAGAAGTTTATTTTTTAGTGTGAATAAAGCCGCTAATTAGTTAAATGTTGTACTTTATACAAATTTTCTTATAATATAGTCTTCTTTATATACTCGATACTACCAATATTAAAACGATATTCACGAACGATATCCCCCAGTTCCAGGTTTGAAGTATATTTCTGTTTAGCTTGACTTTGGCTGACAAAGTAATTATATTCTTTGTCTCTCTTTCTTAATTGATATTGTAAGAAACGGGCGGTAAATGGTATACGTGAAAAACATTTATTCCTCTGATTACTGACGGGATCCGGCGTCGTCATGCAATGCTTGTAGTCGGTGTACAGTTTAGTCATCACTAAATGACTACTGCGGGTAAAGAATACTTTCTTCTTAGCCGATGGTCCCTTAAGGGGAATCAGCTATTGACATTGGACTCATGTATGATGACATTTTAGATGTCTTCAAATATCCATCGATGCTACCTAAGAGACGATGAAAATGTCTGGCACGCAATAGCTGCGTAAACCAAGCAGATTTACCACATAAAGGTTTACAACCGATAAATCTACATATGGGTGACACCATTGTGAATATAAGTGAATAAATACAAACGGTAATGAGAAATCTTTCAATCAATTTACAAGTTAATAATCTCTGCATCGAAAAGAGTCTAAATTATAAACAGACAGGTCTGCCAACCTCGCGGAACTGGTTAGGTAGATGTAATCTAGACCGGAAAGAAAAACAATAAATGAAATATATCTCAATATAGCATATACATTTTATTTAAAACTATTTACCATAGCTACTGCTGCAATTTATAATAAATCAGAATAATTTTATCATAATCACCCAAAGATCCAAGAACAAAAGAAGAGGGTGAGGATTGGTAACGTATTTGCGTGTAACTCCCAATATTATACTCAATGAATTTTCAAAGTTCAATTGAATGAAAGTTCAAAAAACAATATTTGGTATTTAACCTTAAAATGAAATGGTGCATGATATAACAGCTTATTTATATGACAAGAGTAGGTGTGGGGGTTTACTGTGGGATGAAAATTAAAAATCCGAAATATCTAGGTTAATACTCAAATAGCAATAATTAAATTTACAATAAGATTTGTTCTATACAATGTTTTGATCTGACGTATAATAACGGGGTTATTTCGAATTTTCGAAATCCCCCCGCCCCCCACTGGTCCGATTTCAGTCATTAACCGATGATCTTTCTTTGTACAAAATACGATTAAATATCAAGCTTGATAATGATCAAAACGAAATTGCGACCACACACATTAAGCTAGTTCGGCTGTTTCTGTAATTGTTCGTCCCTCGTGAATTGGTTTAGAGGTTCGTTACTATAACTGTTGTTAGTAGACAGATTTCACTAACATAAAACTTCACGTGGGAAATCTACTTGGTTTACGCACCCCCTGCGTGGCGGACTTCTTAATACTACTAACCTAAACGCATCTGGGATAAAATTAATTTGTGTGACTGATCTGAAGAAATTATTTTTCTGGCCTGTAATATTCAAGAAAATTTGGTATATACGAGGATTCTAAGACTTTTACAATATATACAGAGCAAACAAATAGAATCTACTAGTATAATCATTTATATTGACAGTAAATTTGCAATAATGCCACTCCTAAACCGCAAAATCCATTACCCAATACTGAACAAATACGATTAAAACTTTTTAATACATCTACAACAGCACAACAAATATATATTTTTCATGGATCAAAGGACATTTTGGAATATTGGGGAACGATCTAGTCGCTAATGCAGCCTAATTTTCTGCTGAAATGAAATCTCTTTACATTATCTTACTTCTATTTTTGAGGCTACATCGCTGGAAAGTATCGTCATCGTAAGGATTTCGGCTATCTGCTCCAGCGGTTGGAATTTTTGTTCTGCAAATTTTCAATGGAAATGCGTCCATCTTCGTCAGGCATAAATTTGATTTGAATAGCTACTTCAATTATCATATGTTTTGGAGTTTTATTTTATTTCAGTATGGCTTTCTGAAAGTTTGACACCGTCCACGCCGTTTATAGTATTTGTCCTCTTATTTATTTCTAGGGCTTCCAGGACTAATCTTTTACCGAGGTGGTCCTCTGTATGTAAAACCTTTGTCTCGTCAAATTTAATTTGGTGGGGACAAATACTTGCGTGTTTGGCAATGGCGGATGTTTTTGTTCTGTTATGTTTTAGGTCAGCCATGTGTTGGTTGACTCTTGTAGCTGTCTTCTTGCCTGTCTGCCCCACATAAACCTTACCACAATCACACGGTATCATATATACTCCACTATCCTGTAATAATTGGGTGTCTTTTGGGCTCTTTAAATATTCGTTGAATATTTTATGTGGCTTGAATACTGCTCGTAAATTAGATTTTCGAAGTATTCTTGCCTGCCTTTCTGAGGTCCCCGCTATATTATCTTACTTCCAATTTTTTTTCCACACATTTTACCAAGATACGTTGTGCCGCCCAATTACTGTCTCTTGCTTGTAGCACCTAAATTTATGGATTATCTAAGTATCTCATGTTTAACTGCACTTCATTTCTATTATACTACCGTATCTCGAACGATTGAAAATTTTAAATTGCATTTATAGCCGACAAGGGCAGTGCTATAACAGTCAGCTCTGTCTTTCTGTCTGTCTCTCTCTCTCTCTCTCTCTCTCTCTCTCTCTCTCTCTCTCTCTCTCTATATATTTATATATATATATATATATATATAGATATATATATATATATATATATATATATCCATGCAGTAGATTTGTTCGATAACGTCTATAATTGATTACATTTTTAGCAGATTTCCCTTGAAGGAAATCTGCGATTGAGGTTGTACTCATGACGGTCCATTCAAAACTGTATATATATACATATATATCTGTTACCGCGTCTAGCGGTCGCAATTTTTGTTTGATCGGTACCAAACTCGATATTTAGCCTTTTTATGTAAAAAGAAAGATCAGTTTAGAGGGGAGGATTTTCGAAAATTCGAAATATCTACGTTACTATATATACGTCGGATCGAATAATTGTACAGAATCAATCTTATTACAAAGAAAATGTACTGTAAATATTGTTTTATCCATTTATTCTCTATCTTAAATATTAACCGAGATATTTGCATTTTTATGAAGTCTGTGCTCGGGTATAGTTCGGATTAGGTCGGCCATTTCCGCCAGTACTCGGCTCAGGTGGTTCTAACCTTACCTCACCTTCGTTACTTTGTGAGATTTATGGAAATACGTTCTGTTCATCCGCTCCCCCCCCCCATTCTATAGTTCTAGGACTACTAAAATTTGAGTTATTAAAATATAAATTATTCTTACAATTCAGAAGACGTTTCAGTTGGGAATTTATTTTAATTAACTGAAATATTTCTCATAACCGTTTGTATTTATTCACGGTTGTGTTGTATTACCAGTATGTAGATGTATCTATTGTAGAACTTCCCTTGGGAAATCTGCTTAGTTTACGCAGCCCCTTGCGTGACAGACGTTTTATGAAGTCTGTGGTCGGGTATGGTTCGGATTAGTACGGCCGTTTCCATAACTGCTCGGCTCTGGTGGAAGCTCCTAACCTTACCTGTCGTTTCTAACCTTACCTTACCTTCGTTACTTTGCGAGATTTATGCAAATACGTTCTTTTCATCCCCTCCCCCTCGATTTCAGCCATTAACGAACTTGATCTGTCTTTTTTCATAAAACGGTTAAAAATCGAGTTAGGTAGCGTTCAAACAAAAATTACGACCGCTAGAGCGTTAACAGACACACACACACATATACATATATATATATAATATATATATAAATAAATGTTTATTTTTTGAACGGACCTCCATTTAGGTGATGTCCATGTCCAACGGTTGGATCGAAAGACATTTGAAAATTTTTTCAATTCATGTGTTCTTGTGCGTCCGGGGGTGCGCGTATATATATATATATATATATATATATATATATATATATATATATATTATATATATATATAGATACATACATATATATAGATCTATTTATATATATATATATATATATATACACATACATATACGGTGTTTTTGTTTTTCGGAGTTTTGGTCAGTGCTGGTGAAAAAATCTGAGTTCATTCTAATATTTCGAGAATATTTATTTTCTCGTCTTCAGGACAAGACTAAAGCAATTTAAAAATTATTGTTCATCACTGTAGTTCCTTTGTTTACATTAGGAGTACTGATACTTTGTTTACAAGAGTAATAATTTTTAAATATCTTTAGTCTTGCCCTGAAGAAGGAAAAATAAATATTTTCGAAATATTGGAAAGAACTAAGATTTTTTCACCAATACTGACCCTAACTCCAAAAAAAACACCTATATATATATATATATATATATATATATATATATATAATTTGGTTCATTTCTGAGGTCACCATACCAGAAGGGAGTTTTGCCACACTTCCCGTACATCCATTTGTACATAACATGTGCTTGATACATAATAAATTTTTTTAATACATTAAATAAATTATTTGTAAAATAAAATTATTTACAAAAAATAAACATGAAAAATAAAAACAAATGTTAATTTCAACAATGAGTAAAATTATTTAATTAACTGTAATGGAGGTTTTTATAATGTATATACTTATACATTTTTTCAGCATATTTTTTAAATAGTTAATTGTATTCATAAAATAGAAGTTTTTCTTCAAGAGACCAATTCCATTCTAAATGATTTACTTGCTTTTTTAATTCTTTTTTTTTGGCCATTAGTAAGTCTAGTCATAGAGCATGATTCTGTAAGTGTGTTCAGTAGTATAGTCGCAGTTGTAGTTGGATTGATCTGTTAGGCCTAATCGATTAAAAGATGAGTGTTTTTTTCCGCATCATTGTGAAAAGTAATAGTCTGTTGATGTTAATTTTTGTCCTAAATACTCTTAATGTATGGAATAAATAGTTTTAGATTTTTTCCTTTCTCTATCACATACCATTTATGTTGCCATTTATTAATTGCGTCTGTACGTTTTTGCGTTTTTAACTGCGATTTTGTAGTAGCATTCTGGAATTGTGGTATCTTTTGACGCTGATTTTGCTCATAAATGAGCCAGATAGTTTCCCGAAATTGCAGAATGTTCTTTGATCCTGCAATAGTGTATGTCTACATTATTTTCTATAAGTCTTGTAAGTAAATGTCAGATATTTTCTGTCACAGGGTCGTGAGTGTCATACGTTTGTAAATGGTTGTCGCTATCAGTGTAAATGTTGATGGTTGTTTTCTATGTACAGTAAACTATTTAAAATTTAAATTTTTTCTGCCTTATTGTGTGTACAATATTTATTAAGTTTGTATTTTTGTATTTCTACAAAAGCATAATCGACTCAAGTTTCATCCTTACTGCGATCAGCATAAATGCTTATTATGGCATTGTCTTAGAAACTTAAACAAATAGTTTTATATAATGAAGGATGTAGCCAATTCTTATAATGGACATCTCTTTCTATTTCTTCAGGCATATAGTTTGCATTGGCTGTTACGATTTTCAAAGAGAGAATTGATGCATACTTACTTCTTTGCCATAAGATCTATTGGTATTAATTTACGTAATATGCATGCTGTTACCTTAATTTACCTAATGTGCATGTATACTGGTTTAAAAAACCTCTTATTAGTTTTAGGGCCATCAATCTTTGTACTCTGTAGTTTTTCAAGTTGTATTATCTGTTCAGTCCATGATGCCTAATTTTTATACCGAATGATAGTGCTCGGAAAATGGTTATAGATTAGGCTAGAGCAGTGGTTGTCAAGCATTTTTGGTGACGGAGCCCTTATGGAAAGCGAAATACTTGACCTAACCCTAAAATAAAGCAGAAATGTCGTTATGTGCATTCTCTCTCATAATGTACAATGTAACAGTTGCTTATTACATAACAAATATGATAATAGAAGAGATAAAAAAAAGGAAAAAGGAATAATGTGGGAGGTATGAAAGTCTATTTTTCATCGATTAGTTGTTAGAAGATAATTGAAGTCTATCAGGTTCGGCGTCCTGTCTTTTTCAGTATTTTTGTAATTTGGCAATACCATGGAATTATTAGGAAGCAGTTAACTCTATAACATGCACAGAGGTGAACCTTTAGAAGCAACAAATCCGAAACATATTCATTTCATAACATTTTCTTTTCTTTTTTTGGGCTTAGGAACTGCTGTGGAGCTCTACGTCGTTGGATCAGCTTCTTGATCTGGAATTGTTGCATACTCCGTGCATAGTTTTTGGCCTTTAAACTGACATTTCTATCTTTATTAATAGTGTTACGTGTCAGGATGGTGGGATCAAAATAACGCCCGATCGGTTTATTCCGAAGAAATGTACAGCACTGATGTAATCAGTATACAAAATTAAATCACAACACTTAGTTTGAAGTTCGCAATTCGCTAATTACCGCGAGTAAGTACTTCTGGCTCTTGGACTGATTGGGTGTCAAGGCACTCTCTTAGAATTTATAGTCCTAGCCTCTATATCGAACATTTTCAAATATAATAGAGTCCTTAGGTAAATCAATAAACCGAAATATAATTTGGTAGGGCAATCAATTCGTGATTTTATCTCTTAGCTTTAGTGTCGAAAGTCGATTGTCTAAGAGTATAGCGTCTGGTCATAAACAGGCCTTTCATCAAAGGGACTGGGCGCTAACAAGTAGATACCTTTCGACTAGACCATAGTACGATTATCCTGTGGTGGTGACTATTACGGCTGCGCCTCGTGATGGTCGCGACAGTCTCCCGAGCGCACGTATCGTGGAGATGTGTTTTTAATTTTTTTCTAAAATCTTGCGGGGAACCCTCAGGGGTGGGGTTTCGCGGAGCCTAGGGTTAAGCGGGGCTCATTTTGAGTATGGCTGGGCTAGAGCAAGATGTTGGATAGTCATATCTTGCTAGGTCCTATGGTCGAGATCCTTTCACCTGTGCCGACCTTAGCAAGAAGTAGGTGACTAATAGGGCTGTGATACTCGGCCGCAGAACAAATTTGCTCTGTGGGTAAGGCGTGCCCTGGAGGAGGGGTAAACACGTGGGAGCCAAGGGGCAAATCTGAGGGATTAGGACCGATTAAAGGGAGACGCTGGTAGGTAGGGGGGTGGCAACCCCTCCCCTCCATGGTGGGGCTCTAGCTAGGCAGGCCCGCTCAGTCAGTGGCCGGCTTTCGGCGAAGCTCCTTCTCCTGCTGTCTATCTCGCTACAGGGCCACACTCGCGTCACACACCGATCAGCTCCGAATTATGACTTCTGCCTCTCATCTCATCTACATCACTGCTCTGGATTAACTCCATCATGCCTCTCTCCTTAATCACTATCTTCTTCATAACTGCCAATCTCCATTATATACAAGGTAAGACTTCTTTTCACAAACCAAATATTTGACGTTTCTCATGACACTCGGCGGAAAGCTTTCAATCAAGTACTTAAAAATAAATATTTTTAAGTACTTTATTGTGCAGCGTTTCTTTTATTTGCATCCATCGTAAAACTTTCAAAAATCCTGATATTACAATACTCAGCTGAGCTGGCTGTAATTTTTTTTTCATGTTCTTTTTTGAACAGTAATATATTTTTCTGTCTACAAATTCCTTCATTCAATTAAAAAAAAAAAAAAAAAAAACGGATATCACAATACTTAGCTGAGCTAATAACTTCTAATTAAGTAGCAATTTATTCTTAAACTAATATCTTCTTATAATTAATTATATTATCTAGCTGCCAATCTCGTTATATTATAATACGTGTTTGCTGAAACCAAATATTTATAGTTTTGATGACACTTGAAGCAAGGGTTTTATTTTGAATAAATTGTTTCTGTCAAGTATTTAATTAAAAATCTTAAAAATTAGAACATCAGAATACTTTAAACAACCAATAACTTTATAATAATTTTATTATAAGACGTCATCCCTCAAACCAAATATTTATCGTTCTCAGGACAGTTGGAGCAAAAGTTTTTTTTATTTATTTTTTATATAATTTTTTGAACAACGCTTTTTTTTTTTGCATAAATTGTTTCTGTCATGTATTTAAAACCTTCAAAAATTAGAACATCACAACAGGACATCTGGTTCTTCAACCAAACCAAATAATTAACGTTTTTCCTCAAACCAAATATTTAACGTTTTCATGACACTTGGAGGAAACGTTTTAATCTAATTTTTTGAACCTCGCTTTTTTTATTGCATTAATTGTTTCCACAAGTATTTAAAACATTCAAAAATCAGAACATCACAATACTTAGAACAACTAATAACTTCTTATAATTATATTATGAGACGTCTTTCCTCAAACCAAATATTTATCGTTTTCATGACACTTGGAGGAAGCGTTTTTATCTAATTTTTTGAACCACGCTTTTTTTTTGTTGTATAAATTGTTTCCATCAAGAATTTAAAACCTTCAAAAATCAGAACATCACAATACTTGGAACAACTAATAACTTCTTATAATAATATTATAAGACGTCTTTTCTCAAACCAAATATTTATCGTTTTAATGACACTTGGAGGAAGCGTTTTTATCTAATTTTTTAACCACGCTTTTTTTTTTGCACAAATTGTTTCCATCAAGTATTTAAAACCTTCAAAAATCAGACCATCACAATACTTAGATGAACTAATAACTTCTTATAAATTATATTATAAGACGCCTTTCCTCAAACCAAATATTTAACGTTTTCATGATACTTGGAGGAAGCGTTTTTATCTAATTTTTTAACCACGCTTTTTTTTATTGTATAAATTGTTTTCATCAAGTATTTAAAACCTTCAAAAATCAGATCATCACTATTCTTAGAACAACGAATAACTTATAACTATATTATAAGACACATTTCCTCAAACCAAATATTTAACGTTTTCATGATACTTGGAGGAAGCGTTTTTATCTAATTTTTTGAAGCACGCTTTTTTTTTTGCACAAATTGTTTCCATCAAGTATTTAAAACCTTCAAAAATCAGACCATCACAATACATAGAACAACTAATAACTTCTCATAATTATATTATAAGACACATTTCCTCAAACCAAATATTTAACGTTTTCATGACACTTGGAGGAAGCGTTTTATCTAATGTTTTGAACCTCGCTTTTTTTATTGCAAAAATTGTTTCCATCAAGTATTTAAAACCTTCAAAAATTAAAACATTATAATAAATAGCAGAGCTAATAGCTTCTTATAATTATATTAGCTAACTTCTTAACTGCCAATCTCCGTTAGTTATAAGACGTCTTCTCTCAAACCAAATATTGAACGTTTTCATGACACTTGGAGCAAAAGTTTTTTTTTTTTTTTAAGATATTTTTTCTAACTTTTTGTACCACGCCTTTTTTATTGCATGAATTGTTTCCATCAATTCCATGTATTTAAATCCTTAAATCAGAACATCGTAATACTTAGCAGATCTTAATAACTCCTTATAATTATGTTGAGGTTGTGACATGTATTCTTAAGCAAATATCTTCTATATATTCGTAAGCTTATATCTCCTAATTTAGCAATTAGCTTTTCTTATGACACTTGGGACATGGCTACTTTCAGACATTGTTTTTATTATTTTTTGTTATTTAACACTTTGGTTTAACTGGATTTAATTACAGCAAGCGTCTTATTTTAAATGAGAAATTAAAAATTTACGGACAATTCTTGCTGAACATAACAAAAGTGTTTTTGTGTCAATCGTATTAATAATTTAATAATTTATTAACGTCCACTTTTTGCAACTAAGGCTAATTGGGACGGGTTTATCTACTATTATCTACAATCGTATTAATTGTTCAGGTATAGAGATATTTTGTTGCCTTTATTGTGATCTTAGGAATTATTATTATTATTATTTATTAACGTCCACTTTTTGCAAATCAGGCTAATTGGGACGGGTTATCTACAGGTTACCACCCTTTTTCTAGCCAGGGTAGGATTTTAAGATGTTATTAATAAATTTCGTCACTAAATAATTTCCTTTGCCCAGGCAAGAATCGAACTCGCCACTCTAGGATTACCATGTGAGATTAAAGGCAACGATTTAACTCACATGGCTAACCTGAGCCCCAGAATTATTATTAATTTTTGTTTTTCCTTTACACTTAATATTCTTATTATATTTTGTTTGTCGAAAACGTTTTACTTTTATTTCATTAACATTTACTTTTCTTTATTTCTTTGAAGTCATGCGTTTGATGATTTAGATGTGTAGTCAGCATCTTGCCATGTATAATTTTCTTATTTTTTTTTTAAACAGCGCTGGTTTTCTCCCTCGAAAATTCCTTCCATGAAGTATTTAAATTATTCAAAAATCCGGGTATCACAATACTTATAGCAGAGCTAATAATGTTTTATAAATATATTATCTAACGTTTTCTTAACTGCCAGTCTCTTTATTATATTATGTCTTTCCCTAAACCAAATATTTGGGCGTTTCTCATGACACTGGTTAATGCGTTGGCTTTGATCTCACCTGGTAAACAGTGGCGAATTTGATTTCCGCCTGGGAAAAGGAATTTGTTTA